>JABUIW010000069.1:0-17742 GCA_013363375.1 Menidia beryllina | reverse complement strand
GGCAACAAGTGCTTTTCAGAGAGGGAGTGACCGCCCGTTCACAGCCCGTTCATTCCAGTCTGCCACCTCAAAGTACCCCGTTACAGATAGACACCCTCTTCTAAAAATCTTTTTGATCTCTGGTTGCTCAGCATTGGGTGTGCAGTTAGCCATTCAGAGGTGAAGAGTGTCAGATGGTGGTCTAGAATAATGGGGATTATCAGCAGCACAAAAGTTTAACCATTTTTAGATTTAGATAGTTTTTCGTTCTCAACGGAAAAACACAATGAGCAATGTGGCCTCAGATATAAGGGTGGACTGTCAAAAGGTCTTTCATTTCTGAAATGTCTTGATATTATCCAGCATAATTTACTTTTGAAATCACAACAGAGTGCTTGGGTACTTTTAGACAAGTTGATCCATCCATACCCACTTATTCCACATAGGGAGCCTACCCCAACTGTCATTGGGCGAAAGGTGAACTGCACCCTGGACATGTCGCCAGAGCATTACAGGGACACACAGAGGTGAAACTGGGAATCAATTAACTAAAAAATGATCCAATACAAGCAAAGGTCAGACTTAACTCTGGATGAAAAGTTTCATAATGACAGCCATGACACGACAAAATGTTGAAAAACATTGAATATATAACGAGAATGTTATGTTTGAAACGTGTGAGCACATGTGTAAGCACTTTCCAGACACTTTACAACCTATTTCTAAGTCTGCCTTATCAGATAATGCCTAAGATCCTATGTAACATACTGTACATCTTTTTAGTTTATGGTTTTGAATTTTTGAATCCCTTATGAAAGTACACCCATGTTAACTATGTGCACTTTTCCTTCAGGCATTGTAATCTTGCTCTGTAGTACGGATTCAATATCCCTTCATCAGATTTTCATTGCTATAAGTTGATCTTTATTGCCACTTGTGAACACCTTCCACTCCACTTCACAAGTATTCTTCTTTCTCAATGCTCATCATCACTTCCAGCTAGCTGAAAACCCTATGTGTATGCAAATCTCCAGTGGGCCACATCCAAGATGCATTGGAGGACATCTCCACAGCTGTCTGGGGTGAAACTTCCATAATTTTACACATAGTTTTATACCTAGCCTCACATGTGTCTATTTCCTGAATAAAATTGCTCCCATGACATCAGTCTGTTTTTATCAGATAGCAGAACAAGTCTGACATTATGATTGATAAAGTCCGTAAAACTGCAGTTGTCTGCTAGGATATATGTTGGAATACTTTTATAAGGGCTTTTTTAGCAGCAACTTCATTCTACAAAATAACCATTAAAATTGATATGTTATGTAAATGTACATTCAGAGAGAAAAAAGGAAAAGGAATACTGGAAGTTTTCTTACATACTGTACAGCCTCTTAATGCTCCATAAAGATAACATTTCACATACAGTATGCAAGCCTCACAGGCATTGCAGAGGCTGATTGAGCAGAGTAGAGGCAACAAGAGTCATTCCTGCTGCAGCAGAAGAAAAATTACTCCTGGGATGTTTGTTCTACGATTTTCTAGATTTGTTAGTAGCTGCTTCGGTAAAGGAAGAATATCCCCCAGACATTTCTCCACATCTTTGAATCTGTCTATGAAGACATTAGGGCCCTAATGGTAACTGGACCAGTAAAATCATAAATTATATACTATCAGCTTGAATGTATGAACACCAAATTGAAACTTGAGGATGTGTTCGATTAGGATGGAGCAAATGTTTCAATCCTGATCGATTGATTGATCTTTTGACATACCCATCATCCAACTCATTGAGTAAAGAGTCAAGAGCATCACCTCACACAGGGGTTCCTGGATTTGAAACTCAGACGAGACCTTTCACTGTGGACCATGTATGTTTGTATTGTGTATGACACAATAGGCATGCTATTGGGTGGTATTAGGGCACAAGCAGACTAGTACTGAGGAGGTAAAGTCATGTTTTCACTGTAAATATAAGTTGTTTTTCTAAACATAATAAATCAACTGGCACTGGGGAAGCTAAAAGAGGGGCAAAATAACTAAGGTAAAGACACCAGCATAGAGGTTAAAATACTGAATATATCACTAGAAATCACCAGAGCTAAAACATTCTAAGAGCCCATAGATCTGTATTGTGACCCCTGGTGCTACAGAGCAATCGTCCCATCACACAGTGCAATAAATACCTGAATCCCAGCACTCTCACTCATACAACAATGTAAAAGGACCTCACCATAAGTGTCTAGCCTCCACACAATCCAACACTCTGCTGCGAACAGACAGTATGTTCAGTTTCTTTACTTCTATGATAGTCAACGAGGTGAAGGGTTACACTAAAACCAACACCAGTGATGAAACAAAGTCCTTCATTGCTGTGCTGTGTTTCCATGTGACACAAACACAGCACAACAACTCAACGGGACTTTTGGCTTTTTAGTTGTCGGGAACTCACTTGTAATGGAAAATGTACTTAACTGAGTAGATGCAAGTCAAGTAAAGTTGAGTAGAACTGATTAGGTTATAGAAAAAGGCCATATAACTAACATAACAAATCAATCATTGATTAAATATATACCAGTACAATTAAACGGTTTTGATAACCAAAAGAGTCATATTCAAAGGTAAAAATCCCATTAAAAAAATACATAAGTCTAATGAAACAAATGATAAAAAATTCAGAAAGCAAACCGAGTATAGAAACAAAAAAGAGCAGTTATGAAAGAAAACAAAATAATAGGGGAGCTAAATCACTAAAAAGGCTTAGCCTTAGACAAGATCACAATGCTGTGGACCAGGAGGCCACAATCGGGCAGCCACAGCAGAGGCAGTGTAGGAGGTGAGCTAAAGGAAAGAGGGTGGCCTGAGAAAGGCTTTCTACCAGCTTGCTTCATTAAGAGCCAAGCAAGGGCTGCATTCAGGATTCCCACCACAGGAGGGAATTACAAAGTGAGCAATGAATAAAAAGCAGTCATGCAAGGTGCATGACTACAAACGTTAGCTGTATTTCTTTTTTTTACCAATTTGCTACGAGAATTTTGAATTTTCAAGAGAAAGGATTTTACAACGTTATCTGTTGGTTGTTTTATTAAATGGTCATAAATCTAAAGGGTTATGTGCTTTGTCTACTTTCTCCTGCTTGCAGTAGAAATTATGCCAGTATATCCCATTAAAGGCATTAGAAATGATAGATTCATTAGTAATCCAAATCTTTTGAGTAATCCACTGCAACAGTAATGGTTATTGACAGCAATGAATAATTCAATTGTAATCAAGTCACCTTGAATGGTTCTAAGCACGTGTCTATTACACTGGTGCACACAATGATGATTAGTGATCTGATACTATTGGAGAATATTACCATTGCAGAACTTAGGGAGAAAGAAAAAAGTACAGATTTTTGACCAGTGTTGATGGCAAATAGGATTCTTGACATTTCCACATTATGTGAAATTGATTGTATATTTAATCAGATACTGATTATATATTTAATAAGCTTTTAATGTTATTGAAATGTATATATGGTTGCTGGAGCGTCTGGAGCCGCGACCCCACAAATTGGGGGAGGTGGCAGCATTAGATCCACGGAACTACACAAGAGATCTCTGTCCAGAAGAGTCAGTCATAACAGCTAAGATACTTCACAGAACTGGCCACAGGGGGAGCAAGTAAGTTAATCAATTACTTGCTTTTCATTGAAATTCAGTGACATGCTGGGACGTTACCACCTGAGAGGCAGCTGTATTAAAGGTCTAAAATGGTACGCAGCTGTGTCTGCAGGAGGAGCCTGCTTTCTTGTATGGTTATGAACCTTGTGCTATAAATTCAGTGTGTTTTTCCTGGTGTATGTTGGATACAGGCTGAAAACATATTCAGTTAATTGTCTGCTGGTGGTGTATCTCATGGCTTTGCCCCATAAACGTGACAAACAACAGTGAGGCAGAAAGAAAACACCTTACAGTAATCATGTTTAAGTCCTCTCATTCGTCACCATAAATGAAGTGGTCAACACAATATTCTTGGTCCAATTTGAAAACTTGGAAGAGAGGAGTCACAGCCAGTAGGAAAGCTTACTCTTGCATTGGGAGACACGGCTATTTGCTGTTTTGTCCCTAGATCATCAATAACAAGTGCCGTAATGGAGAACTTTGGCCAGCAGAGGGCTGTAGGACCTGTCATCTAGCAAGTAAACACACAAAAAGAAATTGACTCATGGCACATGCCTGCTGAGGCTTACATGGTGTCTCAGAGGGATGCTATTCAATTCCAACGTTATAATTAGTTTATAAAGCAAATTTCTTCAAAAGCTATTTTGGATACAAAATAAACTGAATGGACTTCTGTTGTTCTATATATCTTTGGATTAATTAGACTTATTTTAATTTGATTTATTTAACACCAATTCACAGCAAATGCCATCTATTGGCACTTCAAAATACAGTCCAATCCAAGCCAATTATAACCCAGTTAATTCTAAACAACCCATATCCAATCACTTCAAGTTCATCAAATAAAAATAAAAAAAACATCCAGTTTTTACAAAGGAAACTAAAAAAAACACTTTCCTAGCTAAAGTGACCAGTAAATTGTGTCAAATCGCAATTTAATCCAGTCCACCATCCTGAGCGTGTACATAGCAGCTTTGACGTAGAATCAAATCGTAGGATGTTTCATTCGTATCATATTACAACTGCTATTTCAGCTACCAATGGAAAACACAACTTTCGTATATTATTAAAGCTTCATCTACAAATAATTTTTACATGGTAAAAAGGTTTTCATCCACAATAACTATGGATGAAATTACAGGAGAGAGCCACAAAATATATTAAAAAACAAGTTTTCTATGGTAATGAGAAAAAAAACCCGCTTCATTCTGACTGCCTCATGAAAATTATATATAAAAAATGATTAATTTAGCTCTGTTTGAGCTTTCCTAAACTCTCAAGGTCATAAATACTCCAGAATATTTATCACCTAATAGAACACTATTCCTCTTTTTTCTGATGGAGGGAAAAAACAACCCCACAGAAGTCTTGCAACCACGATTTACATAATGTATGATATGGTGATTTATATTTGATGACATTAAAGAAAGTTCTGCTTTTAATGGTTTTATTCATTTTCTACAAGCACGACATATTACAAATGTTTATCACATTCTGTAAATAATATGTAAATCTGTCATTTATTAAAAAAAGGGGGTCCTTAAGCTACGAGTCTAAAACTCAATCACTTGAGCACAGCACAGTTCAGGAATTTGTGCATCAGATTGGTTTATCCCTAAGTGGCCTTCATCTGCTCAGTATCAAAGCAAGGCTGTTTTATAGTCACACAATGTTGTGTAAAAATGAGCCTGCTGCAACTGGCAAGCACACATTTGAAGGTCAGGTCTTAAGAGGGAAAAATCCTCCTAACTGTGCCAATTCATTAATCTAAGGCCCTACGTAGGAACAAAATGTATTTGGATGATGAATGTCCAGATCAAAGGCTTTTGCACCCCCAAAGGCATGAAATTAAACTGAAGTAAAGCTGTAGCTCTTTTTCCATTAATTGAATGTATGCTATTGGTGCAGGTGAATTTCTTTCTATCTTTAAATATCATTGCTATAAAGAATTCTTTTGTCACTCAATGTTCTGGACAGAAATGCCCAAAGACCGCGTCCTTAGGGGTTGCTCATTGACAGGTAAGAAAGTATTACTTTAAAAAGACAATATTTACAAAATGGAATCAAATCAAATTACTTAAAACACAATATGACATGAAAGTAGATGAAAATGTGTCTGTAATAACAAGGTATTTGTGTGGGATGTCCCCAAGAATTATAGAACAAATTTGGACTGTGCTTAGATGGTACCTGCTTAACTTGAGAGTGTTTATCTTGACCACAGCAGTTTTTAGGGTTACAAAGTTTAAGGGTAGAGCACAAAAATCCTTTTAATGAATTGTAGCCCATCCTTATTTGAGCTTTTCTGTTAGTCTCTGCACCACTTTGCTCAGCTGTACTCGCCTCCCCATGACTGTTTTTTCATTACAAGCGAGGTGCTAACCGAAAGAGAAGCACGCCTGTTTGTGTGTAACAGACATGAAATAACAACAATAAAGATACATCGGCTGAACTTCCGTGTTGGACAGCAGTGTTGGTTTGTGTCTAAGGCATTTACAACATTGACAATCATGTAATTGGTCAACTCTCACATTTGTTGTTGCTGCGTTTTAAAATGTTTGGCTTTCTCTTGAAGGATTAATTTTTATGACTAATTCGGTCACGTTACTTCCTGGGCAATCAGTGACCAGCAGTCAGCATGAATCAGGCCATTTGGAACCCCACAGCCAGTAGGTGCTAAGGTTGTAAGCCTCAGGAGGTGCCAGCCCCCAATGGAATTACAAATAGGCACAAGTAGGCTCAAGCCAAGCTATACTGGGTAGGTACTCGTGGAAAAGCCCCATACATAAATATATATATATACATATATATGGGGCTTTTCCATGAGCAACACATATGTTTAACCATGCCTCTTGATTTCATGTTTACAAATTCAAATAAAATACTTTTGAAGTTCTATGGTTCATAAAGAAGTTTACATACAAATGCCAAATGCTTAGATATAATGGCAGGAAGACAAAAAAGAAACATTAATTTTCTCTGGCAGAAGTGATAGTGCTGGATAGGGTGATGAATTCCACTTGACTTAGTCCCAAAGGCTAACAGAAGTGTCTCTTCAATGGTTTGGTGCTGCCAGACATGTTATTGTTACATTGTCAATTTTTTCTTTCTTTTTTCTTATCTATGTGCTTTGTATATTGTGTATCTATTATTTTAAGTTTGAGGCAATAATTATTCTGTGTGCATACAGTCATTTTGTTAATTATATACACCTCAGATAATCATATCTATAACGAATACAAAACTTAATTCAGCAAATTAATGAGAAATTCTCACTGCTCAAACCTGAAACTTAGTTCAGTCCATTTTGATAAAAGTCTATTCATCCTTAAAGGGAAATCATAGTGATGTAGTATCATTCTTTATTAAAAATGTGCTGTTAATATTCATAGACAAAAAAGAATTAAGCGAAATTCATCTGACCTACTTTCAGAAAGTGGAAGTTTAGAAATGAGAGATGTGGTAGAAGTTTGGTAGTTTGGCTGCATATAACCAAGTGAGTACCCCATCGGCAGGTAAATACACAATAACTCGCTGCAAACAGTTAAACGAAGAACAACGTTTTTCAAAGCTATTGTGGGGGTTTTATGGATTCTATTAATATACCATTCCATAGTATCAATCATTTGGAGTAGTAGTTCTTTGCTTTTTCCATCACAGCATTAGTAGCATTTTGTAACAAAATCTGCTTAATTTAAAACAACAGTATACATAAGCGTGGCTATTGTACAAGGGAGTATTGTAATGGAGTTGTTTTCTCTTTCAGAGGGAAACACGTGAATCAGTAATGAGGCACAACATTACTTTTGTAAACCCATTAACAGAATGTCTACATCCAGCATGAACCTGAAATAACCACACATCACTTCAATAAATCCCCCACTTTAATTCCATTAAGAATAATAACTTGAGAGGAAGTAAGAACTTTCTACTTCCAGAAAGGGAGTTGAATGAATTTTAACAGAACACAACAAGGTCAAAGAAATCCCTGCGTCGAAACATTTCGTCATAAACACACTTTACATTTTTGTAAGACATTCACTCTTGTTTTTATTAATTTATTCTTTATTTATTTTTTTACTGGGAATGAAGTGGTCATCTGAGACATTTAAAAAAATAATAACTTGCATTTCCAAATGTACTGAAGTGCGAACACATACAATTATATCAGGAAAGGTTCCCTAGCCAGAACAGTATTTTTGCTGACCTAATGCAGTGTAGCACCTCCTGAGGACTCCCGCAAAACTGGATCATTTTACAAAAACAAATGATATTACTTCCAAGTTCAGCATGGAAAATGTAATTACTCTTTTTATTTGAAATAACATGGATCTGATTTTACAAAAAATACAATTAATATTTTTACTAAGTACCACTCTAAATGTTAATTTGTGAATACATTTTAATAAAAAAAAACTACTATTTTGCCTTCTGCCAATGCATGTAGAAGGTTTTAATGTTTACCGAGGGTTACCAGAACAGGTGTCTTCCTCTGTATTTTTAAGAAGCTGCATTTGCAAAAGTACCTCATCTCATAACTACCTAAATGTACTTATTTCACTTAATTTTCCTCTACCCTCTCCTTCTGCATTTATACGCTTAGCCGACCAGTATGGATATGTTTTACTGCTTATGTGCTAATATTTACTGTTCAGGTTTGTGTAGTATATTGTATGACTTTTACCACAATCTTTATTGGTATTCTGACAGGATCAATGACTTTAGTCAGATGCTGATTTGCTACTAAAGGTAGCAAAATAAAATATGCTATTGTCCAATTTCATAATATATTCCTAAACTGAGTTGTGTTTAAAGACGCTGGGCATAGATGTTCACTCACTTGCCTTATGTCAAAGAAATGTAAACGTGTGGTGTTACCATCCAGAGAGCTCGATGGAATTGTTCAAGAAAAAACTAATTATCTGATGTGTTCCATTTCATCAGAGTCTTGGGAACCATCGATCACACTCAGGGCGACAAAGTAAGAGTACTTGTGTAAATGAAACTCTTAGGTTGCCTCTCGTTAGGACAATTTTTTCTTCACAGATTTATAAATTCAGCTGTTAAACAGCAGTAAAGACAGCATTGCCATAAAAGAAAATATTAAAATTATATGTAAGAAAAAAATGGTAAAACATTATATTCAGATATTTTGACATAGCTTCAAAGCCTTATATACCACACTGAGATTTAAAGCCAAGTGGAGACAATCAGAATGGCAGCACCCACGTACATGTAGCATATTCTGTATGAGAGTTTGCAAAAAAATATTGTGATGTTAACATGACGTTTTTGTATCAGTGGAGTGGTGTAAAAAAATAATGGTTACAACCCACAGAGAATTGGCTGTATCTATGTGCAATTACATAGTAATACAATGATGGCAAAGACAGGAATCAGTGTACTGGGGTAATCGTTCGCCCTAGTTGTGTATTCATTCAAATATCACGTTTTGCTTGATTTGGAAAGAAAATGAACACTCTGGATCAGATTTTCATAGTCTGTGTCCACACAGGTTAGTGACAATAAGCAGTATAGGTAAACTTATTATAATTAAGACCATAGATAAGGTAAATAAATATACAAAACTATTCAATCACTTCTCTCTTCTTTATCGACACTCTGGCCTCCAGCATATGGCACTACTGTCCTGATCTATCTCATTTTAATGTACAGGTTATTACATGACACCGTAATAGTGGCACACTAGAGGACTGAAAGCTGTACTTATCTTGGTTTATTTCCCAGAGTTTGCCTCTCAGGGCCCTTTGCAAAGGTCCAAAAAGTTTGTTCCTGCTTGCAAAGGAGGAGGAGAAATAACCTGATCCCATGAGTCCCAATAGGAGCAAAGTTTCAACAGTTCCCTCTTTGTCTTTTTTATTGAGAGACTTAAATTTTTCAAAAGTTAATAATAGTTAAATAAAAAACATATACTGTTTAACAAGCTTAAAAATAGGTTAACATCAATTTTATGACAGTCTTCCCCCAATAATTCATCCTCTGCTCTTACGCCATTTAATGTTTTAAACAAGAAACTTGTCTCTACTGGCTCTGCTATTGTTTCAGTAGCCAATCTTAATATTGGGTAATGTGAGCCATATATGTATGAACTGCAAATTTATTCATTTGAGGCGAAAGCCATATTATGCAAGGTTGCAAGAAAGTGAAACTATAGGAAAAGTAATATATTAAGTTGTGTTATATCTTCTCCAAGTCCTTCGTCAGTATTAGTAGTGCACAACTCCCTTTGCCTGCCAAACTAGGTTTTGAAAAAGTCATTCCTCCAGTGTGCAAATTGGTAGTAAAGAGATAAACATAATAAAAAGGACCTTACTTGTTGTCAGATCAGCCAACTACGAATATTTAATTTCACCAGTCATTGCACATCTGGACCTGAGCAATTTTTTGGACAAAGAACATGCATCAAACTAAGCTTACATCATTCTTCAGAATTTTATTTATTTACAGAGCTCATAATATCCAGTTTCGCATGTACAACAAAAAATCATTCAAATTCAAAATTTTCATAGGTGGATATCCAAATCAGGAAAAAATTATATGTTTTGTTCATGACTTTTGAATTTTGAAAATAATAATTAAGATGAAAGCAAATACAAAAGGATGCTATTTTCGTCAATGTCTTTCGCCATGGTTCATTCAATGTTCGGTATTCGTTGCTAATGAGATGACTTACCCTGTCATTGTGGCGTAATGATACCAACGCTGTCACTCACATTGCTGCCGTAGGCTGGAAATACATCCAAGCAGCAGTATTAGTCTCACAGTAGGTTTCCTCAGCTGTTTCTCTGTCTGATATAACTAATGTGTCTCTCTGTCTCCCTAATATTCAAAGCTTGAATATATATACAAACAAGATGACCCTCAACAAACCACATAAAATATAAAGATGTGTGCTATCCAAATATCAAATATTTGTCTTTTTTTCATTGCAGTAGTTATATTGTTATAGGTCAATTATAACTACGTTTGTATTAAACTAACCATGCTGGAAACAAGTTAGTCGGACAGCTTCCACACTTAGTTTTTCACTTGTTTTGGTTGAGTCATAAATTCTTTTTATCATTCGAATATGCTATGGCAGGACTTTCCCCCATAATCCTGAACATAATATGTTACTATAGCTTATACAGAAATGCTATGAAAGGGCTTTTCCAGGCCTCTTGAATGTTAGGTTTGAGTGCCCCAACACCAGTAGCCTTTATCTCTACACTTCACAGATCTATGCATTTAAAAGGATTTTGTCTGAGGCAATTATTACTGCAAGAGTCAAATGCTGGGATGAAAGATGAAGTGGAACAGAAACTTGAGACAACATTGCCGAAAGGGAGTAAGCCGGAAGGGGGATTTGACTGCAGAGAAAACCGTAGAGAGGGAGAAAATTCATTTCTTTTGCTGAAACATACAGTCAGTATAAGTCACACTGCCATATGGTCGAGGGGTCCTGAGATGTTTGAAGCATTGTACCAACGACAGCATAATGGGCCTGAGAGGTGTTGGTAAGCCATGTACCTGGATCGTTTTTAGGTTTACCCAAAAGAGCTTAAAAAACAGTCTTTCAAACTTGCATTGAAGGTTTTCACATAACCCAATGCATTATCAAGCTTAGCAGCTGTGATGGACTAATGAATGGCAGGCTTCTTTAAAGGTTTAAAGGTATAGAATTCACATCACATCGTGGTCACAAGGATGATATGAGACATGGGACGTTTTTTTTTGTTTTCTTTTGTTTTGTTTTTTAATTAATAAAGAACTCCTTAACACTTTCCTTTCTGTTTAGGGCATTTGTGGCCATTTCAGGGTGTTACATAGTTTTAATTGTGTATTTCTCTTCTCTTGTAATAAATGAAAAATGATTGTGGTGAAAGTTAATTAATGTGCGATGAATCAGAAAAAACACCTTCTTCCATAAACATATATTTGATCAAATACCTCCCTATTTAACATTAAGTATGTACTTTTGGAATGCATAATGGCGTTTTGGAGCCTTTAGTGTTATCTCCAGGAAGAGTTAATAAGGCATACGGGTAAGTTTAAGCCACTGATTTTGTTATAGTGCTCTAGTCTCTTTTGAAATTGAAGAGTGTGAGATACTTATTTGTGGTTTCAACTTTGATTATCTTTGCACTGCAAAGAATATTTTCTGAAAAGTACTACATGCTATGTTGTTACAGCACATTGTTTTTGATGAACACCTACCACGCATTTTACTGAGCAACCAAGTGATAGAATTTTGGCAATGCTGCTTATGTCTTGATATCAAATACTTCTATAAAATATTCAAAGTTGCCTCTAACACTCCAAATTGCTGCAAATATTGCATTGAATCAATATTACTAAGTTAGCTATCCTTAGGGTAGTGTCATACTGACTCCAGCCCACGCTCTGCTGTCTATATCATCATTTTACCAACAACAAACAGAGGGATCCCAGATGGTCACATAAAGGCTTTAGGAGGCACTGGTTCTACAAAAGTGGTACTCCTTCTGTCTCCTGTCACTGTTAAATTTAAATTTTTTAGAACAAATATCCACAAAATGCTTTGCAGTTTGATTTACAGCACTGTAATTGAATTCAGCATTATCAATTCACATACCTGTCAACCCACTGTACACTGTATATATATATATATATATATATATATATATATATATATATATATATTAGGGGTGGGACGGTTCACAAAATCCACGGTTCGGTTCGGTTCACGGTTTCGTGGTCACGGTTTTCGGTTCGGTTCGGTATATGGTGATTGTTAGGAAAATCTATTATGTCTTGTATAGTCAGGTTAAAACTAGGGATGGGGATCGTTAATATTTATTGATATCGATACTTTTATCGATACTCCTTATCGATCCGAGTCTTTATCGATACCACTATCGATAATTTTCTGTTATTTGGTGGAAAGACAATGCGACAATATTTAACAAATAAATAATTGTATTTTAAATTAAATGTAATTTTTAATAAATGTTGGCATCAGTAGTTTAATTATATATTCTAAAATAATTAGAGCAATATACAACTGTATTACTCATGTTTCTCGCCAAAAACTCAATTTCCCTTTTCTTTACGTTACACTTGAACGCATCATGATAACCTAATTGTCGTTTTACTGAGCCAATCTGAACACGTCTGAAACTTTATTTACTTTTCAAGCTAACTAGCTTGTATGCTGCCGATTACAACACAGATTTCACTGTTACTATTGTAATAATAAAAAAAACGACCAGACTCGATAGTGGTATCGATAAGCCCAAACGGTATTGATTATCGGGTTTTGAAAAAAGTGGAACCGGGTCCTTGATAGAACCGGGTTTCGATCCCCATCCCTAGTTAAAACTGAAAGAAAAAGGCAGTCTGACATTTGATACATTATTGTGACAGTCTCAGGTTAAAAGTAGGTGAGATTCTGGCATTGCAAGCGAGGAAACAGTGCTAATTCCAACATGTGCTTCCCTCTAAATGCAAAGTGGTCCATACAGCAGACCTAGAAACTGCTGCTGGGTCTGATTTTTATTATCGGCTACGCTGCTTCTTCTTCTTCTTGTTTCCTACCGGTGGTTGGCTTTGGGCGCAGTAGCGCCCCCTTCTGCTCTGGAGTGAACACGCTTCCCTCTGAGAAAAAGGAGCAGTGCATGAACCGTGCGGTACACACGCGAACCGAACCGAGACAGTCGAACCGAACGGTTCGGACGGTTTTCAGAAACCGTCCCATCCCTAATATATATATATATATATATATATATATATATGTGTGGGAGTCTTTTGTGTTTAACACTTAACTCGGATTATATCAGCATCATTATATCAGCATCTAGACTTAACCATAATGCCTGTTCCTGAATCTTAACCATTACTTGTCAAAACTTGTAAAACTTGCATTTGAACCCTTTACTCTCATTTTGGTCAGTAATAAAAAAAAAGTAGAAAAACTTGGGTAAATTCTGGTTGCCAACATTGCAATGAGTTATGTTATCATTGTTACAGTAATGACAAAGATAACAAAGACAGTATAACTGAGTATTATCAACTATTCATTTTCAATGAATGGATTGATGTACCATACCAAGACTCCATAGACATCATTATGTTCAAGGGCATTGCTAATTTTGCTTAAATTACAAAGTAACTAAGAAGCTACTACTATCATGAATAAAGTAACTTACCCCTAAATAACGCAAAAACAATAAAACATCTATTTGGATTAAATATCTGTTTCTTTTAAACATAATATATGTTACAAAAATGAATATAATTATATATACAAGTGAACCTTCAATGGCCATTAACTGTTGCTGTTTGACTTTGGCACAAATAATCACTTATGATAATTTTCTTCTCCAACTTTGCTTTAAATGTCCCTTTTCATGGCATGTTGATGAAACACTTTGACGTACTGTTTGAATTAGATTCATCAGTGTGAGTTTAAATCTTTTTAACTTAGCTGCGATTCAGGAAAATTTGATTATTTTTGTTTAATTTCAGCACTATATAGCATTTAAAAGTATTCAGTTTAATTACTGGTTGCTTTAATTATTTTTCTTTGCCATTTTTCTGGCTGTTAACCATTCGCATTTATGTCACAATTTAGTCAATTAAATGTCTTGCTATTTGACATCTTCATAAACCTTGGTTATTTGGACTTTTGGACTTGTTTACTTCATCCTTGGCCAAATTAAAACCCAAACATTGCTTTTAACTTCTTTTTTCTTATATCTTTGTGACAATACATGAGAAAAATATAGATATTTGTTAGTATTCATTTGATTAAGCTTTTTGTAATTGTGTTCACAATTACTGAAAGATTTAAGAAATTGTAATTATAGCATAATGGTCATGACTAGATGAAGGTAAGATTCACTTTAGCTGACTGTTATGTTTTAATAGCCTCAAATATTGCTTCATGACTGCCTCATGACTCCCATGTTATGTGTGCTATGCTTTTTTTACCATGCATTTTCATTTTTTTTACTTGTGACTGCGCACCATTATGTGCATTTATTCATCTCAGTTCAATATGTTCTTTCTCCAAAAAAAAAAAAAAGAATAACAATTAAGTCATCAAGAGCATCCTCTTTCAGAGTCACTCTTTGTGCTGTTTAATGATGCACTTATTCCAGGTTGTTTGACATCCTTTATGCCAAGAATTAAGGAGGCAGGATTACTCAAACATATTTAAATCTGGCCTTTGAAGCAGTCTCTGTTGTATATTATTTGTTAATTTATTTGCAGCTAAGGGCCAGTGTTTTGTACCAAACATAACTGGTTTTGAAGCCATTATTATGCATCTCAGATTTCTTCCTGTTTTGTCCGCTCACTACCGTCTCTTTTTTTTAAATGGGTCTTGTTAATAATCATCCAGAGATATTGCTGATATAAGGTAACTGCAAAGTTATCACTATCTATATAACATTAAACATAAATAAATTACAAATATTTTTTAAAACAACTTTATTATTGTCCTAAACGTACATGTCACCAAATCGGAAGGTATTTTGTGACACATTTTTGCAAAACACCAAGTCCACTCTTCTGGACCTTTTGTGTCTGTCCTATGCTGAATCAGCCTATTTGATGTAAACAACAAATGCTCTAGGGGCTTGCATGAGTGCGTGTCTGACAAAGCAACACCAAAATGTGAAGGAATGTTTCTGACTACAGACTTCAAGAGGGTAGGCCAATTGACACAGAAACTTGAAGTTAAAATAAGATGCTCTCAACTGGATGACTGGCCATGTACAGATGAAAAAGACATTGGAGATTTCTTCATAGGTCCAAACCTCTGCATTACAAATTCAGATGAACACTGCAATTTGCAAATTCATTTGGATTATTTATGTGGTAGTTTGGTAGTATTTTCGGTAGCTGAAATATGGAGACTACACATGTTGTAGATTTATCATATTTAAACTTTCACATACAAGCAGATGATGGGGAATATATCCTGTCTAAGCTTACAATTTCTAAAATAAAGACTAGAGTAGTTTGCGCTATAAGTAATAATCGTAAAATGTCACAAAGAAACTCGCTAAGAGAGGTTTATGGTTGACTTCTGCTAAAATTGATTAAACATAATAACCCCAGTTTCATAACCAACTGGAAATACAACATGACAATGGCAGCAGATTCATCTGTATTAACAGAGTGAGGAAAGGTACATAGCAGCATAACTATCGGATGTTTCAGGGTCACCTGAGCCATCCTTAATGATAAGATCCATCAAATTTAAACGTTTAAACCTAATCTTAAAGGCAGAGAAAATCTGCTTCCCAGATATACACAGGAAGCTGGTTCCATGGGAGAGAGTTCTGATAATCGAATACTCTGCCCCCAATCTTTCTAGACTCTGAACCAGGCACCGTCGCCTCACAGCTGGAGGGTTCCCGGTTCGAGTTGATGATGAAACTATGTGGATTTTGCATGTTCTCCCCACGTGGGTTCTCTCCATTTACTCTGGCTTCCACCCTCCATCCAAAAAACATGCATGTTAAGTTAATTGGAAACTATAAATTGTCCCATAGGAGTGAATGTAAGTGTGTGTGGTTGCTTGTCTCTGTGTGGCCCTGCGGTGGCTGTCAATGATAAAAAAAATAAGCAGTTCTAGCCTTACGGAGGGATTTCTTACGTGTTATCTTCACAGATTAATTTAGATTGTTAATTAGAGGAACACCATATTGTTTCCAGCCTTGTGATGTAAGCAGCTGTGAATTAAAGGAAGGAGCCATTCTCTTCTGACCGATTACATTCTTTTTCAGAGGGACAAAATGATTTGTTTTTGTACCTATTGAAGTAGCGCTGTCGACACCACCCTCACGTTCAGCAGGAGTAGGGATATATGTAGAAAAAACACCTGGAACACTTCCTAGAACAAACTGAAACATTTCATGTTTTTGTGAGCAACAAAGTGTATGAAAATGTGCCATTGTGTTCTGGTTAGGTCCTGTGACATTACACTAACTTGCTTTCTGACATCTTCAGTGAAAAACACAGCATCAAGTCCCAGCTCAGCATGTACAGGGTTCAAGTGGAGGTTTGTTTTCGTGACAGCGGCTTTACTTCCAACAAATGTGCAAAGAGCAAAGAAGAATTCTCCCATACTGCTTTAATGGAAGAGGTGATGTTAAACAGACAACTTTGTCAGGTCTTGAGAATAGATCCAGTCCCTGCCTTATTTGGGCTGTGTGAGGGAACAATTGGAAAAAGTCTTCACTCAGATCATCTAAACTCCACCAAACTAAGTTTTTTTTTTCCTTGGAATTGTTAAATCAATGCAAGTGTGAGCTTTTCATGCCATTAATTTAATTATCAACACATTATTTTGCAGTCTAGATAGGTGGACAAGTCCGTAACAGGTTCACACAAAGATGAACTAAACAGACAACCCTTAACGCACACACTCCCTCCTGGAGTCAGTCAATTTAAAATAACCCATTAACCTCACATGCATGTTTTTGGATGGTGGGAGGAAGAATGGAGAACCCCCAGAGAACCTATGATTGCAGTGGATGAACATGCAAACTACCCACAGAAAGACTTGTATACAATCTAGTAAAAGGCTTTTTTTTACATAGCTGTAATATTCTTTAACTTGAAATATCATTATTATAATTATTAGAAGTATTAGTATTAGTAGTATTACAAAGCTATAAAGAGGACCAATAGAAGTAGGGGTGGAGGGGATAGCTAAAATAAATTGGCTGTCTAGAAAATGGGTATATTCTGGCAGATGAAGGTTATATGTCCCGCAGCCTTTCGAGGAGTCTGATATATGACAACTTGACATACGCAGAGCAAAAAAGCTGGACTTATGTGGATTCCATCTCAAGGCTATCAATGCCATTCCCACAGGGAAAGGTGATTCCATGCATTTATGTTTGTTGGATCATGGTGCAGATGGTTCCATGCTCATAAGCTGCAATAGTTGTTCTCCTGTACTGTCATTTCGACAGTGTCAAGCTTCCTGATCTACACAGAATACCTCAAATTAGAGCATCTGCTGATCTATCTTTTCTTTCTGAAGTTGGATGTGTGCTTGTAAGGCAAAGACAAGAGAGCTCCAGTCCGTAGAATGTTGAAT
>JABUIW010000068.1:73152-95761 GCA_013363375.1 Menidia beryllina | reverse complement strand
GGATCGCAGGAGGTTGGAGAATCGTATCGAATCTTATCACTAGAAATACCATGAATCGTGAATGTATCGAATCGTTGGCTGTGTATCGAGATGTGTATCGTATCGCCTTGGTGGTGAAGATTCCCATCCCTAATCCCCACGCAACACTTTTATGTCCCCTCGCAAAAAGTTTTGCTTGCCCATAATCGTGCAGGATATTCAGCCCACTTAGTTTGCATCGGTGTGGACACAATGCACGCCTGTATACAACGGCATGGTACAGCAGGTTTATCATCACCATGAAATTTCGTAGTTTTGTGTCCTGTGTGTTTCAAACATAAATGGAAATAAGAAACTTTGGTACCATTTTGCTGCAACAACGACCCTTGCATTTAGTTGGGACTCGCTTGTAAGTAGGGTTAACTCCAGTGTTGGGTAAGTTACTTTAAAAACGTAATCCGTTACAGTTACAAGTTACCTTGTTTAAAATGTAATTGTAGTGTAACTTTTTCGATTACTTTTAAAAAGTAATGTAACTAATAATTACTTTTGATTACTTTAAGGTTTTAATGAGTATTGACCCATGATTAATTTTAGCATGTTATTATTAGCTATTGGGCGCAGCTAGCAGTTCAAGGCTAACGTCTTGTTAATGATCATAAACAACGTAAATAAATACATTAATAAATCGGAGACAAGTCAGTCGTATCCGGATACAACATTTTAGTATCTATACTTTTTTAAGTATCGATACTTTTGACAACCCTAGTCTGAAATGTAGGACATGTCCGGGAAACAGAGGACGTCTGGTCACCCTACAGTTGGGTAGGCTAGGCTAGGCTAGGCTAGGTCATAGACATCGATAAACGTTTGTCATGCATCAACACCAAACAGTCAAATATTAATAAATCAATACGCTTCGTCTATCAGTGAGTTGCATATTTTGCAAAGGTTTTTCTTTATATTTTTTAAAAAATGTAACTAAATTTGTAATTCTTAATATTTTCGGAAGTAACTGTAACTCAATTACATATTTTCTCATTGTAACTGTAACGAATTACAGTTACTCTTTTTTTGTAATTAAATTACGTAACGTCGTTACATGTAATCCGTTACTCCCCATCACTGGTTAACTCAATAAGATCTGAGTTGGTATAAGTTTAAAAAGGCCATAAACATCCCTGTTTAGTGTTTAAATCAGGCTGAGGTCTGTCTGACTGGACTAGGAATATATACCTTTGTTCTTTTCATGTTGTGGCATATTGTTGTACGTTTGCTGCTGTGCTTGAATTCATTGTCTTGCTAATGTGCCAGCTTTAGCCAAGCTTTAGTTAGACAGCAGATACCGATACTTTTTACAGTGAACTTCGTGGTGGACTCAATGAAAACAAAGGTGTCCAGGTTCTGTGTATTCAAAACAACTCAAATCGTCCGCTGCTTTGTTTAAGGTTATTTTTATTGATAATGTTACTTTTAGTGGCGGCCTGTTGTGTCTGACTATTGTAAGGCCTGACCTTTGGGTGGACTTGGGACATATACTCATAGCTGTCTTGAATGTTTTCCACTTGTTAGTAATCTTTCTTACTGTCAAATATGGATTCCAAGTTGTTGAACTTATAATCTACCCAGGCCTGATGAACAGCAATTTCTTCCATAAGATCCTAGCTGATGTCTTGCCCCATGGCACTGTGTTAACCAGTGTTGGGGAGTAACGGATTACATGTAACGACGTTACGTAATTTAATTACAAAACAAGAGTAACTGTAATTCGTTACAGTTACAATGAGAAAATATGTAATTCAGTTACAGTTACTTCCGAAAATATTAAGAATTACAAATTTAGTTACATTTTTTTAAAAATATAAAGAAAAACCTTTGCAAAATATGCAGCTCACTGATAGACGAAGCGTATTGATTTACTAATATTTGACTGTTTGGTGCTGATGCATGACAAACGTTTATCGACGTCTATGACCTAGCCTAGCCTAGCCTACCCAACTGTAGGGTGACCAGACGTCCTCTTTTTCCCGGACATGTCCTACATTTCAGACTAGGGTTGTCAAAGGTATCGATACTTAAAAAAGTATAGATACTAAAATGTTGTATCCGGATACGACTGACCTGCCGTCGGTCTATTTATGTATTTATTTACGTTGTTTATGATCATTAACAAGACGTTAGCCTTGAACTGCTAGCTGCGGCCAATAGATAATAATAACATGCTAAAATTAATCATGGGTCAATACTCATTAAAACCTTAAAGTAATCAAAAAGTAATCAAAGGTAATTAGTTACATTACTTTTTAAAAGTAATCAAAAAAGTTACACTACAATTACATTTTAAACAAGGTAACTTGTAACTGTAACGGATTACATTTTTAAAGTAACTTACCCAACACTGGTGTTAACACATGCCACACTGAATCCTAAGAAGCACCTAACTGTCTAAACCAAAGTACAGTATTTATATTAATTTACTTACCTTCCATCCATTCGTCTGCTATTCAATTAAGGATCACAGTAGAGCTGGAGTTTATCCCAGTTGCCACTGGCTTTAACAGAGGCAAGAAGGGAGCACTTAAATGTTCATCTGATTTTGGATCTGCCCTATTTTAAGACTTGGGTGTGCGGATGTTTTTTTGTCAACCTACAGCAGGAGCAGTCTGACTGCTGGCGGCTACGGAGCCCCCTAGGGCAGTGTTTTTCAACCACTGTGCCTCGGTACACTAGTGTGCCGCGAGTGATGGTCAGGTGTGCCGTAGAAAATCATCCTATTTCACCTCATTGGTCTAAAAAAGTTTTTTGATAAGGAATTAATTTTCTGCAAATAATATGCCATTTTTGAGTGTGTGTGCTGTTCTAGTGACTGGTGGAGTAATCATGTAATAATTCCTTATGACTAGATTTTGTATATAATTTTATATATTGAAGTGGACATGTTAAGTGCAATTTGAAAGAAGAAATATAAAATAAGATAAAAAAACATTTTTTTATTTATTTGATTTCTATTCGAGACACTTAAGATAAGATAAGAATAAAATAAGAATAACTATAGTGTTACTATAGGCGGCTACAGATTTGTTTAACATTTTTGGTTGTTGGTGTGCCACGAGATTTTCTCAATGAAAAACTGTACCTTGGCTCAAAAAAGGTTGAAAAACACTGCCCTAGGGGACATGGGGGATTTTTTTTTCTTTTGCATTCCCTCGCAATACTTTTGCGTTACCTCGCAAAATATTTTTGCGTTCCCTCGCAAAACCTTTTGCGAGGGAACGCAAAAGCAACCGTGACATAACCGTGACCTGAAGGCATAACCAGTCCGTAGCAGGTCCCACCACGAAAGTTTTGCTGGCTTTGATAATTCTCATGTTTCAGCATCATTTAACTGCCAAACAAAGAACGATTGTGTATTTTTAAAGATGGCGTCAGTCCTAGCCCTGCCATAAATCCCCGTACGTTCTATATATAACAGTGACACCGCTAAACTCGTGGCGTAGCGGAATGAAGTCAACTTTAGCCTGATTAAGTTGTATCGTCTAGTTATTGTCATTTAAAAAATGGTCGTCAACAAAATAATTTAGTTATCATCGTTAACAAAATGAACCTTGCATCCCCCGCCTCGTCACTCTTTCTTTAAGCGAGCGAACGGATGTCTGAGCTAGCTTTTCTTCCAACGGACACGATTCATATTTGACATACTTATCATAAATGAAGCTAAAGATATATACATATTACCAGGCATACAGTATTTATGGTGAATTAAGATTATTTACTTTTGCGAGGGAACGCAAAAGTATTGCGAGGGAACGCAAAAGAAAAAAAAATCCCCATGTCCCCTAGTGGGCTCCGTAGTCTGACTGCTGGCGGCACATCTTTGCATGACCTCAGCCACCTTTTTTTTTTTTCTCCAGTGGTGTTGGATGAATCCAAGCGCGTGGCCAAGAGACGCCTGATTGAGGAGAACCGAGAGAGACGGAGGAGAGAGGAAATGGTGCGGACGCTGCAGGTGAGACCGGAACCGGACACCACGGAGTGGGAGCTGATCAGGATGGTGACTGAGGCCCACCGACACACCAATGCCCAGGGGTCCAGCTGGAAACAGAAGCGCAAATTCCTTGTAAGCTGTTAGCTTTGGAAAAATGGAGCCTGATGACGTACTAAAATAATTACTTTGATTTTATCTGGAAACAAACAAATCAAGTTTTTTTTTTTTTTTGCCTGCTTTTAAAATGATTGAAAGTCAGACAAGAAACAGCATCTTAGTAGGAATGCTATTTGAAACCTCTGTCTTGTGGTACCTCTTTTTTTTTTTTTTAACAAAGACCATTGTTAAAAGTCAAAAGTTTTTTTTTTACTCAAAAAATTTGTATAAACCGCACCCAATTAAAATGAGATGTTTTGACGGATCCCCAAAACATGGTCACTGCTCAGATTCAATGGACACCTGAAATAAACTGTTACTAGGCAACCTAGTTTTTCAAAAGCAAAACAACTTTTACATTTGAATGCAGTTCTACAAGATTGGCTTTGATCAGAGAAAGTGAAGGACAGCCAGAAGCTCTGAGCGTGTACAATAGCACTAAATGCAATTTACAAAAAGAACTATGGTGCTAAAAGAGGATTTTTGGCTGATTACACTCCGATATAGTGCATACTTCTTTTGACAATGTTCATTTAGTGTAAAAGCTAAATGCTACCCCTTGATTTATAATATGCCACTGCTAGTGCGTCATAAGGTCTCTTATGATCACCAAAAGCTCTTTACTGCCTATAACATCCTTTAGATTTATCATTTCATCAACAAAAAAATGTCATTCTTGAATATTTTTTTAAATTTATCTCTCTGACTTTGACTCTTGTATGCTCTCTGCTCGCTTTTATATTCCCATGCATGCTCTCTACTGATATTATGAATTGCTAAGAATGGATTCATTTGTTATCTTGTTTCTAGCCTGATGATTTAGGCCAGGGTCCGCAGATGCCTTCATCAGATGGAGATAAGGTCGACCTGGAGGTCTTCAGTGAGTTCACCAAGATCATGACGCCAGCAATTACTCGTGTGGTTGATTTTGCCAAGAAGCTGCCTCTCTTCTCAGAGGTAAGATAACAAAAAAAAATCACATTTGACAAAATTTGTCAGCCTCTATATAGTATTAATTTGCTGTATTCTCCTGAAAACATTAACTGCAAAAAATAAACTAATTCTGTTTCAATAGACACTACAGAAACAATATAAGGTGTAGAAGTAATTTTGCTATAAAAAACGGTTCCTCACACCCCAGAGGGAGGACTAAATAACTTTTTTTGGCCTGTGACCATGGCTGCTCCTCAAAGTGAAATGACTACATTATTTTACATTTTTTATACATTTTTAGATTAAAATTATTCTAGCCAAAAAGGGGTCAGCAGAAGCATACTCTTTACATATCCTATATTTAATGGTAAAGATTGTATGACTTTAAGTAACTTTTATACTCAACAGTTCAAGTCTTTGAATAAAGAGATATAAGAGACGATAACCATATTTCCTATTCTCTGTAGGTCTCCTTTAGCTCTGACAGGCATGCCTGTCCCTGCTTACAGTGGTTGTTCAGATAAATGCCACTTGAATATTATCCTCGGTCTTCATAATGTTATAGAATGAATAAAAAAAATACCGTGTGGGCATGTTAAAACAAAAAAATAAAATATGGATAAATAAATAAGTAAATAAATGAAGCAGTTTTTTTAATGACTTTTCAATACCAATAACTTTTTTTTTAAATGATGAATTGCAAAGAAATGTCATATCCACGCATAAAGTAAATCCCATTCAAACAGATTAGAATCTAAATGAATTGTAACTCAATTGTAATTGATCCAATGCATCCAATTCACACACAATCACTTCAATTAGTTTACAAAGTTTCCATGCAGGGCGGGGCAGTGTTGCCTCACAGCAAGAGGTTTCCCCAATCGAAGTCCGTGGGGTTTTGATGGGGAGCTTGTTTTCCCCTGTGTCTGCAATAGGCTAATTGGACACTCCATAGTGTGAATGTGAGTGTGTGTGGTTGTTTGTATCTGTGTTTCCCTGTGATGGATTGGTGACCTGTCCAGTTCATCCCACCTCTCGCCCGGTGTTAGCTGGGATAGCCACCACGTTGGGAGTAAGTGGTATAGATGATGGAAGGAAGTTTCCAAGCTAAGGAAATCAACAGATTACGTCCAATCTTCTCTTCAATCCAATCCAACATCCTGAGCATACAAGAGGAGAGGCGACTATAAATACAGAAAACTTCCTTTTAACAGGACAAAAACCTTTCGGCGGAACCAGACCCAGTAAAGTTTAATAGCAGCTAGTCTTCCTGTGTCGTTGGTTCTTGTTTGGTTTCCAGCTGCCATGTGAGGACCAGATCATCCTGCTGAAGGGATGCTGCATGGAGATCATGTCGCTGCGCGCCGCTGTACGCTACGATCCCGAAAGTGAGACGCTGACACTGAATGGAGAGATGGCGGTGAAGCGGGAGCAGCTTAAAAACGGCGGGCTGGGAGTGGTGTCGGACGCCATATTCGATCTGGGCAGGAGTCTGGCACAGTTCAACTTGGATGACACCGAGGTGGCGCTGATGCAGGCCGTCTTGCTCATGAGCTCAGGTGGGGAGAAAGAAAACTAAGTCTGTTCGACAGCACATAGTACTTACATCTTACAGCAGACTAACACCAGATTACGCCTTTTTTTTTTTTTTTTTACGTCTACCAAATATCAAGCATCATTGCCCACGGGATGTCAGTTAAAGGGTAATTGTGGTCAAAATGAAGTTTAAATTAGCTTGATTTACTTTTCAATGACAAATCTAACTTTGATAAATTAGGGATATCAAATGTTACTGAAATTTAATTAAACTGCAAATACATGGAATTAAAGTTGAATGATTTAATCATTTTCAACAGATATTGGTGCAATTAAAAGTATAAATAATACATCTATAGCACTGCAGTTGATTGTTAAGTTGGACCCAGGAATAACGTTACTGATCAAACTATTTTGGGTCTCCAGCACAACAATATTGAACTATACACTGTTTTCTTTGATGTTTTCATCATTCTTTCATTTCCAAAGCCATTTGAGTTAAGGTAGTTTAGTTGAATGGGTCATGTACAAAGGGGAGGGGGATAAGCTCACATGTTTAATCTATGTAATATGTAATGATATTATAGTTGTTAATTGCTAAAATTGCACCATGTATATGGTGCAGAACCAGAGTCAGATTAGAAAGCACATCTATATGACGTCCACAATGTTATGTTAAAATGTTGGACTACCAATAGACATCCATGCAGGGTCTGGGTTCCATGTAAGTCGATTAGACATCTTAGACATCTACAACCCGTCTTCACCCAACGAACGTGAAATAGACGTGATCTACACGTCCATCAGACATCCGATGTTTAGTGGGTACACATTTCTTTTTGGGCTTTATGATGCACAAACTCAAAGTGTACAAAAACGTGTGTCTAAAAAGTGAGTTGATCTTTGAGTATATTCAGTATTACTTTTTTTTTTCTTGCCCCAGACCGCTCAGGGCTGACCAGTATGGAGAAGATTGAACAGTGCCAAGAGGCATATCTCCTGGCGCTCGAACACTACATCAACTACCGTAAGCACAACATGCCCCACTTCTGGCCCAAGCTCTTGATGAAGGTGACGGATCTGCGCATGATCGGAGCCTGCCACGCCAGCCGCTTTCTCCACATGAAGGTCGAGTGTCCCAATGAACTGTTTCCCCCTCTGTTCCTGGAGGTCTTCGAGGACCAGGAAGTGTGACACTGTTCTGTCTAATAAAGGTACACATTCAGGATGTTTTGGAGGAACAAAAAAACACATTTGATGGACAACAGATGAAGAATAACTGGATTGTGTTTCTGTCAGTGAGAATAAGCCCTTTAAACTATTTGTTCTGCCCTTTTGTTCTTATTGGTCAGACTTCAACAAGACCGTCTGCCATCGTCAATCACACAACACCGTGGGAAAAAAAGAAGCTGGCCTTTGTCTATGTTTTCAAATTCTGAGGCACATACACTCCTTTTATAGTTGGAACTCACTGCCATATAAGTGCAGCATATTTGTATGCAAACATTAAATACATCTTCATACAGAGCTTCACTCATCCCACGTCTAATGCAAACTGAGGGACTTGTTTTTTTGTCTGTACTTGCTGCACACCCACCTGTAACCTCAGACACATTTTTTTCCCTTCTTTTTGTTTCTGCTACCTTATGGTTAGCTCTTCTGTCAGTTCATACCCTACTCTCTTCTCTTGACTTTTTCCTGCACTTGAAGCCCTCTCCTCGAATCGCTGAGTCCCTGTGAGTGTAAACCTACCTCCCTCAGGAACAGAAATCACACACACAGAACTAAGATGCACAAAACACCCCTACACTATTACCTCGTACCACATAAAGTATCTCGACTTATTTAGGTTTGGGTGATTTTAGTCCAAATAGAAAACTTGGAGCCTGCAGGTCCTTGAGCCTCTGGGTTTTATGTGTCTTTTGTCAAATGCAGTCATTACAGCTTTTTTTTACAACTATCATGCTGAAAGTAGCTAAATGTCATGAGCATCATGGTGCATTCTGTAATCAGTAAAGATGTAATATCTCTACACAGTTAGTTATACATATATATGTGTATATTTTTAAAGTTATGATAAAATTGTTTTTAAAAAAAAGGCCAGTTGCTTCCCTAGCATTGAATTACCGTAATTTCCAGACTATAAGCCGTTACGTCCTTCACACACTTTCAACACTGAGACTTAAACAATGATGCAGCTAATTTCTGAATTTTCACGTGTTAACAATTTAAAAAAATTGAACTTTGTCACATCAGATCAATGAAATTACCAAACAGGTCACAAAAACCTTTTACGGTACATATTTGTATATGTTACCGTACGTATGTCACGGTACGTATTTGGTTAAGATTGAAGTTAGAAAAAAGAATCTGTGTTAATATCTCATCTTACAACGTGAACACCTGCGGCTTAAAGACAGGACCTTTATATTTTTTTATAATTTTTTAAGTTAGTGGATGCAGCTTGTATTTAGGCATACTGAATAGTCCAAAATTTGCTTGCTTCGGCTGGTAAAATTGGAGTTAAAAGTGAGCCTGGTTTCGTCAAAAGATTTTTGTTTTTGTATGTAGTTTTTGTAAAGTTGTATATCTTTTAGAGAGCTTCTCTTTGAAGATGGTGATATGAAAACATTCTAGCTCAAATATCAGCAATTGATAACAAAAAGCAAAATATTAAACAGGAGTCTTGAGTTAATCATTTTAGGTTTTAAGCGTAATTCCTGCTAAATCTCCTCAGGACAAGAATTGACTGATTAGCAAATATTACCATTCATTTTACTCTTTGAGGTCACTGCTACAAACTACCTATGCATGTGTGACTTTATCCCAGGGAGCAGGCGTTTTAGCTACCATGATTAAAAAAAGATGGTTGCATGACATTTCCTCAAGTTAATGGCGCGTTATGACTTTTGAAAGTCCCATGTTTCTTAAATGACTAGATTCCCTGTGCGCCGAGATGTTGTACTGACATCAATGCAGTTTAAAGCCTGGGCTGATAAATATCACCAACTACTTAATCAGAATAGATTAAAGCTCAGATTTGTAGCTACTACCTGATTTTTAGTTGATTTCGGACTCAGTTTTCTTCACCGGATAATATGCTGTTTAAAAAAATCACTTCAGGTTACTGCTGTAACTTAACTGTAAGTGTTTTTGTGGACTAGTGTGTCTAGAGTGAGAAGAAACAAAGGCACAGTGATCTGATTTCTCCTTGCTACCGCACAGTATGTTCTTGTTCATAACATTAACAAAATAAGTTGTCTTATATTGTGTATAGCCTACACAGTATGTTTGCTTCTTCGTATGAATAGATAGAATACCTCTCCAACACATACCTCCTGTTTTGTTACCTCACACACTTGCATACAATAATACACACCTATCCTGTTGTTTCTGATGCATGAACTGTTCCAAACTTGTTTGGTTATTCACCCCCTTCTACTAGCAAAGGAGACAGTGAAGGCTTCTTAGTGTGCGTTCTCCTTAGATGACCTGTTCTGTCAATTACTCGTCCAAACCCCCCCTGCCCCCAGCTCCATAATATGGAGGGTATTGTGTCTCTTACCCTGTATCCCTGTATCCCCTCCTCAATAACCTCATATTCTACCTCACCTCCTCATCTCAGTGCAGCTTCCCCTCTGTCTGCAACACAAACATAAAACATACATGCTCAGTTCCATATATATATATGTAATATATATACCTACCCACACTGCACAAAGTAATTGGCTGCTTGGACCCTGTAAGTCTAATTTCCCTTCCAACAGAATCTACTGAGTCTTTCAAACAGACCACAGATTAAAAACCTGACAGCTGACATGGCAGACACTGTCATTTCTCCTCTTGTTCTATTTTTTTGTCGAACACCACGTGGGACCAAGAGTTTGTAACCCGAACTGACGGCAAGGGCAGGGTGACTAGTGAAGGAAAATCGTGAGGGGACGACCACAGCTGGAGGCCGGGACTCAGTGCAAAGCCATCTGGCCCTTATTTGGCCTCTTGTTGGAGCTAACCAATTAGCGAGTGAGTCGGCAGTATCGTGGTTTGACCCACTGAGGTTAAGAGGAAATGGCAAGACTTTGGCGATGGGACTCAGGACATTTCACCAGCAATCGCCGCACTAAAACGGATCTTTTGGGATTCCTCGCCATCTCATCGGAAACGGACAAGCCATTGAAAAGACTTTCCGTGCTACAATACCAGAAACTTTGAACTATGAGATGTTCACTGCTGAAAAAGATCTCCACCGTTTTTTCTTTGCACTAAAACCTTAATGACCGTCAGCTCCCTCCTCGTCTCTCCAGCATCTCCTGTGTTCCCGCATGTCTGTAGCAGTCGCGATAACACCAGCAAAACAAAAACAGTCTGCCATCTCACCAGTAAATCGCCCATTAAAAACCAACAGGGACTAAAGGTGGTCTTTCAGTGCCACTGCTCAGTGTTACTAATTGCAGGGTTTGTAAATGGAACTGTACAGAGATGCCTGCACACACTCGTGGCAATAGGATGATCGAGCTGTGCTAGTTTACACAAACTACCTGCACTCTGCTCAATATCACTGTGAATGACTGCCCCGATAAACAGGATCAAGCCTCAGACAGGGAACTTATTGATTTAAATATGTGAATGTGCCTCACAGAGGCCCATAACACTAACTTGTACAAAACCGAAATATATTTCAATATTTTAAATACGCTTTCTTTATAAGTGTTACTTGTCTTGTACGGTCGTGACAGATAAAGAATAACCTCTTTTGGCTCTTTGAGAATATGGTATAAACCGCCAGGTTTTACAAGGCTATGATTTTTTGGTCAATACAACCTCACAACAAAGGCAACACATGTTACGATGTGCGATTTTTTTGACAAAAACTAAACCAAAATGGGCCCTGTAGTGGCCTGTCCAGGATGTATGCTGGTTTTCATCTGATTTGAGCAGACATTGGCTACTATCCCTATGTGAATCTGATCTGGATAGTGGTTATGGAACCAAACCGCAAAAGCAGTCTTTTAAAGAAATGATACATAAATGATGTAAGTAATATCAGGCTTAATAGCTATCAGCTGCTGATAAGCTGGTATACTTGTTTGGGCAAAATGAGAAGTCACGCATGTGTTGACACAATGCCAAGAAGGAAAGACATCAGCAGTGATCTTACAAGAGCCCATATATCTAGAAAGGGTTATAAGGTCATTTCCAAGCAATATTTGTCCCAACTAGTTCACCTCACACCTTTTTATTGTATGGTTTTATAGAATATTCAACTTCAAGAGGTTGCCCTTTCTGTCTCACTTGGATGTGTGTGGTGTAAGAGCCACAAGAGGCCAAATTAGTGCTGCCAACCCCAATCGAAATACAAGTCTATTCGGCAGGAAAAAGCTTTGTCATTTTACCTTTCTTTGTGATATTTATAAATTCTTTTAAAAATGTGTTACAAATATTTTTTATCGTTTAATTAACTTTGTGATGATAATCGACTCAAAGTCTCAGCAAACCAATCCTCACCAAACCAGCAAATCAAGTCTCTGCCACATCTTTCTTTCCTCCCACCACTTTTACAAAACTGAGGTCAGCTTTACGCTTTTTTATTCAGATGTGAGCTGGCAGCACTGTTTATCTTTCTCGGCCAAATGATGACTATTGAGCACCTCTCCCTATCGTTTTAAAGAAACCACACCAGCACATCAGAGCACACTGCCTTCAGCCTAATTCAGCTGCACCAGCACAGCAGAGGGACAGCAGCCATCATCAATCACCAAAAAGCCACTTTAACCTGGACATGGATGCCATGTTACTGTTATGTTCAGGCACTTCCATCAAATGGTGACATCTTCCTTTTTTTTTATTTATTTTTTTTACTGACAGCATTTATTTGCTTTCACAGTGAAACTGCAACCAGAGAAAGTTTTCTGCATGACAGCTCAAATAGCTACTGCAAAATAATGACACGGACAACTTATCATGGCGTTCTATCCCAAAATGAATCAACTTATTCTTTTTAACATTAAACAAAACCCAAAACATTTCATATGCTCTTTATGTTTGAACTTGGCCATGGTAGGGGCACGGGAAATGGGCCAAACTACTAGCCATAGAGAATTTGAAAACACCTTTGGTTGTAAATTGTAGTGAGAAACAGTAGGGATATTTTCAGATAATTCAAAACCCCATTGCTCTATCTTCATCATTTCACAGCTTTCTAACCGAGCTTCAAAATAAACCTGACTGATTAATCTTTTTTGTTCCTATCTGTTTCTGTTTGTCTTTAAGATATAAGGTTGATTCATTTTAGATTTAAAGATTTTAACTCTATTACTTAACCAGGGAAAACATCTGTTAGCGACACATTTGTCCAATAGTGTCCATCCACTGTCCTTCACATTCCCATTTCCATCCTCAGCCCAATCACCCCACCCCATCCCCCTGTCATATTTGCACTCTTCGGTGGAAAGAGACGACAATCCCTTCAGGAGTATGTCCAAATGTGGAATGTAAAATATTGAAATTGTGTGATTAAAGACACAGCATGAAGTCACAGACTCATGTTTTGCTGTCATCGATGATGTTGCTGTCATTGTGCACGAAGAGTATCATTCTGCTCAGTGTCGGGTGGATGTGTTCAAACCAAGATTATTCAAGTTTTTTTTTTAAAGAGAAAAGATAACATATACATGGTGACTGAAGACTGAAACATTAAATGATGGATGTAAGGGATGAAACGATGCTGTCTTGGGTTGTAAAAAAAAAGAGGTCGATTTTTTTTTCTTATCCTATGTTACAAATTTGCAGAATATTTTCTTGGTAAGTGGGACATTTCTTTTATTGTGTGATGATGTTTTACTCTAACGGTATATGCTATTGCAGACGCACTTGTTGACCATTGTAGGTGTAACGGTGGTTTCCAGATCAGGATACAAAACCGTTTTAGTAAAGATTGAAAATTGAAAAATAAGATGACATGGGTCATGTTAATGATTTTTTAAGTGACATTAACCTTTACCTTAATTAAAACATCGACAATGTTAAACAGTTTAACATTTTTGTTTGATCCCACTCTCCTTTACAATGGCTTTCTTTTAAAAAGTTCTAAAGTACTAACCTTATTCATAAACAGTTGGGCAGTGTAAAATCTTGATAAAAAAACTAATTTATTCAATTCCATTTTTGTGAACCATTTTTGTGATAACACATAAAACATATCCAATGTTGAAAATGTGAAATTTAGCTTTTTGATAAAAGAATATTAGCACACATCTGAAATTTAAAAGAAAATAGCTAAGGCATCTTGTTTGCCACTCTTTGGTATCCTTCTTCTTTTACGGATGATGGCAGGTCCACGGCACATTTCTTCTATGAAACAATACTTCTGCGTGGTTCTCTTGCTGAAATGTGTAAGGCCTTCCTAGAAAAAAAAAGGCTCGCAAGCAATCTGAATCGGGGTATGTTTTGTGTCCACAGATGGGAGAGCAAATTGTGTTCACAAACCATGTTTTATGTGAGTTTCGGGGCTAATGTACATGTTCCCATGAAAGAAAGAAGTTTGTCTGTTTTCTGTTTTCATGCAGCACTGCCTTAGGGCTTGAAGATCACAAGCATCCAGTGTTTATTTTTGGTTGTGTCCCTTGGTGGCAGAGATGTCTCCATTTTCCCAGATTTTTTAAAATCATACGGAGCATTTTAGATAATGGAATATTCAGTAATTAGCATTTTTATGTTGAGGAGCATCACTCTGAAATGACTGCACACAGTTACTCTGCAGAATCACTGCTTGTCTTATTTCTGAGAGATTCTGCCTCTCTAAGGTGCTCTTTTCTTTTCATACCTAGTCATGCCACTGACCTGTTCCCCCTACTTTGTTCCAACATGATCTATTGACAGAATCTTTCTCCAGTCCTAATGTGTTCGCCATCAGATTTAGAGTGAAGCCCCCCTCCCATGAATTAGGGAAATTAAGTCACTGTTAAGACAATGATTCACTGTCACATTTTAATCTTTGACATTTTCTGGACATCTTGCCTGATCAGCTAATGTTAAATATAATGAATATGTCTTAAACTGCTTCTCAGTTCCATGTTGATGTTTGCAATTTAGTTGACTTGCTCATTTCATTCCAAAATGTGTAAATTGGATTTTTTGACACTAAATTTAGACATCTGCACGCAATTCCTGGTGTTCTCACCAATGAGGGTATTCAAGGTTCTAGACTATTTTTATTTTCTTCAAAATTAACAACAAGTTGTAAGGATTTTTAATTTTCTCACAATCACCTCTTTTAAGACAAATTCCAAACCCTTGTGTCTCCAGGCAGAAGTCCAATTTCATATTGCAACGATAGTGATTTAGCTTTTTAAAAAGCTTATTTATTATTACTTTCTCTTTTAAGATTTTCTGTTTTCACTTTCTCCAAGTTCGTCATTCATCTTGTTGAACTGACATTGAATGAACTCCTGATGGACTATATCACATGCGATAAGCTATGCATTTGCTTTTAGTCTTTATGTGAGTCAGTGAAAGAAAATATGAATGTATATGAAGAAAAATAAGAAAACGCAACAGTCTGCTAACTGGTCCTATGTTGCAACGCCATATGTAAATTTAATTTAAGATAACTTTGGTTTGAGAAAGCTACAAAAACGTATTTATGTGCTGCTTGGTACCTTATACTCTCTGGAATATGTACATTTGTCAAAAAGGCTGATGATATTGGGAAATCGTTTTCATGTTACATCATGTGTCAAAAGCAACAGTGTTGAAGTTCAAATGAAATTATCTTTGACATTTATTCCACTTTTGCTTGTGTGTTCTGATAAACCAACATGGCACCAAAGCTTCATCAAGATGAGCACAGTTCTGGAGCAGGCAAGTAAAATGTGTATGGGCCTGAGTCTGAGTCACTCAATGAAAATGTTCACCATTGTTTCTTGTTTTGTTCCAGCCTGAAGCTATGAAGCTCCGTCTAAATGTAACTTTGTGCCCTGACAAAGTATCACAGAGGCACCATGTGACAACTTAGTACAAAGCGGCTTGTCATTTCCTGTTCACAAAGAGTCATTTTCTTTTTTTTTTTAAATCTCATTAATCAGGAAGATAACTGTAAAGCTGAGTGAGTAGATGAAGAGAGTTCCCTTTTGGTTCGGGTTGCGTTCTGCCTTGTTTTCAGTGACAAATGCTTCATGGCACAAGCAAAGAGCATTATCTCAGCAGCTCAAAACTGGTTGTGTTTGTGACATAAACATAAAGTCTTTAATATCAGTTTGCTTGCTTTTTTTCTCTTCAACTGAATGTAGGCCACCGCGTAACAAAAAAAACGAACTATAAAGAAAATTGACAATGTTCCAACATACTTTTACCAATTTCAAAATTCCAAAGTTTTTAGGAGTTATACTGCTAGTCCAGGGTTGCAAAAACAAGTATCTTGGGCTCCATTCATTGCCCGTTTTTTTAGATAATTTGTCATAACTGGTTGTTTGAAGTTTGTTAAACCAGCGTTTTTCAACCTTTTTTGAGCCAAAGTACAGTTTTTTCATTGAAAAAATCTCGAGGCACACCACCAACCAAAAATGTTAAACAAATCTGTAGCCGCCTAAAGTGACACTATAGTTATTCTTATTTTATTCTTATCTTATCTTAAGTGTCTTGAATAGCAATCAAATAAACACCAAAAATTATTTTTATCATATTTTATATTTCGTCTTTCAAATTGCACTGAACATGTCCACTTCAATATACAAAATTATATACAAAATCTAGTCATAAGGAATTATTACATGATTACGCCACCAGTCACTAGAACAGCACAGACACTCAAAAATGGCGTATTATTTGCAGAAAATTATCAAAACATTTTTTTAGACCAATTAGGTGAAATAGGATGATTTTCTACGGCACACCTGACCATCACTCACGGCACACTAGTGTGCCGAGGTACAGTGGTTGAAAACCACTGTGTTAAACTATAGGATTAGATTTGAGTAGATTTTAAAATCTTTGATTTATGGTCATGAAAAATTTTACTTGCCATATTTACATTTAAATGTATGCGTTTAGCAGATGCTTTTATCCAAAGTGACTTACAAAAGGAGGGGCTCAACATTCAACTGCACACTTACCTTACCTTGAGTGAAATATGCTAGAAGATGATTTAACAATAAAGGGACATGTAGTATTTTGAGTATTTTATTAGCTAAATGTGTCCTCATTTGGAGTAAAATGACCTCTGCAATGATCTGACTCCTCCTCATAAGCGAAGAATTTCCTATCGGCATATACATAGGATGGGTAAGTCCACGGAGGTTACCATGTTGTTCCACCATTTTGAAAAACTATAATCGCAGAGAGGGGCATAAAGCACTTGTCTACCTGTCTAGCTAATCCACAACATGTTCTCGTTCAGACTCAGAGTCACGTGACTGAAACCAGCTGTAATAAGTGAGAGGGGTTATTACATGCTCACACTAATGATTCAATGTAGTTTGCATTTTTTTGCTAATTACAAACCTCGTCGCCCGAGAGAAAATGTGGAAGTGATGTCGTCATTACTTCTTGATGCATGACAGCTACCGTAGTTGCAATACCAAAACGTGAGGCCTTAGAGAGCACGATTTGTTAGAATTCAAAATACAGTTTCACCCCTAGATGGAGGAATACCTACACCGTGTACCTTTAAGGATTTAACATTCAACTATTGCATAGATTAAACAAGTACCAGACATTGAGTGTAATATGCTATTAGGAAATAAATGCTTTTAGAGCTTTCAGGACAAGAGATACTCTCAGAAGAGCTGGGTTTTCAAAGATTTCTTGAAGGAGAAAAGAGAATCTAATGCTCTGATAGTGCTTTTAAGGTCGTACCACCAGCGTGGAACTGCAGATTTGAAGAGTCTAGATAGACCTGCACAGAACATTGGCCTTATTAGCTGGCGTTCCTTGAAGGAACAGAGTGGGCAAGCAGTGACATAGGGCTTTAAGAGGGTGTTGAGGAAGATGGGCACAGATCCATCAAACACTCTATAGGCCAGCATCAGTGATATAAATTTGATGCAAGCAGCTAAGTGAAGCCATTGGAGTTCAGTAAACGGGGTTGTGACATGTGCTCTCTTTGGCAGTTTGAAAACCGAACAGGCTGCAGCATTCTGGAAAGCCAAGAGAGAAAGCCGGAAGCCCCCAAAAAAAGCTGAAACTAGCTCAGTTTCCCTGGAACCACCTGCTGAATATTGATAGTACTACAAACAGCATCATGACGACGTGCATTTTGTGTTGAAGATTATATAACCTACAGTAGGGCTGGTCCTCTTGCTCTTCATGAACCATTTGACAAAGTAGGACAGCAGCATCACCTTATATTTAAACTTCTGCTATTAGGAAAATGTCACATGATAATACAAACTCACACAAGCAGATTCCGGAGCAGCTTAAACTCATCAAACACATTTTCATATATTTCCACTGTGTGGAAAAGCCAAGACTTTTCAAACTCTGTCCTCTTCATTTCAGGGCACCTTAGGTCAGAGACAAAGCAACAGTAGATACAAAAAAATCAATCATGTTTAGTTGCACATTTTTAACACACAATGACTGCTTGTAGTTGGTGACTGATGACATCACCGGATCAAGCTTCGATGCTGCCACACTCTTTATTTTATACAACATGCTCACTTGGATCTAAATTAAACGGATGTTGCTCATTGAAGAATGTCAGGGTTTTTTTTTAGCTCTGAAAAACTCTGGTGTTGCTTTAGCAGGATGTTTGGGATCTTAATCTTGTTGAAGGATGAAACTCTGTATGGTGAATTTTGAAAGGGTTTCGCTGGAACAAGAGCAAAACGGTACAGCTGTAGCTCAAAGTGAGTGACAATCACTCTGGTGGTTGGATTCCCAAGGTTGTTTGAATCATATTTGGCAAGACACTTTGCCTACAATGCATCCATCGGTAGAAGAATCAGTATGTGGGTATATAAAGCACTGTTTAACCTACAAGATATAAGAAGTGCTGAATGATTACGTGAGTGAATGTGGCATGTAGTGTAAAAGGGTAACCCTGGAAATGCTCCATACAAGAACATTTACTATTAAGTGGAAATAGAGCGTTTTCATCTGTTTTGCAACAGCAGCTAACAGCAGCTTTATCATTCTGAAAATCTTCAAGTTCTGTTGTGAGGCTCTTTCTTTGCTGTCATTTACAGAGATCAGCAATGGGGAAGGTCTTTAGGACTTTATCCAAAGCAGTATGGAGAACACTGTGTACAGCATAAAATTCAAAATCAGCTTGAACTATCAGGTGAGACAGAGTCGATACAGAAAACCTACCTGATTTTGCAAGAACTATGAGGCTGCTTATAAATAAGTTATTTCTTAGTAATCAAAGTAATCAGACAAGACAATAATTTCCTTGAAGATTTTATGTGGTTACAGATGGGATGTAGAGGCCTGGACAATGTGCAGAGATTACTGAAAGCAGCCCACCAGGAAACCAGTGAGACCATGATATTGATAGTGACAGAACACCTGGAGATCTGGAGACAGGACTTATGTAAATTATCTTGTCTAACATCAAGATCTCCAATTTGCCCTCTGTTCAGACTAAGCAATACCAAAGAGACTAATTCTGTACCCGTGAAAGTCGAACAGTACTGTGCAAGTGATGAGCTGGGCAACCATGTTGGATTTTTCAGTGGAGATAGTTAGGGTTACCTTTGATGATTATTTTTAGTTGACCATTTCCAGAGGAAACTTTAAGTGAGGATTTCTTAGTTTCAAAGGGAGGGAGGAAAGACAACGGAAGCGCATTGCATTCACTGAAAAAAAAAGACACCTTATCTCGTAATTACGAGATCAAGTTGTCATGATTTCGAGAAAAGCTCACATAATTACAACATCCTGATCTCGTAATTATGAGACCTTTTCTCGTAATTACGACATGCTAACATAACAACAATAACAACTCAACCATGTATGTCAGCCCTGACATCTTTTCCGTTGCCATGTTACAACGTCACATGAAAAAACGTAAGAAAGCAACAGTTGTAAATAAACTTGTAGACGTATGAATTTGCATCGAGCTGGAGCTGGAGTTGGCTTGTGATTCACGAATGGTATAATGGGCGATTTCACTGCATTTTTCGCATTCTGATCACTCAAAACCAGGTGTTGTATCGAAACTATAGTAGCTACACGCGGCTCAAATCTGGATGGAAATATTCTGAATAGGCCGAAGATTTATCAAAAACTTGTTTGGGATTTGTGAACCCTTTTTCTGATTTGTGAAAATGGAAAACAGGACCATTTTACTGCTTTGCATTATGATCACACTAAACTGAGTCTTAAAAATCACAGTAGGTACACTGCTCGAATCTAGAATTATTCTGAATAGGGTAAAGAGACTTTGAAAGACACTGTTTGATGTTTTACTTTTGGCCATCCAAATCCAGCACCTGTATTAAAATAATCCAAAATTATCTTAATTATTCAGCAAATGATATGAATGATATCAAACACATTTCAGAATCTGCGTCACAAATATATTGCTGTCAACTCATTATTATATCTGTCCACTAACATGTACCATCATTTCAGACCCTGCTTGTCTTCTCCTTCCATCAAAGCCATCTTACATCCCATTTGAGTGCAGACAGGATCTTCCTCATCTCTTTATAAACACTATATAAGATGTCTGTAAAACAACTGTTCAGGCTGTTTGTGAGTGTGATTCCCTTCCATTGTAATAATAAGATCTGAACAATGCAAGTAGAGGTGATTTATTTTCTCATTTTTATTATATGACAGGTAAAATGGCAGCTGGAGACAAACTTGAGCCAAATAGACTGTTTTTAATCTTATTATTTATTAACAATTATTTACATTCACAACAATTATTATTGAAAATCTTTTTTCTTTATTAAACTACAGCCTATTTACAACATTTCCATCCAGATTTGAGCAGCGTAGCTACTGTAGTTTCCATACAGGACCTTGTTTCGAGTGATCAGAATGTGAAAAATGCCTTTTGCCATTTGCGAATCGGAAGCTGTGAATCGGAAGTGAACTGCAGCCTCGATTATGCTAGCATGTCGTAAAAAAGATCGCATGATTACGACATCCTGATCTCGTAATTACGACATCCCCCCCAAATATACCTCATCTCATAATTACACAAAAATCTCGTAATTACGAGATAAGGTGTCTTTTTTGCGTGTGAATGCAATACGCTGCCGTAAAAGACAGCTTTCAACAGGCTTCCATGCAAACAATGACAATGCTGATAGCATTTAGCTAACCATGACAATTAGTACATAACAGACAATTAGCACACAAATGTTTTTTTTAAATGTTGTCATCCATCCATATCATTAGAAACACTGGTAATTAAAATACAGATATTTATTATTCAAATTTTCAATCAGTGCTCCACATCAAATAGTAGAAAACATGATAATACCCAGTAATTTTGTTGAGGGTAGAACTGGAAGGAAACCTCAAATTTGGAGGATGAATTTTGGGGCTGAAATTACATTAGACAATGTGTTGAGCGTATTTCAGCAACATCATAGCACCTACCAGAGCATTTTGACATCCAATTGAACTCAGTCATCAGCTCACTACCCTCATATAATCAATATTTAGTCAATGGTGGGCAGTTACATTTGTGTTCGAGGTGGATGTTCGATTTTAGTATCAGTGACTATAAAGTAAAACATGGATCAGATACGCACTTAAAAATCAGGCTAAAAATCACCAATGATCTCTGAGACCTTGTGTTTTTAGTGACCCTATGGAACGGAAAAGTTTGGTTCTTGGCCTTGTTAAGACCACACAGGTCGCAAGACAGGCGTTGAATCGATTCTCTGAGAGGCAATCATCTGGCGTCGGAAAAACCTGGAGAGTGCAGGCATGTAAGCGTGCCTGAATACCGACAGGCTGCAGGCGTGTTACTGAGCAGGCTTCCACCTTGAGCCCTCCCAGCCTCAAACAATCAGCAGGAACCAAAGAGCAGGATCACCACATGATTGTCATTTACACCAGTGTTTTTCAACCGCTGTGCCTCGGTACACTAGTGCCGTAGAAAATCATCCCATTTCACCTAATATGCCATTTTTGAGTGTCTGTGCTGTTCTAGTTACTGGTGGCGTAATCATGTAATAATTCCTTATGACTAGATTTTGTATATAATTTTGTATATTGAAGTGGACATGTTAAGAGCAATTTGAAAGAAGAAATATAAAATATGATAAAAATAAATGTTTGTGTTTATTTAATTCCTATTCAAGACACTTAAGATAAGATAAGAATAACTATAGTGTTACTATAGGCGGCTACAGATTTGTTTGACATTTTTGGTTGGTGGTGTGCCTCGTGATTTTTTCAATGAAAAACTGTACCTTGGCTCAAAAAAGGTTGAAAAACACTGACTTACACAACCTCATGTGTATTGCTGTTAACAATAAGTAATCAACTTTAGACAGAAAATATGAATAACTTGACATTTTATTCCCTTAAGATACCTTCTAGAGGTATCAGAGATCAAACAAATCATAATGTAATAACATGTAATATCCCACATATTATATCAGAGTCAGACTGATGTTATTAATTTTGCCCTCTGTTGTTAGCACTACTCGTGGTCATGTAAACATTTCACATTACTGTCAGCTAGCACAAGTAATCCTTGGGGCAGTGAAACCTCGTGGCAGTCAAACATACTGCAAATAAGCACATGAACTTTGAGTAAAGGAAATCAGAGCTGCTCTGTTCGCATCTGGTTTTCATGGGCTATCTGTGAGCTCCTCGTGCCATATTTGGAAACAGATCTCTGCAATCATATTTCTGAAACTGTGTCTCATGAAACTCAGTTGATGTCAAATTTGTTTTAGGGTTGTTGTGGAGGAGATGATGTAACGAGAGCAGCTTTGCTCTCCACCAATCCAAAACCCCTCTGAGCCCAGACTGGCATAGATGTGTGTGTGTGTGTGTGTGTGTATGTGTGTGTGTGTGTGTGTGTGTGTGTGTGTGTGTGTGTGTGTGTGT
>JABUIW010000068.1:40061-59565 GCA_013363375.1 Menidia beryllina | reverse complement strand
AAAGTTATAATAATAGAAGATAATAATCGGTTTGTATCGATGCAGGTCGTTTTGATACGATGCGTCTCGAGTTTATGTGCGGTTTTTACCGATGCAGACGTTTGCAAATCGATTCAACCGTATCGCACAGGTCGTTCCGATGTTCCGATACGCATCGGTGAATCTTGCCATGCCTATTGTATAGACTTTATATCAGAATATTTTTGTTTTCAGTTATCTTATATACCTGCGATCTATAAAGAGGTTGATGCTCTGGAAAGCAGGTGAAGGCTGCCGCTTTTCCCTACAACTGATTGCTCACCCTACCTGACTTCAGAACCTCCCCCTGCTCCCTATTGTTTATTGTTTATTGTTTATTTATTTGCATCCCCATTAGCTGTCAGTAATTTGACAGCTACTCTTCCTGGGGTCCTTTTAAAATTATATAGATACACAAAACATATTAAATGATAACATCATAAGAACAATTATACATTTCAAGTAATTTCACTTTACAATACAATCCGTACACAAGTATTCATGAATTACGGCTTTCAACAAAATATTTTTTTAGAAGTGTTTTAAATGCACCTTTCGTATTAGCAGTCAAGATGTTATGAGGCAGTTTGTTCCACAGAGTCTATAACTGTCTTCATCCCGGCCGAGTAGGTGCTGATGTTGTTCATTGGGGCCAGACCTGAGAGGAAATGCAAAAACATCATATAAAACTGGACCATACTGAGTGGGTACTAGTTGAAAAGCATCATTGGTGATTTCTTTGAATGTGAAGCAAGAGTTTTTAGCCTGTTTACTAGTTTGTCAGTTCCATTTTCTGAGAACACATTCTGCCTCTCTCTCTGGAAACGGCTGCTAAAGTCTAGGTATTTCATCAGACTCAGTTTCTCAAATGTAAGCATGCATTTCAGTCTTGTAGAAATGACCAGTGTTGGGGAGTAACGGATTACATGTAACGACGTTACGTAATTTAATTACAAAACAAGAGTAACTGTAATTCGTTACAGTTACAATTAGAAAATATGTAATTCAGTTACAGTTACTTCCGAAAATATTAAGAATTACTAATTTAGTTACATTTAAAAAAAAAATATAAAGAAAAACCTTTGCGAAATATGCAACTCACTGATAGACGAAGCGTATTGATTTACTAATATTTGACTGTTTGGTGTTGATGCATGACAAACGTTTATCGATGTCTATGACCTAGCCTAGCCTAGCCTACCTAGCCTACCCAACTGTAGGGTGACCAGACGTCCTCTTTTTCCCGGACATGTCCTACATTTCAGACTAGGGTTGTCAAAAGTATCGATACTTAAAAAAGTATAGATACTAAAATGTTGAATCCGGATTGTTTATGATCATTAACAAGACGTTAGCCTTGAACTGCTAGCTGCGGCCAATAGCTAATACTAACATGCTAAAATGAATCATGGGTCAATACTCATTAAAACCTTAAAGTAATCAAAAAGTAATCAAAAGTAATTAGTTACATTACTTTTTAAAAGTAATCGAAAAAGTTACACTACAATTACATTTTAAACAAGGTAACTTGTAACTGTAACGGATTACATTTTTAAAGTAACTTACCCAACACTGGAAATGACTTATGAACATGCTCAGATGTGCTGCTATAACCACTGCACTGTGACAATTGTTTTGTAATTGTGTGGCAATACTGTGCCAATTTATGCGTTGGCTGGATTTGAAATTCATTGTGACAATTAGATCGGTTAGTCATGAAAACAGAACACAACACAATAGTGTAGGTAACTTATACTACAAATGGCAGGCTACTGAAACATTTCCTGTTGGTAGTATACATGTGATTTAAATTAAAAGCGGTTCTTTTTCACAGAAGAACATTGCTTTGTCAGCCCCACTAGCAGTTTGTCTCAATTTATTGTAGGTTTAAACAATGGGCTCCAATGGTTAAAATTACATTATCATGAAAATCAAAGCCAGTTTGTTAAACTTGTGAATGGCTGTCATCCTGGCTCAAAGGAATATACTTTACAAACACTTTTTATCCATGTGTACCATTCACATTTTGTTGAGCCATCCCCCGTTCAGAATTTATGGTGTTTGTTTTGTCGCCCGACATAAGGGACAGAAATCATGATGATCAACTATAGACAGCTGTCATTTAGATAAACAAGTATGCTAATGCTGTTGCTTTCCTGGACCAATATCATAGTTAAAAGGGGGAAAAAATTGAGACCAAATTTAATGCACAAGAAAGTATTTTAATGATAAACAGATTTGAAAGAAAAGGTTAAATCAATTGACATTGCACTCATTGTAAGATTAAATCTAAAGTGCAGTGTGTCAACAAATAACTTGTTAGCGGGGATGAAGAAGTCACCCTGCACTACTTCTGCAAAGCTCATTTAGCAGCTTGACATCGACACAATGCTGTTCAGGGGAGGGACAAGAAAGGGAGGGGTCACATTAGACATTCCTAACAAATTGATCACAAATGACTAGAGTTTTGTCAGTCCCTGAGACCAGACCAGCTGGAACCATCTGAGAAAGTACTAACTTGGGCTTACTACAAAAATATTCATCTCAACAAAGTTCCTCCATACTTTTTTTGTTATTTATTATATTAAAATCTCAGCATCTATTTTGACAGATTGATGTTCGTGGCTATGATGCAATGCCCAAAAGGTAAAAAAGATGATTCTTCTTTATGTGCTATGTAAGTCTTCCCCATCTCCATTCTCTGCTGATCAGCAAATATGACAATGTCTAAGATAGTTACTACCATGCAGAGCAAGCTCATTTTCCCATGCATAATGCCTCAGCACAGGTCAGGGTGCGTCCTTGCCGCCCGACAGCGTAGGACCTTCAGAAAGCTGTCGATCTTATGGGAGTCCCGGCGGAGGCAGGACAGCAGGAAGTTGAAGTTGACTAGCTTGGATATCTTGTCCTGTCCTAGATCAGTGCCTCCCCTATATGGCAAGAAGGAGATGGTCTGAGCAGTTGGGCCCATCTAAGGGGAAAAAAAACAGGCACGCCGTTAAAAGTAAAAGTAAGAAATATCCATCCATCCATCCATTATCAATGCCGCTTATTCCCTGTTGGGGTCGCGGGGGGAACTGGAGCCTATCCCAGTGGTCAACGGGCGAGAGGCGGGGTACACCCTGGACAGTCCGCCAGTCCATCGCAGGGCAACACACAGAGACACACAAGGACCAACAACCACACACACTCACATTCACTCCTAAGGGCAATTTCCCCAATCTCCAATCAACCTAGCATGCAGGTTTTTGGACTGTGGGAGGAAGCCGGAGAACCCACGCAGACACAGGGAGAACATGCACCCAGAAGGGCCCTGGTTCCCCCGGGATTCGAACCCAGAACCCTCTTGCTGGGAGGCGACAGTGCTAACCACCACACCACTGTGCCGCCCAAGTAAGAAATATTTAAATAGAAATAACAGAAATTTTGCCCACCCTGTTGGATAGAATATCCAGGCCATCTCCCAGGCTTTTGAAGTGCTCCTGAAGCTCCTGGATCTTGTTGTATATGGTACTTTGGGCTGGGTGAGGTAGAGTGCTAGCAGTGTGGGACAGGACAACAAGGGGGTCCACCCAGGCTTGGAGCAGGGAGCGAGCCAAAGACATCAGATCTGACTCCTAACAGAGGATTCAGAAACATGTTATGTTAAAAACATGAAGAGACAAAGGAAAATTGTGTTTCCAGGAGGGTGTTAAAGAGAGAAAGGTCATACCAAACAATGGTGCAAAATAGGAATGAAAGAGCAGTATAACGTACGGATTCTTGTAGAGCTTGGTTTTTGTCATTAGGAGTCTGTAGTGAGGATGTGTGGCATGAAGCTGGGCGAGGCATGGTGACCCGGCCTATTGGAAGGAGATGAGAGTCCTAAAGAAGAAAAATCAGTAAATCATATCAAACAAAAGTCGGCTGAGAAGTACTGCACATAATTCTCTTTCTCGAGAAACGCAAATGAAATTTAGTTCTGTAAATGTATGTGATAGGATAACATTAAAATCTCTGATTTGATCGGTAAGCAGATATATCTGTGTTCTGTTGGATTTATTTGATAAATACACACACACACACACTTCAGTAAAGCACTAACCAGCTCCTGGTTGAGTAGAGTGCTGATTGAGTGCATTTTATCAGAGCGCTGGGAGGCTCGGTCTAGCAGGTCGCTGATGGGGATGGCACTGCACATCGTCACCATAAGCACCACTGGAGAAAGAAACAAGATGTATGAGCCAACAGCAGAGGTGTTCTTAATAATTTTACTATGACTTGTGGTCTCAGATCAATACATTTAGAAACGTTCTATGTTATGATGCCCTTCGATCAAATGACTTTGTAGAACAAATAAAGACAGATCAGCCATTGATCAGCCATTCCTAGTTTGATTTCCCAGACTTTTTTGACTGGGACCCGTGAATCTGCCTGCCAGACATGAAAATTGTCTTCTATATCTTTACATTAAAGATGTTTTCTTTACTGATAGTAAATCGTGACATTAATGATGGATTAAAGTCTTCTCTGGTGATGTGCTGAATGTTTAGCTGAGCCATAGGGCTGTGTGAATCGGACATCATATCGAACAATATATCTCACCTGTCATGAAGAATTTGCTTCCACTGGTTCTTCTGTGAGCCATTTCTCTTCTGTTGTTATTTGTCAGTCTTTACCTCTTTTTCTCTGTGTCTGAGGTTCTTCTGCATTTTGCCACCGTTTTATAGTTCCAAGACTCCAGAATATTGGTTATGCAGTAGTAAGGTGAGTGTTAACTGTCTAGAACCTGCCCAGACCAGTTTATGAGAAACATGGTGGAGGAGATTTGAATGGATGCAGCAGTGTGCTCATGTGCATGTACTTCATGTCAATTGTGTGTGTGTGCTTGGCAGTGGAAAACAGCGCCTGAGCCTAATTGGATCAATGAATAAAAAATCACACCAAGTTTTGTAGCAGGCTTAAACACAGACTTTAATTCATTTTAAATCATTTCATTGGAAAAACTGCTCATGACCATTCAAGTCTTTACCTCACCTGGCCTTTTTACTTCAGCTGACCACGCATGTGGTCCATTGTGTTCCTTATGTTTTGTAAAATCTGTAAAATAAAAATAAAAACATGCAGATCTTTTTAAAAAAAATTAACATGAGATACATTGCCTCATAAGCAAAATACGTTTCAAAGACTGTTCAGTCAAAAAAGTTGGGTTTCTTGTGTCTGGATTGAAAGCCTTTTTATATTTGTGAAATTGTTTTAACCCTATACGTGAGGGTTTTCTGTTTATTCCGTAGAGTGTAGAAGGTTTTTAAGGTTTATGTCATGCTACATCATCATTGGTATTCATCATAATAGTTTTCTGTAATGGTTAATACACTGAAATTATATTTTCCACACTTGAATATAATTGCTATTTCTAGAATTTTTAGAATTTTCAAAGACATCAACGATTTTTTTGTTAAATAAAATGTGAAATTCTATTCATTTGCTTGCATTGTTCAAAACAAAATATGGCTTTGATGGTTGAATATTCTGCTTGTTGCATTTCAGAATTGTCAAAAAAGTCCAGTCAGTTGTTGATTAAAGTAGGAAAATCGTGAGTACCTTACATTGGTAAATCACTGACAGCTCAGTGCAAATGAAAGAGTCTGGATTGAAGCATCTCATCATGCTGGATAGGCGATGAGACAAAGGGAAAGACATTAGGTGTTCCCATTCTTCGGAATAAATTGTAGAATGGCACTCACGATTTGAAGGAGCAAAGACAGAAGGAAGACCGCTGCTTATCTTCAGGCAGAGATGAATGCTTCAGAGTATGAGAAAGTCTCATACAGAATGAGAACAAGCAGACAATTGATTAAAGAAGGCTTCAAGGGAAGAAGAACTGCTGAGAAGCCCTTACTGAGGCCTGGAAACATCCACTTATCTTGAGTAGTAGAACTGATGGAAGAGCCAAGTCAAAGTCCATGTGGGATTTAGTTTAACCCAAAATAGTCTACAGAGAACAATTAGAAACTCTGTGGAACGTAATGATAAGAGAAATGGACAGAAATAGATAAAACAATAAGAGTTGAAGATGTTATCGGAACCAAATAGCCGTACAAAATGTTAAGTTTCAGGTTCATATGTGTGGAAAAAGACAGTTTAGTTATTGCAGTTTGTTAATAACTAAATAAACAACATTTTTTAGTTTCAAACTGTTTTTTAAATGCAGTTTTTAAGCACTGTATGTCACTGCAAATCTCTTGGTATGAGCATCCAATAATAACAGTTGACACAGTTTATTCCATTTAGCATACCAAATCCCTTTTTTGTGTCATTTTTGTATGTTAGCATCTTTTTAGAAATAACATGAAACAGTAGTGTATAAATTACTACCACAGATTAAGTAACAGGTTAAAAATATCATACTTGAAGGCTAAATACTTTTAGAAACAGCATTGGAGGCTCCCCGGCTGAATCCAGTACAACTTTATTTGTGAAAAACAACAAAAAGTGGACAAAGTGCTGTATATATTTATTCATTTATTACTGTATATGCATATATTAATCAATGTATTAGTTGTTTTTATTTATTTATTACAAACAAATACATTGTATTTCAAATCATAAGGTGTAAGCATGTGTTTTACACCATTTTATACTAATGTTCCAAACTATAAGTGTACTCCATTCAAACCGGGGTTGTTAATTTGGTGTATATTTGGTGCAGAAACATGTTGCATGTGGGATCTGATGGATGTAGTCCTCTGATGTTTCCTCGCTTTAGTATTCGTCTCAGTCTTTTTTTAAATTCATTTTCTCCAATTAAAACATGTTAGAGTAAATCATTCTGACAGTAATACTCCACCTCCGCTCAGCTGAAACATGAGTTGGTTGAGAGTATTTTTGATGCAGTCTCAGATTCACAATAACAGGAGCTCACTGAAGCCATCTGGTGGACTTTTGTAAAAACAGCAGGTGGAGGGTTATTGTGTCGGACTATTTGATAGTATTCTTGCATTTTACGTCCCAGATTGGATAAGGTTTGCACACACTCCGGCTAGTATTTCCATTCCTCCCGGCAGATCTCATCTAGAGCAGTGATGCTTTGGGGCTGTTGCTCGGCAACATATGTTTTCAACTCCTTCCACTTTTATAAAGAGCTGAGGTCTGGAGACTAGCAAGGCCACTTTACCTTGAAATACTTTTTACGTACCCACTCTTTCGTTGCCCGAGCGGTGTGTTTGGGATCATCGTCATGCTGAAAGATCCAGCTACATTCCATCTTAGGTGCTCTCACTGATGGGAAGAGGTTTTGTCTTAAAATCTTACAATATATGTTCCCTTTCACTCTTCCCTTATCATGGACGAGTCATCCTGTCCCCTTTGCAGAAAACTAACCCCAAAGCACGATGTTTCCACCCCCAAGCTTCACAGTAGGTATGGTGTTCTTGGGAAGCAACTCAGTATTCTTCTTCCTCTAAACACGATAAGTTGAGTTTATATCCAAAAGCTCTATTTTGGTTTCGTCTGACCATGTCTCTCCGTGGTGCTGCGATGGACTGGCAACCTGTCCAGGGTGTTCCCTGCCTCTTGCATGTTGTCAACTGGGATAGATACTAAAAAGAAAGAAGCGACTATGGACTGTAAGCCGAGGGAAAAGGCTGTCCAGTGATTTGTCTACATGTATAGGTTTATATTTCTATCTATATCCATATCTATCCATCAGACTCTCTCTCTCTCTCTCTCTCTCTCTCTCTCTCTCTCTCTCTCTCTCTCTCTCTCTCTCTCTCAATATATACATAAATATAAAGATGTATATATATATATATAAATATATATATAAATACTGAATATGTACTGCATGTATACTTTGAAAATAGATCAGAGGGAATGTCAAGTTCTAACTTTAGCATGAATGATCAGCCAAACCTGCACATTTACAGTTCATGCTATTGGGAACCTGTCCTGAAAGTGACTTTACAATTGAAATGCATAAGCCTTTAAAGATTATTCTGTTAATGTAGTAACATTGATGCTCATTAGCTATGGCATTAAGATAGTCAGAAGCCATTCATTCAATTTGTTTTCTTCCTTTTGCCCTCTTTAATATTTCTGCATTGGATGCCTCTCACCTAAACACTTTCTATTCTCACCTGTTGCAGATATTTGATCACATTTAGTATGGATTAATTGTGCATTACTTTCTGTGAACCAGAAAAACATGATATGTTGTTCCAACTCGCCCGAAGGCCATTTTTGTGAGAATAGACAGTTGAGCAACTTTTAAATCTGTTTCTCGAGGTTTTATGGGCTGGTAAAGAGAACTTCAAACCAAACTTAAGTCATTTATTAACTTTCCTTTCTATGGGATTGCTCAAAAACCATCTTCATTTTGTACCGGTGTGGACTGAACTGTAGAAGTCCCTGCTGTCCTTCATGGACTCAACTTGTGTCCTGTGTACACACTGTTTTGAACACCTCTACCAAATAGGGCTATCTAAAGCCATCTCCATTCATTCTGTGGTACCATTCATGATATATTGGACGTCTGTGACCCACACGCTGACTTTGAAGGCTCCCCTGATGTTCCCGCCTCCTTATTTTTATGGAATACCCACCTGTCTTTGTTGACCAGAAACTGTTAAACGATGCTGGTTTTCGACAATGAGGGTGTGTTTGCAGTTTAAGTATTTGAACCTGCACATAACGTCTAAGTTGTGCCGACTCAGCAGAGGCCTGAGGGTCTTCTTAGTAACAACAGCACAAAGTGTACAAGAAGAAAATGGGCCATAGAGAGGGCAGCATGGAGGAAGAACAACGTGAAAAGCACAGAAGCCGTTTCCCTGATTTATGACCAAGGGTATCGACATTGCCGCAGTACACCACAGCCAAGCTTCCATACATTAAATGCAACCCATTTGAACCCCTCCTCTTTCCGTCTCTTTTTTATATAGCTCTGTTTAACCCTTATGGAATGTCAAACAGGTCCTGTTTTTTTTTCTGTTGCTCTTTTGGCTCACGCTCCTCTCCAGTTTCTTTCCTTTTTTACCCTCCCCCCCCCCCCCCTTGCCCCTTTGTTTTTTTTTTGCTCCTGGCAGCACGCATACCACGACCAGCACACATGTGCACACGCACACACACAACAAGCACGGAGATGAAGCGGAGCTAAAGGACCCCCTCCCCTGACAGAGAACATATCCACCACAGCGCAGTTCCGTCACGTCGAAGTCCTTCTTTTGGCATTTGACTCTGCTTCCCGCACACAAAGGCACAGAACTCCAGCTGTCACCCTCTGGACAAAGACATCCCATCTGCTGAAGCTATAGGTAAGGGTTGAACAGCTATGTACTATAAATTGATCATGTCAGTCAAAGTACACAGTGTTCCCTCCTGTCTTGAACCATGTGAACTCACAGGGGAAGCGTGGAATGGAATTCCCATTGAATCACCTTTCCAAAAAGTAGCTTTTGCTGTGTAACCAAAACTTTTAGAGAAATTCCGTCCCCTTGTCTTTTACACACTTTTGTGTAAGTTGTATGCATTTTGTACATACAACTTACTGGAGTTGTATGTATTTTGTACCTGTATCGAGGAGGAGGTGTAAAAGGGACTTTTTTGTGTGGAATATTCTAATTAAGTTGAATGAAATGCTAATGTAATTTTGCTTTGTGGAATATGAATAACCAAATAAGTTTATTTTAGGAGGCTACGGCGATAGTATGTGTAATTGGAAAAGGACCTGAATAATGCCAGAAACCTGGTAAATGGAATGTCAATGCATTCCAACTGCTTCAAATATGAGTGTTTGTACACAGTGTCCTTTTAAATAGATTGTCCAGTAATATTACGGTATTTGCATAATAATAAAAAATAGTTTTACCATAAAGATTAGCAATGCTTTCAACATCAATATCCTATCACAGCAGACACGAACTCACCTAAATTTCCTTACATTTTCCATGTCTACCTCTATCTATCTAGAATGGAAACAATGTTTCCTGTCTCCAGGGGATTAACACTTAACAATCAGGTATCTGATTGAAAGTGATGTGGGAGAGTATGTATGATGGGAAAGAGATTGTAAGAAGAATGTGCATAGTTCCATGTAAGATATTGGACTGTGACCTTGGTAAAAAAAAAAAAAAAAAGAACAGAGAAAAAAACCTGATGGCTCCAACGTTGAGTTGTGTTGGCTAAATATAGTTGATCCACAGACTTGGACTACTGTATAGGGTAGGGTATGGATCAGAGGGTGGAGTATGCATCTCTCAATCAGAAGGCCACTGCGATAATCCCAAACTTCCTCAGTGCTCATGTCAAAATGTCCTTGGCTAAGAAATTTTGACCCATTGCTTCCCCCAGCGATATGTTCCCTATTTGTTACTTTATTTTGATCAATGTGTTAACAAATGACTGCACTGTACTGTCCGTCGTCAAATATGATCACATTTTCTAATCTTTGATCATGATTTGAATCATTACATGCCTTGACCTGTTCTGATTGGCAGCCATGCACTGAATTGATTGAAGGTTTCGCTGTCTGAATAATGGTTTGATCGTTTACACAAAGCCACCGCTAGATGGCAGCTTTCAGTGGGTAGTAGTGGTTGCTTGTATTGGCCCTGACAGACACACACTCATGCACACACAGACACAACTCCCCCGACATTTAATAAAGATAATCTTATATCAAGCTTCTAGTGGAGTAATGCTGCACTGTTTAGTCAGCATAAGATCTGGCACATAGTGTTCTTGTTTCTCAGACGTTTCAATCTGATAGGTTTTATCTGTTTTCGTCATGCGTTCGTGCTTTAGCATGTTCAGAGTCCCTGTTTGCACTTGATGCAAACCTCATGATGAGCCCTGGTCAATGGGGAAACCAATGCAGGCTCAATTTTTCTACCCTTGTTCCCGAGTCTTCCTCGCCTCTGCGTGGCTCAGGGTCACTGCCCCTTCGCCCTTCTCGACCTACCCCTAACCGTGTATACACGTGTGTTTCCCTCTCACATGTTTTATCTCCTCCCACCTCCTCATACACTCCCCTCCCCTTCAACCAACTCACTCTCATCCCCACTGTCCCTCTTCCTCTCTCTCTCTCTGTTGGTGGCACTGGAATCCATAGGCATCCAGAGGATTGAAACAGGACAGAACAGGCACCCTTGACACCACACAGCAGCCCCACTACAGACATGTCGGACTCTGAGACTGCCGCTGCCCCCGCTGAAGCCCCTGTTCCCGCTGCATGTGCCAGCATCAAGGCAGACCTGGACAAATGGTAGGTAAAACAGTCATTTAGTGGCAAGAAAGTTCTTTAGCATAGGCAACAAGACCGCCATGGCAAGTCCTGCTCCATCTAATCTCTTTCGTGAGTTCTTCCCCACCATCCAGAGTTTCCTTCATTTTCTCGTGCAGATGAAGGAAGGGGACCAGAAATAATTTGCAAAGCGCTTGAGAATTTCTAAACAAATCTCGCAACAACTGCACAGAAAAAGAGCATGTGAACGGGGCGTACAATTGCTAAAGTATTTACGTCTTGCACAGTAGGGTGGGGTTAGTTGTGGACTGCAACATCCTAAAATACGCCATGATAAAATGGAGTCTCATCCGCGGACACTGTGGTTAGCCCAGAAAGCCACCACGTCTTGCATGCAGGGGATATAACTGAATGTGACGTTCCAATTGTTGGGCGAAAAGGGTTATGAAAACTTGAGGGTACCCCGTGTATAGAAGACTGATTTAGGGGTTAACGATGTGTGGCAGCATCATGATGTTTGATGCTTGGATGGAGGCTGGGAATCTGCTTGCGTCACTGGCCTCCTTTTCCCCAGAATACTTTGCGTGCGCTCCATCCATTTGCCCCTGCAGTCTCCTTTGGCTCTTTTGCCCCTCGCTCTATCTACGGATTTGGACACCAAGGGAAATCTAGAACGGGATTTCGGCGTTTGCATCAGAAACTAAGAGTCTTATGCCAATAACCATACTGTTTAGACAGTTTTAAAAAATTACATCTTTTTGTGAATGTTCCCCAAGCTTTGACCTCTAATCCAGTCAGGATCATTGCGTAATGTCTTTGCATTTTTTAATTTTTAGATTTTAATTTTATGTATACTATACTGAATTACTTTTTCAGACTAAACCCATTTTATTGAAAGCACAAGTCAATATGCCTTTGCCAAACTGTAGGGCCGAGATAAAGTGTGTGAAGCATTTAGATAAGACCACGTTAAGGCGGGGGAGGAAAGGAAGGCGTGAAAGGTTGGCTAATCATGTTTCCCAAGTCTGAGGTACACTTTTGAAGTCTTAATCTTGAGTTTGTTAAGAGCTTCAGATGAAGGTTAATAGCTGTATTTACTGTTGTGTTTAAGAAAGAAAATGCTCTCAGCTTGGGGTAACTAAGTAGGGCTGTTGTAGGAACTCAGGCCAAGGATTATACCAGAGTGTTTTACAGCACAACTCAGTATATATGTCATTATGTAGAGCTCATGTCATCAGAACTCCAACTCAAGACTGGGAGAAGCAGAAAGTCAGGCAGCATCAGCGCTAATAAAACGGCTTCCCAGCACACGTTCATCTTACACTGTTAATCTGAAAGCCATGGTGGCCCCTGTCAGTAAACAAAATTCTTAACCTTCATGGCCTTGGATCTTTGTCCCCTGACCTATCCTCTTTGTAAAGTGAAATATTAAACCAGAAATTCAGTTCTCCATGTACAAATGTGTCCCTTATGCCACACACCCACACACATATATGTATCTATATATATATTAATTTATCTAGGTGAGGTAGAATTTACCTGCGCAGTCTATCTCATCTAATTATTTTAGGTCTATAGTTATGGCTTGAATATTTAAAAATCTTCAGTTTTACACTTTATTTCCCCCTCTTTGTGTTTACCCTATAGATCACACTATGCCCCCCCCCCCCTTTCTTCAATGACATTTCTTTTTTGAAGGACAAAAAGCTCTTGCCAGGTTTTATGAAACATGCACATATAGCAACACAACAAAACTAACATTGGGGTAGGCTTGAAAAAAAATTAAGTTTATGAAATTGTGTTTGGTCAGTTTTGAGACTTACAAAAGAACCGCTATGCAAGCCCAAGGTCAATGCTCTACATTTAACTATTAAATACATTTTTTTTCTTTGATTTTGCAATTTCCTGGCACATAGTGGCACCTGTCTCTCACTTACTATATATTCATTTACCTATTTATTCATTTTAAGAAATGAATTTTTTTAAAGCATGTTTTGGAGATTGAGTTGCATAGGACATCTGTCAGAGATTACTGAGTTTTGACTGACTACTATAGGAAAGAAGACACTACAGAAACGTGTGAAACATTTCAGTTCACTAGTTGTTTAGCTAGCCTTAGTCTTGTGCTTACAGTCTTGCCATCATGTCACACAATGTTGGTTTTTGTTTTATTAATTACTGCAGGCTAGCTGCTTATCAGAAATGTTCATATCGAGCCAGTAGCTGGTGATATAGGTTTAGAAACTGCACGCTACTTTCTTCCAACTGGAGTTCTGATGTGGATCCCGAAACCTGAGAAAATATTCAGCCAACTGTGGCAAACAATACATTGACAACTCCAGTACATTAGCTATATCTATTTCGAAGGCGGTACTTGTTAGTGTTCAAAGCTTCATTTGATGAATGGCCTTCACAAATGTTTGTGTTATTATGCAAAGTTGTCACAATTCAGACTTTTTTCCCCACTTTTTTTTAAAGGCAGGCTCATGCAGCTCATCCAATCATCTTTGGGTGTGTTATGTCAGTTGTTAATGTAGCCTTACTACTGCTGACCTCTGCTCTTAACAGCCCTCGCTGCCATTCACATGAGCACGTTTGAAATCCACCGACAAAGGGTCAGGGTTACAGTTTGTCATCCATTTAGAATGTGGTGGATTAACGCTTTGATCTTTATGAAGTAAACCATTTGAACTATTTTAAATCCGGGTTTTATAATAATCTTTATTATTATGGGTTGCTAAGAGAAAGGGTTGAAGTTTCATGTACTTAGCTCTCCCTTAGACCTCTGCCACCTAATCTGCATGCCATCTTCTCCATGATAGGTTACTTAAAATCAGATCTGTATTGTAGGAGTAGTTCAAATCAGACCACACCTACTGCATGTGGATTTTATAAGTTGTTCTTGGCAACTTCAGTCAAACTATAGATCTAACAAGGCTTCATAGTGTAATTAATCTCAGAAGTTCATGTGTATTTATAACTTGTAGAAGTAATGGATATTGTATGTGTAAAACTGTATGTACGGGACACCATGACACATTCCCTGCCAAAGATCATGTTACTGCTTCATTTGATACCTCCTGCTTTTAACCCAGGCCAGTCAAAAAAGCAAAGGCCTCACATTCATACTCAGCCAGAGACATACTGCATGGAGACGGCCATGTTGTCTTCCAGCTTTCCTGTGGTGATGATAACAATCTCTGTATTAGCACTATTTATGATGTGTTTTTTTTTTGAGGCAGTCTTTTCATTTTCAATAGCATTATTTACATTTGGGTGATTGGTTGAAATATTTTCAGTTCATTCAGTTCTCAATGGTGTCATTAGTTATGACCTTGTATAGGTCAAACCAGCTAACACGGAAATCCACAAACAACGGAAGCCTTTAAAATATACTGTACAGTTCGAACAGTAACATTTTCTTGCTGAACAGTCTTTGTAAATTATTTGTTCATTTTTGCTTCAAGACGTTCGAAAGATTTTAATACCACAAGTCGTTACCATTGCACCGTGGCAATAATATTGGCTCTTTTTTGCCATGTAATCATATATCATGCTCATTTTTTGTGTACTTTGAGAAACAAGTATTTTCTATAAATGTGACATATAGGTCCATGGCCCTATACCCCAATTTTTCCTCCCAGTACACACACACATGCACATGTCAAATCCCCTCCCCCTTGCTTCTGAGTGCCTTCAGTTGCATGTGCAGGCATGCCTGTAGATTCGTGCCTGCGCAAACCGTCCTACTTTTCAACGTGGAATTTGGTGACTCGACAGAGGTCAGTAATCTGAGTGCAGAGCTGCTCTCGTGTCACACTAGCACCAGTCTCCTGCCTTTCATATGCTTAACCTTGAATTTGCTCGTTTATTTGCATGACCGTTCTTAATATCCACCCATCAATTTCTTAATTTTGTCTTCTGAATCAATGAGTCCTACAAGTACACATCCCAAATCAAATGTAGATGCAAAAGACCTTTGCTATAAGTTGTGACTCAGGTTAAACAATTACCCTAAGCAAAGCATTTTAAAAGCATGAAAACGGATTGAATTATATTCCTGATACAATGGACAATGTTTCCTAAACCACTTGAAATTCATTGCGTTGAGGTGGGTTTAATCTGTTTCAAAGTTTCAAAGCATGGGTTTGATGTTCTTTAGGAGAATGGAAACAATTCATCACATGTAAGTCCATTTTGAGTCACATTTCACATGAGTCCTGAAGTTGTCCTATCATGCACCATCTGTACAAGTATCATCAGAAGAGATGTTATCCCTCAATCTTTTAAAGGGTGATTGGATACAGTTAACTTATTAAAACAAGAAAGACCAACACCCAGTTCAACAAAATTTTGTTACTTATGAGATACTTACTGCAGGTTTTATGGATTTCCATTTGTTGCTTAGAATTTAAAAAATAATCACGGTTAGCTTTAAAATATATTTTTTTACAACACAACAACCACTTTTGTGGATGTCTTCTTGCTGATAGCTTTGGATTTAACACAAGAATAGCCAATAACTCTGATTTTGCATTTAGATTTCCTTATTGGCTTTGGAAAATAACATCACTTGATTATGGTCAAACAATAATTAAGGTTAAGGCTAAACAAATATATATTTTGATTATGCAAGCATTCTTCACAAGCAGTTTCTTTCTCAATCAATAAAGGTCAGATATTCATCCATCCATTTTTTTAGACAGTTTACCCCCAACTGGGTCGCTGGGAGCCGCACTCTACCCAAGCTGAACATAGGTGATGTTGCCATTGCATCGCAGGGTCACACAGATACAAACAAGCACACAAACTCAGATTCACTCCCCAGGGCAATGTGGAGTGTCCAAGTAACCTAACATGCACGGCTTTGGATGGTGGGAGGAAGCCTGAGTACCCAGAGAGAACCCATGCAGACACAGGGAGAACATGCACCCCACCCTAAAGATTTGAACCAGGAGGTCAAATATTCTTTGAATGTAATCGTAGGCAATATCCCCCAGCATGAGCAAATTGTCACATTGGCACATTGGCACATTGGTGAGGAGGCCAATCTCAAAGATTTGAGAGAAGTGGCAGATGTTAATCCTGATGACAAACTCTCCATTAACCCCTTGTGGAAGTCCACCACAGTTTTATTTTCATCCTCGTATTATACTGTCAGAACAACTCTGTCTTGTACTGAATTACAGGATACATCGCTACCCAGAAGCAATAGGACAGCCTAGATTATTCATTTTCAAAAACTTTTTAAAAGCTAAATACATGTAAAAATTTGCAAGGAATAAAATTACTTAGATGATTTTGATAAACCCTTTAAAGGCTACTTGCTATTTTAATCCCTGATATTAAAATACTGTTTTCCCCGTCATCTTTTATTTGATTTACTTTTTCTTTCAAAAGTTTCAGTTTAGGCTGATGAAGATACAATAAGTGATTTTATACAGTTCCTGGACAATCTAAAGAATTAATTCCTTAATTTGTACCGATAAGAATACTATTTAAAACTTAAACAACCATCTTTTTTCAAATTAACAATTAAAAATGGGCCTCTATGAATTTGAATGAAAAAATGGTCAAGACCCATGACTTCATTCAGTTGTGAAGTAGTCTGGCCCTTGCTGACCTTATTCTTTTGTAGCAATTTTATTTTTAGCTTTATATAGTGGTCTAGTGGTAAATTGGTATATTATGGGAAAAAAGACACCATAAACACCCTTACAAATGTTCAAAAACCTTGTGATCATTCATGCTTTTTTATTTGTTGACAGCACAAACATAATGTCTAAAAGTTTGCAGTGATTGCGTTACAAGGCATCCAGGGAGACAGAGCCTCATTGCTCCATATTTTACTCTCTAACGGGACATAGCAAGCTCAGGCTCAATCATGTGATCTCTTGATTAGTTTTTGGTATTGCATCATCTTTTAGCACTGCACCTGCTCTGTGATGTATTATGCATGTGTCTCCCAGAGGATTGACTACACCTTTCTCAGCCTAAATAATTCAAGACTCAGTTCTTGATTGTTCCCATGCAGAGAGAGAACAGGGTCACTTTTCAGACCAGGACGATTGGTGGCCAGAGTCAGACATGTCGGCATTTCTGCATCAGTGTAGATCCACCCGTCTGAAAATTGATTTTGGATGAGCGAATGATCATTCATGACCTTAATTAACTTATTGGATTAAGTCAGTGACAAAAGCTTTGCTTGACGTTGTCATGACAACTCAGCTCTACCCCTTGACCCCGTAATAAGACCTCACTCACATTTGTGCTTTCCCTCCGGAGATTGCGTAATAGCTATGATGGTCATGATGTCATCATCTTCTCATCTTTCCCTGCCAATGTATTTTACTGCCCTTCTGAAACGGTCTCTGCAATGTTAGCTTCATGAATATCAATGCATTCAAATAATGACAAAAAATATTACTAATTTGACTTTCATCATGATTCGAATTAAAAGAAAGGTGCGTGTTTGTGTGTTGTGGGGGGATGGTTGGTATTGTACCAGAATTATCTGACAACACACTTCAGAGTTACAAGTTTTACTGCTCTCCTGATGGGTCATCAGCAATGCATCTAACATAAGAACTCTTCGACTCTCGTCAAGCTTGTGCCCATGTCCAGTCTACACTCTATGGCCTCCATTTCCTCACACACACACACCTCCAACAGTACACAAACTCACAATTCGCTCCATTCCTCCTGGCAAGTAAAGCGCTGAGTGATAATCTGCAGCAGCCAGCTGTGTGTTACATCATTGATGGGTACACAACCGCCATGCAAAGACACAAAGCTGCAGTCGGCGAAACCGTGTAGCTCAACTAAAGAATCAAAATGTGTCTGTCCAAACATATTTTCCATCCGTCCATTTTCGTAACTGTTTATCCCCTAATGTGGTCGCGGGGGGACTGGAGCCTCACGCAGTACTCAATGGGCGAGATACACCCTAGACTAGATGGTCCGCCAGTCCATTGCAGGGCCACACAGAGACACACAAGGATGAACAACCACTCACACTCACTCCTAAGGTGGAATGTAAAAGTGCTGACAAGTCTTGCAGTATCTTCATGTGACATCATTTGAGTCAGCAAAATTTAAATCTGATGACATCAAATTCTAAAAGACGACTTTTTCATTACTTTGCAATATGGGTAACTGTTTTAGATAGCCAAGGAAAAATGAGGTATTGGTGGACCAAATGGAATAGATTTCTTAAAATGATTTTGTCTTTTTTAAAGATATTTTTAAAGTTTTTTTTAGATTTTCTCATGACTTCATAGACTTGCAGAAATACCAACTTAACATACATATATCACTCGGTAAATCTTAACATTGAGTTTAAACATTGAATAAAGAAAATGTCTGGCATTAACAGAAAACAAATTGCAATAAAAAAGGGATGTTTTTTTAATGTCTTCGTTGATGTTAAAGGATACTAAGAAAATATCACATATGTCGTTTCAGTGACTGACAGAGAGTGTTGAGGGGGTCTAATGCCTTTGCTCATCAAAGGTCAGATGAGGGATTGGAGGAAAGTAGAACAGAGGGATAATGATGCCATGAGAGCTGGAACCAGATGATAGGTTTACTGTCATGTTACATCAAACCCCTCCCCCTGAAGATTCCCCTGCTTAGCTTCTGTTACCTCTGCTTTATCACGCATCCTCTCTTTTTCCCCTCCCACCTCCCTCTCCGGTGTCCCATCAGACATATGGGTTTGTCCACACGACTTTCTGTTTCCCCCCCCCCCCTTCTCCCACCCTTACGCTTCATCACCCTAATGCACTGTGGCAGTATCGGCTGCCGTGTTTGCTTCTGAGCGGGAGCTTCATCTGCGAGCGTGAATTCCCTCTATCTCTCGTCCGTCCTCATTGCCTCATCCTTCCCAATCTGTATCTGCATCAACATGGCTTCTGCCTATGTCTAATGTCATGCTGTTTAAATGTGTTAACACTCAAAACAAGCGTCTGTTTTGTCAACAGATAGTGGGATTTGGACATCAGGTCCCTTCCCCAGCTGCCTGTGGCAGCATCCTGTCATTTGGAATGGCGGGTTACCCTTCCGGTGAAGTAATGAACGTGAATCTCTCTTGCAGTGTGGCCGAGAAGGGAGGTGAGGGCTGCAAAGAATTGATGGAGGCCTTTGCTGCTTGTGTGAAGAGCGCTGCAGAAGGGACGTCATGAGGAGTCACCCTCCAATATGTAAGGATGTTATGTAACCAGCCGATTCATTTAGTCGCACACGGTTTGAATTGTAGGTCGTTTTGCT
>JABUIW010000068.1:0-10154 GCA_013363375.1 Menidia beryllina | reverse complement strand
ATAGATAGATAGATAGATAGATAGATAGATAGATAGATAGATAGATAATTCCCACCCTACAAAATACTTTACCAAATATGACTTCAAGCCTTCCTTGACAATGCACAACAACACAACTCTTTCATTTCAGCATGAGTATATAGTTCTTAGATAAAGCAATACATTTGTCATCTTCTGCATTTGATATCGGTTTCAGTTATCAGAAGCAAGTTTCCTGTGCTGTAACTGTTTGTTCCCTGATAGTGTTTGTTCAGGCCGTCCCTGCTTTTCATACTTTTCCATCATACTGTCACATAGTCATGTCATGCCCATCATACAGCCTAGTAAAACCTAGGTGTACATTTTCCAAAAATGAACGAAAACTGAAGGTGATGCAAACAATATTTAGAAAAGAGAAATGTGATTTCCAAACCCTACCTCCTTTTGGGGAATCTAATCCGGGCATGTTGACAAATCATGACCATCAATCATTTTTCATGACCATTTCTTCCTGTCTCATCTGTCCCACTTCCTTTCCTTCCCTTTTTTCATCTCTCTCTGTCTGCCCATCAGAGTCCAGTCTTCACTTTCAACCAATCAGAGGTCACCTCCACCTCCAAAGAGCAAAAATCAGGAAGTGCCACCACCCCTCGGCCCACCCGTCCCACGCCTGACCCAAAAACCCAGACTTTACCCTCAAAGGGTCCCGCTGACCGGCCCCAACTTCACTCCATGAAGTCCCTCCCTCTCCAGACACCCCGCTCTCCTTCCCCGTCCCCCTCCCCCATTCTCTCCCCCGTTCCACGTTTCTTCAACTTCCCCTCTCCATCCATCTTCAGGTCCAAGAATGCCCACTCGTCCTCTAACCCATCTGCCACCCCTCCCCCTGTGTCACAGGTCACGCCGCACGGCTCACCGCTGCCCACCCCACTGGGCACGCCCGTGCACCAAATCCAACACCCTTCCTCCACCACCCCCCCCTCCTCCTCTTCCTCGTCTTCTTCTTCCAGAGCGGATGGAGGCGGAAGCGCCTCACTCTCCCTTACCCCGCCCTCCAGCCCAGGTGGCAGTGGTGGCTTGGCAGCCTCCAGCTCCGCGCACTGGAGAACAAGGCTAAACTCGTTCAAGAACAACCTGCTGGGGTCCCCACGATTCCACCGGCGCAAACTGCAAGGCGAGTGAAGATTTCAAAAGAGGCACAAATTTAAAGCTGCCTCCTAATTTTAGTGACGCGGCTTTAGGCTTCCATCAGCTCGATCATAACTGAGTGGAATAATTCAGCATTTGCAGCCAAGACGGAATATCATGCTACCTGCCTGCAGCTGTATTGAGTAGGGGCTTATTATGTGATAACCTCAAATTAGGACTATTTAATCAGAGCCTATTAACTATTTTTTCTCTCCCTCCCTTCATATCCCTCTGTCTGTGTTTTGTTTTCTTAGTTCCTACGTCGGAGGACATGTCTAGTTTGACTCCAGAGTCCAGTCCTGAGTAAGTGCAGACATTTCTCAAATAATTTTCTTCTATCTTTTTAAAGCATTCTTCCCCAAAAAAAAGCTGTTAAGAAGCTTATCTAGAGTGACTGCATTTTCAAACTACCTTTGGATTTAAATATGAAACAAACATATCTGAAACAGCTTGGTGGAACTCAGAGAATTGCTTAAATCGTCCAAAAAAGACTGGTGTTGCAAAAGAGTCCCTTTCACGGCTCATTTTTTTTACTTCCTGTCAGTTTTCACTATCTGTGGTCCATGTATGCTTCACGCATTCACCTCAACTTAGCTCACTTGTGACCCCACCTGCCTAACCTTAACCCCTCTACTCGGTTTCGGTTGTTAAATTACCGCCAAGTAATACCTCAATGTGAGAGGATTCATTACAGAAGGTCAGCCTGAAAGTTCCTGTTACTATTTGTGCATAAACCCAACAGAACCCTGAAAGATACCATGGCCACAAAACACCTGCTACACCTGTTGTTGTGAAAAAATCTCTTAGGCCTGCAGCCTGTAGACATCACATTTTTGCTAAGAATGTATCTGGTCCAAGTCAAGGCAAGGCAAGCAGACTGATGAAATGTAAAGTGGAGTTATGTAGAGTATGTACAAGTGAAAAGATTTGTCTTGACTGGTCTTGGAACTGACGCTTATTTGAGCACAGAAAACTTTTCAAAGGGATTGGGGTCTCTTAGTAAACCTACGTATATCTGAGCTCCTCCATTTCAAAAGAAGCTGTGGGATTGAGAAGATGGAGTACTGCTGATATTACCAGAAATCTTCAGAGTGGGGCATACAGAGCTGCCAATTTCTGCTAAGTTTATATATTAGTTTATATTATGTATTCAGCATTTGATTGCTTTACTGCAGGTTTGACTACTTATCCGTAAGGCAGGGATAACTTTCACTGTTTGTAAAGGCATGTACTCCCTGATTTTGCTTTATTTGTTTGGGAATTTACAACAACAATACAACAATTTTTATTTATATAGCACCACATCACAACAACAGTTGTCTCACAGCGCTACCCTACCCTACTCTGAAGTTAACTACAGAAACCCAACAATTCCCACCATGAGCAAGCACTAGGCGACACAGGCAAGGAAAAACTTCCTTTTAACAGGCAGAAACCTGGAGCAGAACCATGGCTTTTGAGCAGTTACGGTTTCCAGGTAGCTCAATTTTCACATTTATGCCAGTCGACTGGTTTAACAAAAAGTTTGATTAGAGACACATTTTGATTAAATCGACAGGTAAAAAAACTACTGTCTGTAACTATAACTACTGCAACTACTTATTTATTGTGATGTATGTAATGTGTGACTGGAAGTGGTGTGTCACATCTGCAGATTGGCTAAGAGGTCCTGGTTTGGTAACTTCATCAGCCTGGAGAAGGAGGAGCAGATATTTGTGTTGATCAGAGACAAGCCACTCAGCTCAATCAAGGCAGACATCGTCCATGCCTTTCTGTCTGTGAGTGCAAACATCTTGCAGGCTCTGAACACTACTTCCGTTGAAAAAAACCCTCCACCTTTGCGGACTTGAAGTCTGTTCTGCTTTCTCAGCATCACCTTTCTCTATTTGTCTCCACAGATTCCGTCTCTCAGCCACAGTGTGGTGGCTCAGAACAGTTTTCGGGCTGAGTACAAGTCCACTGGAGGCCCCTCCGTCTTCCAGAAGCCCGTCAAGTTCCAAGTATTATTCTGTCTTATTCCTTTCTGCTTTCATTTTACTTCTTGAAAACAGCGTGAAATTAGAAAAAGACAATTACAATAAGCCTAAATAAAATTGCAGAACGGTTAGAGGACATTTTAGGCATTTGCTATTTGATTTTCTGGTATAAATGTTTAAGTCTTGCTTTTGACATTGACAGAAACTCATGTTTATTATTGTTGTTAAGCATTACAGGGTTAGATAGAGCGAGGTACAAAAACAGGATCTTTAAATATGATCTAATCAATTTTTTTCTACAACTTAATCTCCATATAGGGCAGTCTTCTAAACTACTTGTAGTGTGTACATGATGACGCAGAGTATTCCACTAAAACAAGATATGTAAATGTGTGTACATTTTTTCTGATTTATATTATCGAAATTCTTTCGTATCAGTCTCCATATCTTTTTTCAAACTTGGCATGCTCTAAACATCGTTACACTTACATCTTGTGTGGAGAAAGTAGGCAGGAAGATCTTCTTAAAAGATCTTTAAATGGACAGAAATGTTTTAGATTATCACTCTAGCTTTTTTTTCTTCTTACTAAAGGATTCTTATCGCTCTTTGGTACAATGGGATCAGTGTGAAAAAAGAGAGATACAACAAGCATTTTATTCTGGTTACGTTTATTATAGAGAGTGAAATAGTCACCAACATCGTTATAGAAACAAGACATTTAAATTATTGGCAAAATTTTCAAACTGCTTTATCTAATCTCGATTTTTCATTTTGAAATGAACTTTAATTTAATTAAAAAATAACAGACCACTCATTGTCTTCAGATCAGACCTAATTTGCTCTCTAATCTTAAAATTAGGCTATGATTGTTCTTGAACTCACTTTGTGTAGAATAAAAACATTTTCAACCAAAGAAAGTCATTTCTTTTCAACCCTATAAATACAAAATGTAGATGAATACCAAAAAGTACTATTGGAATTTTTTAAACAACGTTTTGACTATATGATGGTGCGGTAGGTCTCAGAAATGTAAAGATTTATGAGTGAATGGTTCTGGTACTGATTGGTTGCTCTTCTCCTGCAGGTGGACATAGTTTTCTCAGAGGGAGAGAGGGAGCGAGAGAAAGAACGAGCAGAGAAAGAAGGACGAAGGGAGTTGGGAATCTACAGCGTCACCTTCACTTTACTGACAGGTAGGACACAGGCTAAGAAAGAAGAAGTTGGAAACATTGTTTACGGGTTAGATGTGACAGTTTTTCTTTCAATTATTTAACACATTTACTTGAAAAAGAAGCAAGTCAGGCTCAAACCTTCAGTAGGGCACACTTATTCACCTTTGGGAGGCTTAGCCAGACTCTGACCACCGCTGTCTTCAGATGTTGGTTCCTTGTGCCTTTAATCCCCCCCTCAGTTTAAACTCATCTCAATTGTACTGAGATTAGGTGACCGACTCAGAGTTAATGGAGAATTAATCCGCTTAAACCTTTTTTAATATTGACTCCCTGTGGGACTTTTTTCCTTCCTTCTTTTTGAAACGGCCCATGTCGGTATCTTCCTTCTGATACTGGTCTGGAGTCTGATCTTTGTATTTGGCAGCTTATAAACCTGATGCAGCTTGTGCCATTCACTTTTTACCCAGTCCTCATTGTGATAGCCCTCATTGTTGGTATTTCTGCCTCCTCAAGAAGGAATTCTCTTAAACTCCGTTATCACTGTTGTCGTCTGTAGATTGTCCAAGTCTTTTCATCATTGCCAAGGTTAATTTGGCCACTGTCTTTCAATTGACACATTTCCTTTTCAGGCCACACATGAAAACACGCCGTGTTTTCAGAGCAGGAGACACTTCAGATACTGCTTCGTGCAGATATGTAGAGTAAAAGTGGGCTCATAGAATGAATGGTTAAAACCTCACCATTCATTCTATGAGCCCATTTTTGCTTGCTGTTTGCTTTTACAACAAAGATTTTTTTAAATGTAAGAGTAATCTTACATATATCAGCCCTACACTTTCTTGCAAAATATTTATATTTATTTATCTATATTTGTAGATTCAGGATTCCTGAGGGAAATTGTTGATAGTAAATACATTAGATTTAGCTGGAATTACCCTGTTGTTGTTTTTTCCCACATTGTGAAACTTGTGTGAATAAATGTTGGTTTTATGCTACCTTTTTAACCATGACCACTTATGTTGCTCACACTTTTAATGAGTTGTATATCTGTAACAGTAGATGTAGGGAAATTATATAAAAACAAAGGAATAACAAAAAGAATGGATAACTTGTACGTGAAAATGACACATCCTCTTTAGACCTCAAACAAGAATAGATAAATTGTTAGGATGTACCAACATGAAATCTTATCTACAAACTGTATGATAATACACAATCTAAGAGTTAAGAAAAAAAGGGAAAAACATTTGCAATTATCAAGGCCAAAACAACAAACAAAGTAAAGATATCTAAGCCAAGGGGGGATATTAGCCATTAGAACCAATATTGAACAAATAAAGCAGGAGAAAAGGACTTTTTAAAAGAAGAAATCGTCTTGGTCCTACAAACTCCAGTTAAAGGAGATGGCCGCCCCCCCTGAGCCATGGTTCTGCTCCAGGTTTCTGCCTGTTAAAAGGAAGTTTTTCCTTGCCTGTGTCGCCTAGTGCTTGCTCATGGTGGGAATTGTTGGGTTTCTGTAGTTAACTTCAGAGTAGGTCTGACCTGCTCTGTTTGAGACAACTGTTGTTGTGATGTGGCGCTATATAAATAAAAATTGTTGTTGTTGTAAAGGTAACTGCTCAATGTCGATACGTCATCAGGAATTTGGTGGAAGAGTTGTGTTCCTATGTAGTCTTGTGTGTCTTTGTTATGTGTGGAAGTTGGTTTTAACTGTCATGACTACTAGAAGATTATTAGATTTAAAAACTCCTTGGAAAATATTGAATCTTTAGGCTAACGGAAACAAAGAGCCATTGACTTTTCTTTTTTTTTTTTGTCTCTGCCCTTTGTTAATCTGAGATTGCAGAATTCACTACAGCCTTTTATTATTCTAAAACAAGTTGGGTGAAGTTGAAAAGAAATGTCTGACTTGCTAACTACTTTAAAGCAATCACTTTCACTGCTGTTGGAGATAATCTGTCACACCAAATAGAAGCAGGCGTAAGTGTAATTCTGTTGGCAGACCAATATTAACTGTAACTATCTAACCAATTCTGCTTTGCTTAAGATGATCGCTGTCCTTCGGCGCAGACTAAATATGATATTTGAACAGAAATGTGTACGGTATTACCATAGAACATTTAGGTTTTGGCAGCCCTATTACATCTGTAGAGGCTAACGTATGATCAGTCTATTAAAATCATTTACATTAGTGTTTATTTCATGATAAAATGCTTTATTTTCACTATGGATAAAGTCATGTTCATTTTCATATCTTAAGTGGAACTGTTTTGCGTAATTTGTACTTTTAGAGAATGACTTACCTGGCTTTAATTTGTCCCTCAGTTGGTCATTATTGTCATTTTCAGACAATCAACTTTACTGTTCCAATTTTGAAAACCATGAAATGGTGTTGCAATGACTGAATTTCCACAGGAGGTGTGTTTGTGGGGATGTGGGAATGATCTGATGTTAATTTGAAAGGAAGTACATGTAAGACTAAAAGGAGATGCAACTAATTAACTCACCTCTCAGGTCCCAGTCGCAGATTCAAAAGAGTTGTGGAAACCATTCAAGCTCAGCTCCTCAGTACCCATGATCAGCCTTCTGTGCAGGCACTGGCCGGTGAGAACCATCCCCAAGCACATAACCTACACGTATTTCTAGTGACACCACCATTTGTTTGACCTGGTTATTCTGCAATGTACTTATTCCCCTCAGATGAGAAGAATGGCCAGCTTTCCCGCCAACCCAGCACTCCTTCGCATCAGAACTCACAGCGTTCCGAAAGTGGATCGGAACGGGGTGAAAAGGAGCCCACGGCAGACGGGGTGAGCAGTAGCGGCAGCGGGACTGTCTTACAACGTCGAGAGTCGGGAAAAGACAAGACTAGACTCCTTTCATCATCCAACGGGACACAGTGTCACCCTTGAAAAGAATGTTGCAGAGGAGAAGCAGAGGCCTTTTGGTGGCTTTTCTCTCTTCGTCCCCCTCAGTCCTTGTTATATTTTCTCCTTTCCCCTTTTGCTCACTTTTCACCATGCTTCCTACTTTTAGTACCAAGTCATGGGATGGAAAAGAGGGACGATTTTCCCCTGAAGATGATCTTAGAGTACCATGGAGGTCTACCCCCAAAATTGCTGCCTTTAGAATAAATGTGTGTGGAGACATCTTGAGCTGATCTCCCGACAGCTCGCAAATGTTTCATTCCAGATGGATGAGTGTAAATGATGTCCAAAAAAAACCCAAACCTTACAACAGAAATACAGGGAAAGTTGACAACCAGGGAAACAAGTAGTTCATCCACTGCAACAAATAAAGAGAGCACATGACCTTTGCAATGACCAGTTACAAGTGACATTAACTGGCAATGGGAGGATGGGGGCCAGAAAGGCATTCATATCTATCATTTCATGGCCATCTACATTTCATCACCTGCTTCACAAAATGGATCCATCTGCAAAGTAAAATATCAACAAATCTGCTCTCCGAATCACTTTCTGATGCAAGGTGTTTTGTCACCAAAGCTATCAAATTAGGTTAAAAAGGATTAATTCTATAAGTCTAGATTGGTAAGGGTATTGCATCCATTGATAATTATTAATGCTACTTAATGCTATGCTTTCACAATCAAAGAGTAAGGAGTCATTCCCCTTTGTATATGAAGCTCAACAGCTATGTCTAAATCACACTGATAAAACTGCAAACCATATTGCCTTTGAAATGTGGTCAAAAAGTGAATAAGTTGTTAGATTGAGTCCAAGGTTCATACAAACCGGTCATACCACAAGGAAAATATTCCAACACTCAAAAAGCCCTGTGGATAAGTTTGAGGTGAATATGTAGTATTCAAGGATAAAGAAATCTAACTAGTTTCAGAGGAAAGAAGAAAGAGAGGAACGAGATGACAACGGCAGTTTTTTGGCTCATTTTAGTGCAAAATAACTGTTTTCATTTAATGTCTTTTTTTTCTATTCAAACATTTATTTACCATATAAAAACGATTATTGCTTATTGTAATGTCCCTGCACATACTGCTTGTGAGGCCTTATTCTCCAAGAGACCTGTCTGCAAGATGGAAAAGTCCTGGTTCCCTGTCAAAGTGCATGCTAGTGTAGTCATAGCTACTTTAACCATAGCGGAAATAAGGCTCTAGTGTTTGGAAAAAAAATTGCTATAATACTTTCCCAAACCACAGTTTTCCAGATATTACAGACTTTTTTCCTTTTTAACACAGTGACGAAATCATTTGAGACCTTTGTAACAAAGCTTTGCCCTTCACTTTTGACAAAGGGTTTTGTTGCTCTACTGCCAAAGCCATTGAAACACTAACAAAACCTTTTCATTATTCTAGTCTGTGTGAGATCACATTTATTTTGCCGATTAATTCAGCTACAGCTTCTTCTCCAGTCTCGAGACCCGAGGCGGCTAATGTAGCTGTTTTTCGAATGCTTGATTGTTAAGGTTAGCCATAAATACTGTCATTTATCAAAAATAGTGAGAACACAGATTTTATCTGGCTAAAACGTCAATGCATAGCTAATAAATGGCCTTTCATTAACGTTTGTGATTCAAATTGAGAAAATCTGAGAGTGAGATGCAAATAACAAAAAAAAAGAACCCGCCCCCAAAAAGTATAACCTACAAAGCTTGGTTTTTGTTTTGTTTTTTGTCTTGTCTTATTTATTTATTTATTTATTTATTTATTTATTTATTTATTTATTTATTTATTTATTTATTTATTTATTTATTTATTTATTTATTTGCATGTTTCGGTAGGGGAATTTGAAAAAAAAAAACTTGGCAAAGGTTTAACTAATAAAAAGCTTAATATGACTAACCAATTGCTCTAGGTCTGAGCTTGCGAACAAAAACTTGTGACCAACTGGTGTTTTCCTCCATTTGATATTATGTAAAACTGAATCCCAGAAAGCAAAATAAATCCCCTGGAAAAGCTGCATCCACTTTATTCTTTGTTCACTATGAGATCATCAAGGTTAGTATTCCGGTCTGCCTTGTCTACTGAATGAATACACATATGTATATATAATGCATTAATTCACATATGTCTAGGGTCTTATCTTGCCATGGGAAACATCTGCGGTTCACAAAAAGCTTACCTTCAAAAAGTTAGGCTTTTCTTAAAACTTTCCCTTTTTTATTGCAGCTGCTCACAACTTCCAATATCTCTTTGATTTTGACAGCTAGTGCTTCATTTTAGCCTTAGCTAACCCGTTCACTGCATTTTTTGAATGTTTTGTATGATATTCTTTGCAATATAGTCATGTAAAGAAAGAACTTCACTTCAGCATGCAGAAGAGGACTAATACCAGGAATCAATAGCCAAACAGCAAACGGGTTGAACACCACATTAAATTAAAAAGGGGGAAATGGAAATGTGGAAATACTGGTCATAAAGTAAAGCCAGTAATCTACTGTTATAACTTGCTAACTTGGGCCGAACTGTGGTGTGGTGGCCAGCACTGTCGCCTCACAGCAGGAGCTCAGTGCTGCCTCTGCGAGAAAAATTCAAAGCCGGACCAGGAGAGGCTAATAAAGTCGAATGGATAAACTTAATTTTTCACACAAGGCTGAACTGGAAAGCCACATTAAAAAAGACAAATGGACTAGGATGTGTCTAATGTTATAGGGACTGTATACATACTGCCAGGGAAGGAAAAATAAGCCAAAACTAAAGAATGAAATGTGCTTATTATATGTTTTACCATCAGTTCTTTCTTTTTGTTGTCTATGGCTTTTGTTTGTATCTGTGTGTGTGTACGTATGCGTTTTTTTTTTTTTAAAGAATATATATTTTTGTCTTATCCACCAGAAAAATAGATGCTAGAACTTATCGTG
>JABUIW010000067.1:1216230-1255273 GCA_013363375.1 Menidia beryllina | reverse complement strand
TTATCAGTGTTGAATATTTTGTCTTGTCAATACACTGTCTCTGTCTTCTTTTGGATGAATGAGCTGGTGTGTTTGTGTTTTTCTAAAAATGTTTGTGTGTTCAAATTAACTTTTGAAACTTTCAGGTGAAACTATGCCACTGGTCCCCTCTCTGAGCCCGGAGAGGAGGTGACTGAAGACTGCCCAGATATTGGAGATGAGGAAGACCGCTGATTTTATCACTGAAACCCTGTAGTCACACTGACTTTGCTAAGGTTACTACATATCCTCATATAGTCGGCATACACGTAGAGACGTGATATTCATAGTGTTCACCTTTCTTTCTTTCTATGTTATGGTTTCATTTTGTGTGCCATTTTAAGATTTCAATTACTTGTCATTTCTCTGCTTATTGAGCTTTTAATGTTGTCAATTGAGTTATGAAGATTACACAATGCTGGTCCTGATATCAGGATGATTACTCCTGATCTGAAATGTTTAGCAGTGATGCCTTTTTTATAATTTCACATTTATACGTAATGCTTATATTATTTTGAAATGTATCATTTATGTTTTTGTGTCATTTTAAATTTACTGGTCATTTACATTTTAGAATGTTAACACCATGAAATTGTTTAGTATTTCCACATGCATGTGCAACGAAGAATGCTTGCTGCTGGTAATGCAATGAAGAACAGCTTACACATACCGCTCACATATAGGTGCACAGATCATGGCATACATATAGGCTACATAATGCAATTAACATTTGCTTATAAATACACAATACGATCATGTGATTTTATTTGTTTGATAGGTTAAAATTGCTGTCTTTTCCCAACTATAGGCCGCTATTGTTAATTTTTGGTTAGAACAGAAAAATAGTAAGCATGATAGACATTGTGGTCAACATCAACTTTGCAAGATGAATGCTGTATGTCTAATGAAGAACTGATTGGTGGGATACCACATAAAGCGCACAGGAAGAACTGTCGTGGGACAAAGTGCTGCTCGTTCTGGAACTATTCATCATGAGGACCAACTCAACTGCTGTGGTGAGTCCAGGAGGTTGGACAAAGTCTCTGCGACCCTGGAAGGTAGTGTGCTGAGGGCACCACAGCTCCAGAGGCAGCCTCAACCGAGGATGAACACTGATATCGACGTGGAAGAGAGCCAGTGTGTGAAGAAGCTCAACTGAGCCAACACTGTAGAAGTTGCATGACCCAATCTGTCATTGTTCTGTTAGACAAGGACTTTTATATTTCTGCTACAGTCACCTGTTAGAAATTGATTAGTTCAGGAGACCTCAGTGGCTTACACTGAGGTGATCTATTGTTGGGAAAATATGGTTACTTCAAAAGGGGGATACAGAAAATCTCCTACCTGGTTGTGTTTTGACTCACTGCATGATCCGCTCACTGTTTGAGATCTTGTAGAGGAGAAACGGATGCAAGGTGTTGAGATACAATACAGGACTAACAGTTCCACTTCTTTTGATTGACATAATAAAATTATGTCAAAAGGGGGATTGTTAGGATTTGGTTATAAATACACACTTTAGTTTGCTATCACATGATCTATGTAGATTACTAATTGTTTTATTTCTTGTATAACTATATGAAGTCTCTGGCTGTAACCACAGATTCTCTTTGCTCTCTCTTTTCTTTCTCTCTTTTCTTTCTCTGTTGCATTAGATCCACGTCTTTAAGTCAACACATACACACACCATTTGGTACCACATTCCAATGTCATCAACATGAATTTACGATCCGGCTTGTTAGTCTGAGAGGTAACTAACCAATAGGACTTGGTTGTGTCCAGTCCTCCTTTTGAGGGGTGTGCCCAGCCCAGGAGACAAAGACCCATCATACCCAGATCTCAGAGCTCTTTGCCGACTGAGACCCTGAGAGAGGTTTCCTCTGTGAAGAGCCCAGCGCTGAAATACTTTACCTGTGACCCAATAAATGTCAAATTTTTACTCTTGATCGACTCTGGTTTATTCTCAAGTTTCCAACTAAAGAATCGGGCTAACAGCATCCAGACTGGGCGGGGGGCTGTCTTGGGGCTCTTGAGGCTTGAAGGGTGGGTGGTTTGCCAGGACTAATCCAATAAGGTGACAACACTGGGGGCGGTGAGGATAGCTGTGAGCCTACCACAAGCCTTAGGGGTTGTCCGTGAGTGTGAGAGTCTTGAACGTGGTGCTGTGACTTCACCATTGCCCCATCACCCAAAGGGTGGATTTGGGTTCCATCTGTTAGCCCAATTCTTTAGTTGGAAACCTGAGAACAAACCAGAGTTGATTAAAAGTATAAAAATGACATTTATTAGGTCATAGGCAAAGTATCAGCACTGGGCTCTTCACAGACAAAAGCTCTCTCTCAGGGTCTCAGTCGGCAAAGAACTGTGATGGGCATTATCTCCTTGGCTAGGTCCGCTTCTTTAAAGGAGGACTAGACATATCCCAAGTCCTATTGGCTAGTTACCTCTGGTCATGAACAGGCCAGATAACATTGGAATGTGGTAACAAATGGTGTGTGTTTGTGTCGACCTAAAGGTGTGGATCCAATGCAACAGACAGAGAAAGGGAAAAAGGAGAGTCTTTGGGCATAGCCAGAGACTTCAACACAAAAAGTAAAGTTCTAAAAAGAATAAAATCAATATAGATAATGTTATGGCATACTATGCTAAAATGAGTAATTATAACCAAATTGTAACACATCTGTGCTATGGTAGGGGCTTGTAGCAGGACCATGGGAGGATTGCATGTTTGAGGTTGCGGCAGAGGGTCCCAACAGGGAATCTGCAGTCAGCCCACTTTTTTTTTCTTACACAAAGTCTAAAATTAAAACACTGTAAGCACATTAATGTCCCACTTGCTATTTAAAAGGATACACTGTTAGAGTTGGACACTCTTCCACTGTTTATCTGGATGTTAGTAGAGCTGAGGCCGGATGCACAGTTCACTATTGCAGACCCAGTCTCAGTCGATCTCAGTCCTGGGTCTTGAATCGTCACAATCACGGCACCAAAGATGTAACCCACTCTCTCTGTTGTCTGCTGCTGGCCCCTTTGGACCTCTCTTAGACTCTGCGTTGTGATTTTTGTTGTTGTTTGCTGGAGCATCATGCGGAAGGAAAGAGCCACCAGACAGGGAGGGCCGTAACAGTGGCTGAGACCTTGCCGTTCTACTATTTTTTTCTTTGCAATCGGCTTCAGGACACCCATTACGGGGAAAGGAAGGTAAAACCCACAACAAAGATATCTTTAGAAATAAATCTCTCACTCAAACAATAATCAACAATATGAAGGAGGTGGGATGTCAGCTTGACTCAGCTGGAACAGGACCCTGCATCTAACCAACATTTCTTTTGGAAACTGGTCGTTGATGATCAGCTCCCTGCCACGGCTCCTTACCAAAACCTTTGGTTTGTGGTGCTCGAACTTAGCCTGCGGGCAGCAGGTCTTTTCCCTCCCAGGCTCTATACACAGTGGAAGCTGATTTTATTCACGGTGTCTTCCGGAAGCTTCAGTCTGGAAGAAGTTTTTGATAATGCGTTCAGGTCCTCATCTGTTTTCTCCGGAATCCCAGAGAACTCAAGGTTGTCCCTCATTCTGTGGATCTGGAGGATGATGATGATGATTGTTTTTTTTTTGTTTTCCTCAGAAACACGGCTCCTTTTCTCAGTGAGGGATTTCATCGACTCTCTGAGGGTCGCGTTCTCTGCAGCCAACGACGGAACCTTTTGCTGGCTGAACTCCAACGATTCACGAAGTGTCTGGAATTCTTTACGGATAATCTCTAATAGAGTCAACCAAGCATCGAAACTGGACAATTTGTTGTTATTGACACCAAAATGTACACCGATTCTTCGTTACGACTCCACTTGGAGCTAGCACCTGATTTACCTGTAGACAATTTGACTAGTTTTCCCCATGACGATCCGACTGAAGCAATCATTAATATACTCTTTCAGGCCTTAAAGGCTTTCTTCACTGTACTCTAGTGTTTTCAGTTAATTATTCGGTTATTTATATACATTTACTATATCATAAACGATTTAATATTCTTGCTGAAACGTCTGTTTGGATGCACGGCCTCCACCTCCCTAAGCCGCGACTTCTGCCAGCTCCCACAGGATTCCCCGAGGTACACGGTCGAGTGTCTTCTCAAGGTCCACAAAACAAAAGTAGACTGGTTGAGTGAACTCCAATATACCCTCCAGGAGCCTGCTGAGGATATAGAGCCTCCTTTCCAGAACCTATGAACAGACCTTCCCAAGGAGGCTTAAGAGTGTGATTTGTCCCTACTGTAAACAACTATTTGTGGAGCACAGTCGATCACGAGCACAAAAGTCCATCGACAAAACACCGCTCAGGGGGGGCCATTCCTCCCAACCACCCCCTCCCAGATCTCACCCTCATTTCCAATGTAAGCATTGAAGTCCCCGGGAGTCCCGGGAGGGGTCGATCTACAGCACACTCTCTAAGGACTCCAAAAAGGGTGGATAATATGAACTGTTATTAGGTGCATATTCACAAACAACAGTCAGCACCCGTCACCCCCCAAAGGCAAAGCGAGGCTACCTTCTCATTCGCTGGAGTGAATTAGCTGTTGACATTTGTGTTAAGGTACACAACTGATTGAAATGAAAAAAATAAGTTTGAAACTGATGCAATCACAATAACGAATTCTGGAAACAGGATTGGAAATGGTTTAATTGTAAAAGTATGAATATGAAAAAATAAAAACGACAAAACATATTTAAACGAGACTAACAGTCACATGGTAATCAAAATGCTGATTTGAGCAGAAATTGGAATGGGAAAGGGAAAAAAAAAAAAAAAGAAATTGGAATGGCGTCAAATTGAGAGGTTTGTTGATTAAAATGTTGCATACTTCATCTTTCTTTACTCCGAATACGGAGAGCTCATCTGGAAATCCAAAAGGAAAAAGAAAACGTTAGCAAGTCTTGGTCACTTCCAACATTGCAAACAATATACAAGTAGAACTTTATTGTGCATGTTTTGGTAAACATTTTCAGCTGCCAAATTGCTATGGCAAAATGGTTTCAATAAAACAGTTGATACATCAAAGTGTATTTGGGAGTGGATTTACTAGTGGATTTATATGAAAAGCAAAAAGAAGAAGCAAAAAGCAAAGGTAGTCATCAGCTTTATCTTTAAATACAATGGTCAGTCAGTGCATGCAAACTTACGGTGTCGATATCAAAGCATAGGTGCTCATTAAGCATGTCAAACTCCCCAGGAGTCATTGGAGGCTCTGGAGACTGACATGATGATGAAGTGGTGCTTGCTTTAGGACTGGAAATAGTAAAAAGGGAGAGCTCATACATATTAGGAGTCTGCCTCTAATAAGTCATAAAAAATATTTTAAAATATGATGATGTAATTTACAAGCTACGGTCATCCTTTTGTCAAATTTGATCCAAATACCACAAAAATGACTAAGACAATATTTGTGAATCTTTTTTGTGGGTCTTTAAACATCACATTCTGAAGTTGAGCACAGTGATGTGTTAATGTTCAGCTGATATCTTCTTCCCCACTATGCTGTCTATGGTTGATTGAGAAAGACTGATAAACTGTGTTGCAGAGTACCAAAACCATGTCAACAAGGATTCATTTTTAATAAATAGTTAAATGTTTTTGATAATTTGATTCATGCTTTTTGCCGTTTGTTAAATCTATCCTAAGGTAAAAGAACATTCCTGGCAAAAATACAATGACATGCCACATTTTCAGGCTCACATTATGCCTGTAACCTCATAGGGACTTAAGCCACTAGTTCTGAGTTCTAACGTATTAGAACTAAAATTCAAAAGTACCACATTTGTCAAGCAGAAAACACAAGTGTGAAGAACTGACCGTAGTTGTGAGATGGGGATGAGGGTTGAGGGTATGTATGGGTGCACTGGAAATTAAAGATACACAAAAGGCATTAAAGTTTTTGCCTTAAAAAAACCCAGAAAATCAAGATAAATACAAAGGTTTTATGATCTTGCCTTTGCTTGGCTGACTGTTGTAGAGCCGCCCAAAGGCCTCGTCTTTGGGAATGTCGGGGTAGAGGAACTTGAGTGGGTTTTCAGGGACAACTCCGTCTGAAATGACTTTGTAGTCTCGTATAATGTCAGCAAATGGAAGAGCACTAAGGCGGTTTTTAGTATATGGCTCCACAGAGTTAAACTTTACATCACCTGTTAAAAAGGAAAGCAAAGAAATTGATATAATGCAAAACTCTGTTTTTCAAAACACAATTCCAAAGAACAAACAATGGAGAAAATAATAGGTAGTTCAGTTGTACTGATATTTTGTTCTTTTTTCTCTCCATCTTTTGGCAAATAGAAAAACATGACCTCACCATTGTCACTGTGTTCTACCCAGGTGAAGGTTATTCCCCCGAGGTGACTCTCGCTAAAGCGCAAGAGAAAAGTGCCGGGCTCTCTGTCCTTCAGCAAAGCACGCTCCATCTCCTTGCTCACAAAGCCCATGATGTAGCTGAACAAGTAGTGGTCGGGAAAGAGAAAAGGGGAAAGAAAATCACCTTTGTTGTTTACACCTAAGGTGTCCAACGATACTTCTCTTTTAAACTTACAGAGCAAAAAATTTGCAGGGAAGTTATGTAGATCTGCAATTTTACTTCCCTGCACAAACATGGGCGTAAAAACAAAGCTAAATCAAATTTAAGGAAATTATAGGAAGCTGTATGTTTATCACTGGTTAAACATTATGGCCCTTACAGGACTATTTGTAGTTTTTGCACAAATCAACAAATAGGTGTTGATTTGTGTTTCTATGGTCATTCATCAAAACAAAATCTGGGTTTCATCAAGATTCTGTTTTAGGTTTTTTATTTTATTGTATAACCTTTTTAAATTATGTATTAATCATAAAAGAGCCATTATTAAGAGATCATGGACCATATCAATAGTACTTTGTGAAACGATGATGCCTTTAATGTTTAATCAAATTTGAGAAAGTAAACAGGGATGCCAAAATGTCCCCTTTTTATCATTTAAAATTGCAAATGGTGGATTAGATTTAGTTACAAGCCATGTTATCTTCTTGAGCAAAAATAAAAACAGTTGATTCTAAACACAGCATGGTTTTAACAGATAGAATTGGAGAAACACATTATAAAATCAGTTTCCACAGAGAAATTTGCAAAAATCAACTGAGACAGCAGAAAGTGATGTGGGACAAAGGTAGTATAATGTGAGATATAAAAAGTGAACGTTGCCTACTTCTCATTCCACACTGGCAGGAGATGCTTCTTGATAAGATCCAGGATTGAGTCCAGCCACATCCAAAAACTGAAGGGCTTCCCTGGAATATTCTCCTGAATGAGTAAAAGACATATAGAAAGAGATAATGATCACTTACAAGAAAGATGAACTAGAAAGGACTGCATGAATGTCAACAATGAAAGTATGATCCCTATTTTAAAGTAATAAAGGTGTAAAGGGTAGTGGAGGTAGAAACAAGACAACAAACACTAGCAGACTCGGCAAACAAACTCATCCAAACAGCAGACAAAATGCCTGAAAAATCAACATAAAAGATCACTTGTGTCATGAGAAACAAAGGTGATAACTTTTTAAAAATGTGGCAACCTTTCATTGAGTATTTAGAGAGTACTATTACAAGCCATACCTGTTGTACACTTTGAATTAGTTTGCCTATAAACCATCACTAATGCCCAGGTACAATAGTGAAGAGATCTTGGTACAAATGTGTCATAGTGCAACATATTTGTTCTATTACATTCATTCATTTTCTAATTGCACCTTTCATTTAATTAATTCATTTGTTGATTTTCTTTTTATCTATTTAATCTCTTAAGTTACCGTTAATATTATTTTCCATATTGGTTTTTAATGGGACTAAGTTTCACTGTATTCGAAAAACAAGTCAACTCACCTAAGGTTGCTACCTGGTTTCAAATGTTTTTTCTCATATTTACAATGAAAAATAGCAATAAGGACATATATATAACCAGTTAAAAAGTTTTTAAATACAGGACAGATTCTGTAATAATAGCTTCTTCTTTGATCACAGGGTGGTGCTATTATATCCAAATTGGTACGGGACAGTAGAAGCATGCTGTTACCTTGGCAAATCTGGACCAGGAGACTTGATAGTCACCACACGAGGCATGCTGACCTATAAAAATATTCAGGAAAAAATAACTTAATTTAATTAAATCAATTTTATCACAAACCAAAACAAAAAACTATTACCCAGTTAAAATAGTCTAGAGCTCATTTTAAGTAAGATACCTCTCAATGTGCTCTTAAATAGTCATCTTTGTAATGAAAAAGAACATTGTTTTTTTCAACATACATTTTTTTTCAGTTTTCCAGTTTCTGCATCGAAAAACGTTGGCGCCTTTGAATAAAATTAAATACTATACATACCCAAAAGCTTTTCCACCAGCATTGCAAGTTGTTCTTTGTTAAGGCCTCGCCCAGCAAAGGTAGAGAACTGCCAGCTGAGGACCTCAGAGAGTTGGCTCCAGTTGGCCCGAAGTGGGTTACCAAAGAATGCCAAGTTCTATGGACAAATACGCAGTAAAAATAAAAGGTTATGAAGGAAATAAAGGGTCCGTTTGTACCCCTCTAATAGTCACTGGCTGGTTTGGAAGCATAATTAGAACATAACTTGTGTTTTACATACTCTAAACATAGCCTCTTCTAATCTTCCAAATCATATGTTAAAGGAGGCGATCCCCTTCATTTCATTATGCATTTGAAGAATCCATCTATAGCTTTAAGGTTGTTGTAATCAATGTTTAACTTTAAAAAAAACACAAAAACAAAATGATCACAGTATTATGTTATGAAGACATGTGGGATTAAAGTAACTGCATTATGCTGTTATTGTTTGATATAAATTTATTCAATTGATTCCCGTTTGCTCATGTAAAGAAAGAATCTTCCTCTTACACCATAGATTGGATTTCCATCACAGGGTTTAGTGTTTGGGCCAATAATTTTCACTATACATGCTTCCATTAGGTAACACTTTTTACCAGATTGAGATAGAGGAAAGTATAGAAACATAGGTAGAGGGGTTAGGAGGTACAGGATTAGAGCAGAGGTAGACAAAGTAATCAGTTTTATTACTCGAGTAGAAGTACAGATCCTACTGGTCAAATATTACTCCAGTAAAAGCTCTGTGCTCTGTCAAAATTATTACTTGTGTTAAAGTACTGAAGTATCTGCTATCTGCTTTCAAAAATACTTATTCAAAGTTGAAAATCTTCAATTCTGAAAAAAGTTGTAACTGTCTATTTTAGATGAGTGTAGTCTAGAATTGGGGACATTTTTCTGACATTGAACATTGAACTGGACAGTAACTCCAAATGTAAGATAATTAATAATAAATCATTGGCCTTATAAAGCACTTGTGCAGACTCTTAGACACTTCAATTCGCATCATCATTTTTCACTCTTCAGTCATTTGTAGACTACGCACGAGAGGTGGTTCAGTTTAAATAAGTAAAATACATTAAAATAAACCTATTCAGCAAAAGTCAGAGGAAAGCAGGAACTTTAAGTATTACATGTACAGTTTACACCGGGACAACTGGAGACTAAACTAAAATAATACCAGCTCAATTCTAACCCAGGTTTCATGTCAGCATCATCAGCTAGTTTAAAGCTGCATATTGCCACCTACTGAACAAGAGAGCAGTGAGTAATTTTTCAGATGCAAACCACATGAAGAAACTTACCCAAGGAAGAGTAGTGAAAGCCTACGATGGAATTTAGGGGGGTAAAAAGCAGGATTTTAATCTTCATATGGTAGTGGTGTGAAAGTAATATGTTTTCATTAAAAATGCTATTCAATTAAAGTACAAATTCTCAAAAAATGTTTTACTTTGTTACAAAGTAAAACAGAATGATAATCCTGATAAAAGTTAGGGTAAGGGATGCTCTCTGAAGGGCTGGGTCTTCAAGGGTTTCTTACAGATAGACAGGGATGCCCCTGTTCTCCTCGGGGCTTAGTACGTCAGATGAAAAGAGTCTGGATTGTCTTAGGCATTGTGTACTCTGTTAGATGAAAGTCAATTTATGACCGTAGGGACCGAGTTGTGTCTTAAGTCTTTGCCAGAGTATTCAAGTAGATGGAGTAGTGAGTTGAATTTGATATGGGAACTCAACAGAATTTTATACATGAATTTGAAATTCTCTTCCTCAGGAGGTATCCCAGGTCTGGTGTTAGATTATTAGTGGAGACTGATGTTCCCCTTTTCCTGTACTCTCAGTAACAAGCTAGTTGTGGTAGCTGACTGCCTTCCCCTGAATCTGGATCTGCCAGGGGTAAGATTATAATTCTGAAATGAATGATAATCCTGAAAATGCTGTGGCATTATATCACGGTCAGTATAAATGAAGTGATATAACAAAAACTGAAAAAAACAGCACTCCAAAAGATTAGCTATCTTAAAGTAAAAGTAAGCATTTTTTTGTTTTATCCAAGTGTATGAAATAAGTCTTAAAGCAATAGTATTTTGTGCCTGTCAGCTCACCCTTGGCTCATTAGTCAGGAGGTTATACCACATTACAGATGCCCAGCCCCCAGGCAGCTGGCTCACATTAGAAATCACCACTAATGGAAGGGAACATGTCTGTAAAATAAAAGAAGAAAAAAAGAGGAGTTATTTTTTTAAACACAGGTTTTGCACAATGAGCAAAAATAAATAAAATGTCACTGATGCTGACCTCCAGATCAATGGTGAGACCCTGCACAGTGAAGCAAGCTTCAAAACTGAGGGAGTGAAGTTCTTCTGTCACAGAGAGTAGGCCCTAGAGAATACACCAAACACTGGCTCAAATCACAGAATTTTTAGAGCTAATTTATTGATCAGGAATCAGTGTATAGGCCAACCTCACAATTTTATCTCAACATCATTTGCAGTAGTCAGACACTGCAAGTGAGCTTCACGCTAGAGCAGGTGATTCACAAAGCTGATCATAGGACCCTCTAAATCTACAGACAGATCTGTTTCTTACCTCATTCCCCTTTGTGCCATTGATGTATTTCTTTTCTTTCAGCTGCTGTGAGACACAAGCTGCTTGTCAGTTGCCTTAAGTAAAATCTTAAATATAATTTTAAAAAAGAAAAGGTAGGGTACACTATTCATTACATATCTGAAGCTTTGAGGTTGTTTTACCAGATGTCTGAACTCCACAGAGAGACAGCCATTTGAATAGTCCTCAATGTCCATCACTTTAGTATTGTTGGTCAGGATAAAAAACTGACGACTTCTGAGGAGAAAAGTAAAGTAAAACAACAGCGGGTTGACAGATTATCCAATCTTTATCAGTGTGTACATCGTTCCCTGTCAGTCGATTCACTTGGTACAACACATATAGTATGGAATGTCACGCCCTTGGGTGTCCTGGCTGAGGACACCTCTAATCACGCCTTTAGGGCAAACAATGTGTGCGAGGTTGCATCTGCACTATATATAATGTCCTCAAAGTCATTCTCCATTTCTTACGCTCTTCACTTCACTAAGAACACCTTCACTAACGGCAGCAGTACCTAGAAAGTCTTTCCCCAGAAGGCTAAAGCCAACTCCAATTGGATCCCATGGAGCTGTCTTTAACGGCTTATTTAGCCTTGTTTTACAATTATGGTGTGGACAGCCCCACCGGTCTTCCATTCCAAGGAGATTTTCAGCATCTAGGCCAGACAAGATCTGGGCACAAGCATCCACAGCACAATGCTCCAGAAATATCAGGCCATATATCTGGCAACCACTGGCATCGCTCCTGAAGGTGATTAGGATCGCCTTGGATTCAATCTTTTGTGTGCTACACAATGCAGACTTCTCACTGGGAAAGAGGTTGGCATCCACAGTATTGGTGCAGATGCATCTATGGTTGACCCTCTCTAACGTACTGGACAGTTGTTTATTTGGACTTGCCTGTGCCACCCGATGGGCTGTTGTTACAGTTACTTGATGCCATACAGGCCAAATTTGAGCTGCAAATGATGCAGATGGAGCCACTGTGCAGTGTTATTTCAGGAAGCGTCTCGAGACCCAAACCTGTGAAGGCTTGCAAACCCAGGGTATCATCCTAGACGCCAGAGTTCTCTGTGGTCTCATGGTCCCAGTCAGTCACAATTTGAAACCCTGACCAACTTTTACTCCATTAGCTTTGGGTAAAGGTCCACCTCTAGGATTCGAAGGACGTAGCTGCAGACCAGCTAAGGGTAAAGCCTTGTCTAGACAGATACTGTCCCATTGGATTGTAGAGGGGATTTCTCCAGTTTACAGCAGCTGGGGCCTCCCTCCACCTACGGGTGTCAGAGCTCATTCAACAAGCTTCATGGGCCCTGTTTAGAGGGTTCTCTAACAATGATAACTGTGCTGTGGCAAGTTGGTAATCACTGCATACCTCTGCTCAGTTCTACCGACTGGATGTGCTGGCCCATTTGGTGTCTGGAGTGCTGTTTCTGCACCAAGTGTATATATATTCCATACTATGTGTGTTGTACTGAGTGGATCAACTGAAAGGGAACATCATTTTATGCATATAACTACTATTCCCTGACAGAGGGGAACGGAGCACAACACTTGTTTGTGCCAGGCTTAGTGAAAAGCAGCTGATGAATTGGAGAATAACTTTGAGGGTGACAGTATATAGTGGGGCCTTGACCATTTCAGCACTCGTAATTTGCCTTAAAGGCATGATTAGAGCTGTCGCAAGGACATAATATGCCTGACTATATGTGTTGTACCTTGTTCCTCTCCTTCCAGGACTGTTTTAAATGATAGAAATGTGCAAGTGAGTTCAAGGTTACAAATCTAAATTATTTAAGATTGAATTATTTTTAAGAATTCAACAAATTTCAGATCTTTCACTTGAATTCCAGCAAAAGAGCACAACAATTATCATAATGACTGCCCGGCATTGAAAGATGTGCTGAAATCAACATTTGAAAATGCTATTATCCTATTCAAAGACTTTTTGATAGACAGACTATGTATAAAGCATAGGAGTTTAAAAGGCAAAATAACCAGTTAATTAACAGATTCCTTATGGGTAACTCACCAGTGTGCCAGATCACCCATAAAGTGATCAGGCACATTGTCTGCCAAACTGAGTTCAGTGTAAAAATATAACTGAACGTATAGATATCCGTGTTAAGATATAGGTGTAGCGTTTTGCAACCTTATCTGCACTAAAACTGAAAAACAACAGCACATCCTGTTCTGAGACTGTTTGTACTCACACTCTGCCAGGGGGGAGATCCCTAGAGTCACACAAACACATATGTTAGTAAAATTACTGCATGACAAATACTCCATAGTAGATTTTTTTTTTTTTTTTAAAGAAATAAAGAACTACTTGTCAAATGTTGTTTTCACTTTCAGCTGATAATCCACCTCTGGAAGTTTTACCAGGAGTCTGTGAGAAATCAGAAAGGGAAAATCCTTAAATTCTCAGCAAGCAATAATAGCAATGAATAAACTGACTGTTGGCAAACTAAACAGGACAAAAAGTGTTGACATAATGATACCTGACTTTAGTAGTGAATTGTACTCCGGTTTTGATGATGAGGGGTCTTTGCGGATGTGTTGGCATGCAAGGCTGTTTCTCCACTACAAATGAGCTGAGAACAAACCACACCAAACATGATTCCTTTGCCCATTTTTAGTGAATTGCAGAATTTTATTAATAGCCTTGCCTTTTTTTGTTGTGTGACACCTCATCTGCACTATAAAGCTAATTATTGTTCTCAAACTATGCACATTATCACAAGCAAGTAAAAAAATGGGTAACAAAGATTTGATACTGTAAACAAAAGCTTAAATTTGGCCACAAGATTTTCAACTGTCACAACAGAAAAGAAATTGCATTTAGCCTACCTTCACAATGATGCATCGGACTGCTTTAAAAGTACCGACTCTATGCATTGTTTAATTTACCTGAGGTAAATTGTGGAATGTCAGTACCTCTTGATGAGATGGTAGATGAGATACTTGACTCGTTCCTCCAGCTGAGGTTTTTGCAGTGGAATTGGATCACTTTCATAAGTAACCTTCACAACCAGTTCCCCCAGTTTGTCCAGCTGACGCTTGATCTGGAAGAGGCTCTGCACTGTCAGGGTAAACCTTAGAGAGCAGAAAAAGATGAGGGACTGATGAAAAAAGGTTAAGGGGACCTCACAATCACAATCATTAAATCTTATGTAATGGATTTAAGCACGGTTTCCCTGACAAAACTGAGAGCGGATGCGATTACGATTTAGTCAAGATAACACACAGCAGAAAGTCAGGACTGTTCCTACATACACATAGATAACCTCACTCAATACGCTAACAAATGGTAATTTAACACTCACAACTATAATTCTAACATGTAAATATTTGCTTCACGAAATTAAAGCCAGAGCAAATTATCCTTTATTAGAGGATTTTGTATAAACCACATTGCTGACCTAATGCACTGTCCTTAAGACCTACTGCGATGTCTTGTATGATTGGGTTTTAAAAAAAAGCATCTTGACAGACAAAATGGTTTTAACCAAACCTTCCAAAAATGTTTCAGACATTTTTTCCAATGAAAGTGTTTACAGCGGACAACCCACATATTTTCAACTAACAAGTGACAGTCAGGAACTGACGTCACCGAAACTTCACAGTTGCTTCTCAGGAGGCTACTGAGTTGGTTCAGTTTTTTTTTTTTAAATAATTACCATACTCAGGAAGTTACAGTAAGATTTTAAATGTGGAGGGCAGCTCATTTTAGAGGTGGTCTGGATCCAGAGATCTTTTACTGAATAGGTGTAAGTTCTGCCCAGTGTAGAATAGACTTGAGTAAATATGTGATGAATGACAAAAACATGCTCTTGTTTGCTTAGTGGGAATAATTGTTTTTGTGTCCTAAATTGTGTTTAAGGTATTTGTCAGTGGTTATTACTAGCAGTTTTTGGATGTTTCCATATCAGAATGCGGAATAAATTAAACCAGTGTGTTTGCAAGGTTTTGTGAACGTGTGACAAATTGTTAAATCCAATTACCAACTCTGCAGCTGGTCCAGGCCAGTAAGTAAGGGACCGCCAATGGCCGCAATCTGCTGCCTCCGCTTCCAGTCATGGAGCTCAGGACTGAGCTGGGAGGTCATCAGGTCATCAATCTCTTTGATCACCACATCCATCTTGGAAACTATCTCCTAAAGAGATGTGAGAAGCAATAGAAGATGCAGAATGTTTTTGTAATGTTCATAACTTTAATGAGTTAATCAGTGCATTGAGAAAGTGTTTAAACTATCATTATTCTTCTATTAGAGCTTTGTAAATATGTACCTTCCGCTTGAAGTCAAGCCTGTTAAGCATTTCTTGCAGTCTTGTTACTTCCTGTTTCATCATATCAGAGTTCCTGTCTGTTGACTCTGAGACAAACATACAATCACAAAAAAATGAGGTTATACTGTAGAAGTATAACAGTATAAAGAAAAAGTGTTTTACGTGATTTGTTTTACTTTTTTAAATGCAAACAGTATCAATACAAACAATAATATAAAAACATCTCATGTTTTGTGTCTTTTTTGTCCTACATTTAAATTATAAACAATACATTTCTAACATTAGTACAGTAAAGCATTTACCACTATGTACTCCACTTTTTCCATTATACTTTTTCCATTCTCAAAACCCTTAAAAGATGCCCTAGTACCTTCTTAGCACCTAAGATGCCAAGACCTGAAGTAATGAAGTATAATATTTAGTCACATTTTTCCTCAAGTCGCATGTTTGAATTTTTTTTTTTTTTTTTTACACTTCTCACTAGCTCTACTGGTTACAGGTGAAGACTGTGAGCAGCACTGTGAGAGAAGACAACTTTTTATTGCTTTTTTGAAAAATACACAAATCTCCCTGGAAAAGGTGTTGTCTTGAAAATATCATGTTGCTCTGAATCCTAAATTCATTCATTCATTTGCTACACCCCTTATGCCTAGTAAGGTTGTGTGGTGGTTGGCGCCTTTCCCAGCTGTTATTGGGTGAAAAGGCACACCCTGGACATGTGGCTAGTCCATCACAGGAATACACAGAGACGAACAAGACAGACAACCTCACTCAGAATCCTTTTAGCAACTGAGAATCACCAGTAGACCAAAGATATATGGTTTTGGACTGTGGGAGGACGCTAGAGTAAGTTGTTGTCACAGGGGTGTAGGAAACTGATACTTTTGGATGCCACCTCTGGACAAGGTAACCATAAGGATTTTTTGTTTTTGTTTCACACAGTGAAAATGTGAAAATTAAGACAATGTACTTGACAAACGTTTTACATCCATCCTTGTACACAGGATTGTTTGAGCTTGACATTAGTGTTGGTATAGTGTAGGATGAGTGATTTCAAGTCCTGGGTTTCAAGTTTAGATTTTCCTATGCCTTTTTACATACTCAGATCCTCCGCATTTAATAAACTGTAAAGAATACAGTTTTTCCCACACTTTTGTTAACAATGCATTATGAAATTCATTTAGGTTTCTGAGACAAAACCTGAAATTTACTGGCCTCTTACCATCTGTGAAGGATCACCTTTTTTGATCAATTCTTTTTTTCCCTTCTTATGTCAGTCTTGTGAACAGAGCTCGTCAAAGCATTTACCTCGTGACTGGAGCGTCTTGTAGCGGAAATCAAAGTCGTCCTGCATGTCCTCAATATATTTCACAGCCTGGTCCATCAACTGGAAGCAGACAGCTCTAGAGTTAATTCACAAAATGCAAGACTGTGCTAATTTAGATCTTTCCATAAAGTTTGGAGTAATTCAGTTACCTGCACACTGCCTCTGATGACCCCAAGTCTGTTGTCCATATTCTTCTGTCTCTCAAAAGCCACAGAATTCTGTATTGACCTCTCCAGCGGGCCCTGTTCAAGATAGATTTAATTTCTTATTTAAATGTATCCTCTCTTTTTCTTTAAACAAAAAAAGAAGTAGTTTTCAGTGTTGTAGTGTAATTTGGAGAATGCTTAGCAGAATCATTATACTAATAAACATCAACAATAACGTGAGACAAATTTCTAAAATGCATCATTATAAAATGAAATTATTTTTGGTTTAAGGAAAAACTATATATTGTCTCTCTTTATGAATAATTTATTTTAATTGTTTGGAGAAGATTTAATACACCTAATGAAGGACTTACAGAAAGTCACATGATTGCCTACAATGATTAAGTTATCTGATAAGAAAAAGGCTTCTTGAAAAGGTTTAATCCAACTTTTATTCAATTTCCCTGAGTATTTTTAAAAAATTGTTATTCATTTTGGACTTGTAGCATTTTTGCATCGGCATCCGTCAAACAGGTTCAGCTTAAAAAACAAGACAAACAACAACAAAATCCTGCATTTCATTTCTGGTTACTGCAACACTTTGCCTCAAAATCTTTTGACATCCAAAGTTGTCTCAGGAACAAAGTGAGACAGTTGTTAGTGTGGGGATGTGCAGCATATAGCCATCACTTCCTGGTAAGGGCCCTGATTTACGAGCAGCAACCTGAATAAAGGAAACAGAGGGACTTTCCCTTCAAAACAGATGATGTAACAAACCTGTTCCTGTGTGCAGGCACTGGAGAGAATACGTCTCTCTTCCCGGAGACAGGTGGATATAACTCTTGCCATTACTGTGGGGTTGGTTGAGTATTTCAGCTGGCAGGTGACAAAAACACACATACAGACATTAAGAGAGCAGTATTTAAAAAGATTAGCAACACATTACCAGGAAACACTTTTATTTTCAAAAATGTTTTCATGTTTTCTTTGGAACAGAAATAAACTCAGCCCACAAAAAAAACTAGTACAACAGTTATGATCTTTATCCTCTAACATCTGAGCAACAGATAAAGGTAAGGTACTGTTTAAATTGTTGAATTGAGACTGAATTTGAGCAATACATTTACAGTCCTCATGCTGAGCGGAACTTAATGATCAAGAGTTGTTTCACTACTCCTGAAATCACTATTCAAAATTCCTGTCCCTATAGTACATTTAACATTACACTGAACAGGCTCCTTTAGAAAAATACTGATCCACTAACAGTGTTGGAGGGATTTCTTTTTAACTTCAAAACAACATGTATATTTAAAACCTTTCTTCTATTTGCAGGTGATGTCGATCACTGCATTTACAACTGACAAACAGCAATATACTTTCCCTGTGATGTGCATCAGTCAGTTCAGAAATGTAGAGAAAGTTTCACTGAGGGAAACTTTCTCTACATTCACATCCATGAAATTGTTTTTCGCATCTTTTTCAGATGCTGTCTTTTTCATATTTATGCTTACCTCTCACTGTTGTGGACTACTAAAGGTCCTACTAAAGGTCAGATAAACACATATGGAACAGAGGGCTTTCCCCAGGTAAAAAAAAATTAAAAATTGTTTGACTAAACAGTGAGAAACACTGCTATCGACGGAATTATCTCTTCTCTTAGATGAATCAAGAAAACAAACTTTACTCACACATAACAACAACATGGGGCCACAAACACTAATGACTACCACCGCATAGGAGTAACTGCTTCCTCTGAGATGTGTTGACTCTAACAAATACAATCGGAGACACAGGAAACAGCGGTGTGGGCCTCACCAGCTTCTGTAAAGGTATGGTTCTTTTCAACAAAAAAAATACACTTAGGCTCCTAACGTGAACATTCTCTGACTTCAAAACTCAACTTTATGTAGAGCTCCTTATCTGAATTATACATTCTTCAGCATTCACAATGAGATTATTTAGTCTTATGACATCCACAGTCATAAGGAAGTATGTGAATGTATGATTTATTGAAGCACAAGTAGGCTCGTTACATATTAACTTGTTACACTTTTTAAAAAGTCATCTTTGATGAAAAGGTAGCAAAGATCAAAGAAAAATCCCTAGCACATTCAGTTAACAACTTATTTTATAGTACTATTTCAATCGCTTTAGTTCCCTTTCAAAGTAGTACCATTGAACTACTTCTCCTTATTGTAAGTCTTTTAAAAACAACTGCTACACATGATGACCATAATAACTGGTCTTTGGTTGAACTTTTTTTCTGCTGTGCAGCACATAGCTTCTGTGGAAGTGAAGTGATTTTAAAGTTTTACTAATATTGCCAAAAAAAAGTTTCTCTAGCTACCCATTTTTCTTCAGTGATGACTGGTTTAAAAAGTGTATGAGGATCTGATAACTTCTAGTGGGGTAATGACAGTGTTGAACACAAAGATAAGAGGTCAAACGAATGACCATGCAAGATACAAAGAAGTGTATTCCTAGAAAATAACAGATAACTGAAGGCTGAACTGAAAATTGAGTGTTTAACTAACTGATACACAAAGGAATGGGATGACAATGATTTACCTGCAGCTGCTGCTGAATTATTTTCATATTGTGTTTTTGTAGAAAGTTCTGCTCCTGTATGCGCACCTTCTCCAGCTGGGACAGCAGGTTGGTAAACAACACTGCAGCCACTGTGTCGTCATTAACAGCTGTTTCCCTGAAAATGGATTAGCATAAACAATCAAGGACATTACCCTGAAAAGAGGAAAAGCAATATTCAAAACTACACCCACTAATTTATACCAGTTGTCTCATACATAAAGATTCAACAAGCCTGACATCTCTAAGTGACACATCAAAAACTATCTGAAGTCATATTTACTACATACAGAACATTTTCTATGCTAAGTCCTTGAGAATAGGCAACTGTATCTCTACAGCAAGAGCCCTTTTCCAGCATTTTACAAAACATTTAAAATAGTTACCTGCTAGAAGTGAGACTGATTACAGGAAAGTTGTTGGCAGCAAAAAGATTAAACACCCTAGAAGGGGAACTTCAGAGGAGTGAAATGTCTCTGTGGCTTTGCATCTGAAATAACCCCGTTTAACACATTGTGTTATGAAGTGGGGATTTTCTTATTTAATAACTACAGCATCTTTAACATTAAAAGCCAATTAAGAGGAAATTCTTAAATGCATTAAATTGCATGCGTTTGTTCTTTCACTATATGTTTCGCAAATTCTTTCCTTAACAAACTACTATTTGGTACACAAATCATATTCGCTTTCGGCATTATCAAACATATATTTGTGCAACATCTTCCCAAACAACTCCCTTCTACTGTATTTGCTAAAGAATTCAAGTACGTTGTACACCCTGAAGATTCTCAATAGGGTTAAGGTCTGGACTCTGTGGTGGCCAATCCAGGTGAAAATGAGCCAATCACGTTCCCTTGACCAATAATGCTCCCTGAACCACTGTTTCACAATGAGAACCTGATGAATCCTGGCATCGACATCTTGGAATATGCCTAAGCCATCAGGGAAGATTAAATCCACTAAAGGAATAGCTTGGTCATTCAGTGTATTTAAGTAGTCAGTAGATCTGATTCTTTTGGTGCATACCTGTCGTTGAACTAAGACCTGACCAACTGCATCAACCCCAGATCATGGCGCTGCCCTCACAGGCTGTACAGATTAAGATGAGCCTCTCACTGCATCTACTCCTCAATATCATAATATGCTTTGCCATCCATCTGTTGTATTTACCTTATTTTAAAACCTGGCAAGGACTAGGAGTGAACGCTAATGCATTTTCTATTTAAATAGATCATTTTAAGATGCAGCATTTTTATTTTCATCCTGATTACTAAAAGAGATTTAGTTTTTATATTTGAAAAATGTAAAATACTTATGAAAATATTAAATTCATTGAACTCCTTCATTTACGCAACAGGAACAAGGAAGTCCCACATGCACGCACCGAGTGGACTCACCAATCTTGTGACTCGATCCAACTGGCCAGTACCTGTCGGATGTCCATGGGGAAGTTATCGTCATATAGATAATCCACATGCTCCAGGAGCCTCATCTCCAGCTGCTGAATCTGTTTCCACTGGCTCATGCTGCTAAGCGTTCAGGAAACAGGCGCACATCCGTTACCACCAAATAATCAGTTCAAGGGAGTGTATTATATTATTGATGTAAATAATACTACGTCCTGGTGACAAATTCCAATAGTGTGGGTTAACAAAAGATGTATCTGCTTAATTGTTACCTGAAATGTGTTTCTGTGGCGCTTTCCCGAGAACGTCATCCACCGCACGCACGTGTTTCTCTCGCTAACTTGCGCCTTTAATGAGCCTCACTCCAGGAAGAGACCTCAGTTACAGAGAATGCTTTCAGGTACAGACCCAACCCACTCGATTACCCGAGAATGCCTTTGACATAAACTCAACTCGTGTCTTACGGGGAATGCATCCGGTATACAGGAAACCCAACTGCTCTTTAAACCCAACATATCAAAGCTGACATATTTTGTATGTGTGTCTGTGCATGTGTGTCATCGCATGGGGACAGAGCACATAGAATTTATTTTTTAAAGTTGTACCAAAATGTGTCAAAATAAAGAAAATGTGATGGAAGGCACAATCAATTCACCCAACGCAGTCTGTAACCATGATAACAAATAAGAATATGTGATTCTGTTTTAGATTATTTGATCATTTCTAAAATCAGATTGAAGTCGTGGTCTACTGACGCCCATGTAGTAGAGTGGTGCGTGAACAAATAAAACAAAGAAAAAGTGTGGAGGGGGGGGGGAGACACTTGGAAAATTTCACAGAAGTGAATTGGCAGTGAGTAACACAAAAAAAGCGTCTCGTTCTTTAAGTTGCTAAGGGTTTTGCCATTCGAGAATACAGTGTTGGCAATTACATTGTCCAACAGGACATTATTAAAAACAAAATTGTATATTCCAGTATAGCTTCCATCATCATGTTATTAACAGTCACCAGGTAAACTGGACAACCATTTTTACATCAAAACAACCGCAGATGTCATTATTCTAAAAGACTGTTTTGTGCCGACATGTGAAAAGACGATTTGTCCTTCCCAGTTGCCAGCAGGCGGAGCACAGTGGAGGTATCACCTGTATCAGTGGAGGGCTATGCCTATGGGCCTGATAAATTCTCCTGCTGCATTCCAACACATTATGGAGCTCATCCTCAAAGGCCTACCATGCCATATTTGTATGGTATATTTGGATGATATTCTGATTTACAGCCGTACATCCACGGACCATCTACTTCATTTGGATGAAGTCCTTTCCAGGATCCAGCGGACGGGCCTGAAGTTGAATCCGAGGAAATGCTACTTTGCCAGGGACCATGTATTGTTGCTGGGCCACGTGGTCTCCAGGGATGGTCTCTGGCCAGATCCACGGAACACGAACCAGGTCAGAACTTGGCCAACTCCCTGCCCTTTCAGAGGTCAGGGCCTTTGTGGTTCTATGCTCTTATTATAGGATATGTGTGCATAATTTCTCCCAACACGCTGCACCGCTGAACAGGGAGGGAAGAATGCGTGGTCATGAGTGGTCAGCTGAGTGTGAGGCGACGTTCACCTACCTCAAGCAAGAGCTCACATCCTCTCCGGTGGTGACGCTGCCTAACTTTGCACTCCCTTTCAGATTCTTTTTTTTTGAGGGAGTGCTGGGACAGTGCTGGCGCAGGACGAAGAGGTTTTATATACTACTTTATATACTACTGTATATATACAGTATATATACAGTAGTATATAAAAACTCTTCGTTAAGTTAATATATATACATATATATACAGTATACAGTCATGGCCAAAAGTTTTGAGAATGATGCAAATGTTAATATTTACAAAGTCTACTGCTTCAGTTTTTTTACGGCAATTTGCATATACTCCAGAATGTTAAAAAGAGTGTTCAGCATAACAGCAATTAATTGCAAAGTCAATATTTGCCCAGAAAATGAACTTTATCCCCCAAAACACATTTCAACGTCATTGTTGCCAATAAGGCTCCAGGACGCCCAAGAAAGACCAGCAAGTGCCAGGACCGTCTCTTAAAAGTGTTTCATCTGTGGGATCGGGCTAGCAGCAGTGCAGACTAGCTCAGGAATGGCAGCAGGCAGGTGTGAGTGCATCTGCACGCACTGTGAGGCCGAGACTCCTGGAGCAAGGCCTGGTCTCAAGGAGGGCAGCAAAGAAGCCACTTCTCTCCAGGAAAAACATCAGGGACAGACTGATATTCTGCAAAAGGTACAGGGAGTGGACTGCTGAGGACTGGGGTAAAGTCATTTTCTCTGATGAATCCCTTTTCCAGTTGTTTGGGACATCTGGAAAACGGCTTGTTTGGAGAAGATGAGGTGAGCGCTACCACCAGTCTTCTCTCATGCCAACTGTAAAGCATCCTGAAACCATTCATGTGTGGGGTTGCCTCTCAGTCAAGGGAGTCTGCTCCCTCACAGTTTTACCTAAAAACACAACCATGAATAAAGAATGGTACCAGAATGTCCTCCGAGAGCAACTTCTCCCAATTGTCCAAGAGCAGTTTGGTTATGAACAAGGCCTTTTCCAGCATGATGGAGCACCTTGCCATAAAGCAAAGGTGATATCTAACTGGCTTAAGGAACAAAACATAGAGATTTTGGGTCCATGGGCTGGAAACTCCCCTGATCTTAATCCCATTGAAAACTAATGGTCAATCATCAAGAGACGGGTGGAAAAACAAAAACCTAGGAATTCTGACAAAATTCAAGCATTGATTGTATTTCTGTATGTGATGATAACATATGACATACACACATGAAAACCAGAGGGCAGCAGATCATGTGTAAATATAATATTTGTGTCATTCTCAATACTTTTGGCCATGACTGTATATATACATATATATATATTCACCCCGCATAGACGGACCCCGAACACTCAGGTACACTATCAAACCCAAGCATTGATGCCACACAGTGGTAAACACAGCAATCAGCTTTGTTATGTCGGCTTTTGTCATATAATACTGGCATTGAACAAGTATCAAAGATTACTATTTGTTTTAACATTCTATGTTGTTTTGTACAAATCTGATTTTTTTTAAAAATAAAGCCCTGTTTTTATTTTAGCACTTTAAGCGTTGTTTTAAAGCCAGTGTGTACCATAAACATTATTTTAAAACTATGTCTAGTTGCATTATGTTTCCTTGAAATGAAATCTGCAGATTTGGAAAGGTGGTGTTTTTCTAATGTTATTTTGTTAAAGGGGCAACTTTGGGAGATTACAGCACCACTCCCGTCCAATAGAGGACGACAAAGAGCCAGAGATCTGGCTTTGGTTAACGAAATGCCAGCGGCCCAGGGTGAAAGGTCACTGAGGTAAAAAGATGGTGGAACGTGGGGACATCCGCGTGGTTCACCGAAGTGGCAGTAAAATTAACTTCAGAGAACCTGTAATAAGCAATGATTCAAGGTTAGTTGGTGTTTTCCTTTTGAAAGTTAATATAGTTGTCTTGAGATTATTTGGTTGCCAAAGAGCTAATGCAAATGCTACTCGTTAGCATTAGCCGTTCAAGCAACGAGCTGACTTTTAGCTACGCCGCAGATCATACAACATCCGTGTCACCTAATCTCTGCGACACGGGCATTTGTGATTAAGTTATGAAGGTTCAATACTCACGGGCATGAACTCACAATCTCATAAATTGAATGTGAAAGAGGTTATTTGTATTGCCACAGGTTCCTGTTGTGTGCCTCGGGAGAGTGTGTAAAGGTCTTCAGCATCTCCACGGAAGAATGTATTCATGACCTGAGGGGACACACAGACCTGGTAACTGGTGTCCAGCTCAAACCATCCAACCACTTGCAGGTACAGTCTCCTCTCCACACTCACTCCCACAGAAAAGCGTTCTTGAGTAAAGATGTCTCTAGAAGCAATTAGAAAAATTCTAAGGGGATATGTTCAGCTGTGTCTGAGATATAGGTCAAAATTGAAATTAGGTTTACAATATCACACAGAACATAGGACCTGAAAACGTACCAGAACTTTCTACAAAATAGCAGAGATTATAGATGTCCTTTTCACTTCAGATTCACAATATATTGTCAACCCCACACACCACTTTCGTTTGGTAGAGACAAAAACAAATCCCATTATGTTACAAAACCTCAACATGCTTCCTCTGTCCTGAGAGAAACAGTTCAAGTGTATACATCGTCTCCTTTTCTTACCTCTCTCCATCCCTTCACCATCAGACTCATTCTGATTGAGCTGAAAGGGATCAGTGTACTCTGATGGATGTTTTTACAGAAGACATGTTTTTACAGAATCCTTATTGGACTTATGATCCTCTTAAACCTGATAAGTTTAGGCACATTTGTGAATGCGATCTGTTTTGGAATTCATTCTATATTTGCTCAAAATAGCTCACTAGTTAAAGCTGCTACTGCTAACCGTTATCTTCATTATTTTGTGTGCAATGTGTTCTTTCTGGGCTGCAGGCCTACTCCTGTTCAGCAGATGGCACTATTAGACTTTGGGACTTCACAGATGGCATCCTCATGAAGGTAAGACTTGGATTATTGCTGTTTTTAACCAGGCACTAGAAGTTTTTCGCCAGGTGTTTTTCTTTATAAATAGCTGTATAATGTTGAGTAAATTCATTACAAAAATTAGAGAGGAGGTCATAGGGTAGTTTTCACATACTTGTTCCATTGCACCTGTTTCTGTTCGTGGGTGGAATGTTCTGAGTAGAATGTGCTGTCAAATGTAGAAAACTCTGCATCTGTTTTTTAAAAAATGTCTGAATGTCATGCGATGTATTTCAGACGTATGTCGTCGGATGCCCGATTTACTCGATGTACATATCTGCAAGCCATGAAGGGGTCATCTTTGTTGTTACCCACAGTGACAAAAAATCTGGTATGTTTCAGTTTTCTTTTAGTTGTGGTCATGCTTGGGCTTAATTTCATGCGAGACACTGTGAAATAGATTATACTCTCACTGGTAGGACTGTGACCTTTTACCAATATTAAAATCCTCCAGGTGTCCACTATTCTGGTTTATATTTCAAGATTATTGTAATTCCAAAAATTCAGTATGTTCAGAAATCTGAAAAATGCTCTGATTTTTTGCTTTGTATCTAGTAGGGATGTCCCGATCCAGCTTTTTTAACGTCTGATCTGACACGATATTGTATTTGCACTTCCGATCCGATACCGATACCGGCGTATCAGAGCACGTATTAAAGTTATTTAACCTTCTTACTTGGTTGTCAGACTCATATTGAAAGGGATTATAACAACTTAATGGTTAGGACACAGACCTGTGGGTTAGGAGATGCTAATGGTTGTGTAGGATTGGACTTAAAAAAACTGGATCGGCATTTTCTCATGCTGGCCGATACACAGTTTTTTGCGAATATCGGCATCCGATCCAAATATGGGATCGGGAATAGCCTGTATCCAGTTTCTGCATGCACCAAGATCTATATTATCCTTTTGAAAGCGAAGACGCATAGAGAATGAATTTTAGAAATAGTCGGAAAGAGAAATGGGAGCACCATCGCTAATTAAAGATTGGTATCGAGCTCATGTTGGACACTGTATATGCAGAGGTTTGTCAGCTGGTTGCAGTACACCTGCCACAGTGCGGGGATCAGATCTTGGAAGCCAGAGAACTCTCCACAGTGATGAGTAACATCAGTTCCAACCCAGCAGCCATCTCCTTCGGGAGACAGGTAAGCACATCCCTACCTCTGTCACAAGTACATGTTTTGCCTAATAAGTGGTGTTCTGATCCTGAATCTGAACTGTCCTTTCAACAGGGAGAATATTTAGCCTCAGCAAAAAATTTGCAGCTGGACATCTACTTCTTCAAGAAGGAAAAAACATACAGGTGCTGTTTTTCCCCTTTCAAATACTTACTCTCACTGTATATTGCTTCAGATAGCAAGTTTGGGGGGGGGGGCAAGGGAAAGAAAGCTCACATTCACTTGTTTGAATCTGGACTGGTTATAGATTTATAGAATATGCATCTGGATTATAATGAGTCTGCTGTAGAAGTGACGGAAGAAGAGAGAAATTGCGGTTTTATTCACTTCGGTAATGAAAAGAGATACCAGCAGAAATTTGTCTTTGACATGCACAGGTTGACACAAAATTTTTGCCATGGGCCAGCAACCATGTCCCGGTTTCATATTCCTGCAGTATGCGCTTCAAGCCGTTGGAGGAAACACATGTAAAATGATAGAGCATCTAGGCAAGCACCAGCCATTGCTATTCAAGGAAAAGTCAAGGCTGTCCTTTAGTGTTTAGTGTTACTGAGGCGATGAGCTTGGTGATTGGGCTTGCCACAACTTCTAAGCAAGTGTTTTGGATTTGTGGAATTGTGTATTTGATACGTTTTGAGGGAAAGGTGAAAGACCAAAGTTCCTCTGTAGCTTAGCTGACCTGTTTCTTGAGCTTAATGTGCAAATAACCGCATTCATACTTGTGATTTGTATTGTGCGAACATAACGCTTTATGTATAATATTCCGTAGCATGACGTCTTGCAGGCTTTTACATGTAGTAAAAATGATTTAGAATCTACAATTGTCTCAAGGAACCGTTATGGATGTGGATTCACAACTTCTTTTAGGTTGGACGTGTTTGCATAGCAGTAGCTCACATGTGTGGCTTGAGCTTTGTTTAAATGTAAGCCCAATTTCAGAAAGTGGGAGCATATGCACATTCGGAGTCACATTGCATCTGCTATGCAGATGTGTGGGAAGTGAAGCCAGTTATTTTGTGTCAACACTCTTAACTGGGATCTAGTCACACTTTATCCAACACTACATTTAACAAAACAATTCAGGTGAACATACAACCACACCGGTATAAAACAAGAAATATACACACTCGCCCATCTTAAATCATCAGGCTACCTTAATGTAAATTGTAATGCTTTTTTTATTTTTTTGAAAACGTAACTGCATTCAATTGAAGTCATGACTTATTTAATTCAAAATAAACTTTCTCAGTTTTACCTGCAAATGCCCAAATATATTATGTAACACCAAATATGGGTCATCTTGTGGTTTGATAGTTTTTTACTTAAAGAAGACAACAAGAAAGGAGGCAAGAACACCTTTACATGCGTTACCTGTCACCCAAAAGACGACTGCATTGCCACTGGTCATGAAGATGGCAAGATCCGGCTCTGGTAAGTGACCTTTAAAACTAACATACAGCAATTTAGCTTCATCACTTCAGGAAAATCGTGAAGGAGAACTTATGTTTAATAACTTAATAGCTATGGTTTTTTTTTAGCAGCAATGGTGTTTTTGAAGGCACTCTTGATCATTTGGGTTGTTTTTTGGGGTAAGCGTGATCTCCTTGATAAACCTTCCTCTAAAATGTGCCTCCAGGAGAAATTTTAACCACAAAAAAGAGTACACATACTCCACCCTGCACTGGCACCACACTACTGTGAGCTCACTGGTCTTTACTCCAGAAGGTACTGCACATTTTTAATTGCTTCCAATATTCTATCTAATTTAGGTCAGTTGCTCAACCTCGCTTTTGTTGTGCCAGATTTAAGAAGAAAGTCCATCCTGCTGCTGTTTATGGATCTGTAGCTGTTGTTTTTTCTCAGGCACCAACTTGCTGAGTGGAGGAGTGGAGTCGGTGCTCGTTCAGTGGCGATACAACCAAGAGAGCCAGCGAGACTTCCTACCTCGGCTGGGTGCCGCCATCACATACATTGCCGTCTCACCTGATGGAGCGCTGTTCTGTACATCACACAGTGACAACAGTAAGAAATTGTAACCTAAAGGCAAAAAAATATTAAACGCAATAACTGTAGTTATGACATATTATGTAGATATAGTGTACATTTGATATATTACAAACTTTATATGCCTTATCAATTATATATGGCTGAAATAGATGTTGAATGTTGGTTGCATTTATGACAGCATGTGTAAAACATTTTTTAAAAAGAACTCTTAAAAGGAAGTCAGTCTTATCTTTTCAGTAAAGATTGTATGAGTAACAAACTTCTGTCTCATTTAGAGATCACTATCATCCAGAGCTGTGTTAAAGTGTCAGCTGTCATCCAGGGTCTGGTCAAAGGTGAGTGCAGACCGGAGATGTTAACAGCAAACTGTGATCATAAATATGCTGTACGGGCTTATAAACAGGAAACATACCATGTTCTGTATATCTCCTGAACAACCTTTAGACTTCTCAGAATGATTCTGCTGTGAACTGGCATTTTCATCTGTAACGATGATCATGGGAATTATTTCAGTTGCCAGTTAAAAAAAAAAAAGCATAGCTGTTGTTTTAGAAAAATAAATAAAGCGGGTAACATATCAAACAAGTTCCATAAGTACTTTACATTAGGATTGAGTTTATTGTGCATTCAGAGTAAGTGACTATTGCATTTTTCTCAGTGGATGGTTCACTATTTCAAAGACACTTTCCATAAAAAAAATCATTGAAAATATTCAAACTTGTCACCTTACTCTGTTCCGTGATGGTTTAGGTGAAAATATCAAGACAGATCTGATGGTGGACCCACGAAGCAAAGCTTTGGTACTAAATGGAAAGCCAGGGCATCTCCAGTTTTACTCCCCTCAGAGAGATAAACTTCTGTACAATGTAAGATCCTAATGAATGCCATACAGACAAGTCCATCTGTTCACCTGGAACAGACTTTTTGAGTCCTGTGCTGACAAGGACTTTGATCTCATCTTTTTGTGCATCTCACAGCTAGACATTGTGCAGCAGGAGTACATTCACCAATCAGGCCTGGAGCAGTTTGAGGTAGTCAAAGCAGCATTTGATGGCTCCGGTAACTGGCTGGCAACAGTGGAAGAAAGAAAGCAGAGAGCCACCGAGCTGGAGCTTAATTTAAAACTTTGGGCATTTGACGAGCAAATGCAAAGGTATGGGAATCACTTCTGTATTTATTTTTCCTGTTGGTCTGCATAATCACCTGGCAGAGTTTTCCTCAATGCAATGAAAATAGGTTTTAAACGTTTTTGTTTTAACCTCAACTCTGTGACATGCAGTTTTGTGCTGAACACGACCATCTCGGATCCCCACGAGGCATGGATTAATGCCATATGCTTTGACCAGGCAGCCAGTAGTCAGACCACCATGCTAGTCTCCACCAGCAGAGACGGATATTTCAAAGCCTGGCAGCTGGACGCACCAGCCCACACAGAGGGTAAGCAGTTAGCCAAATGTCACCTGATGTGGTGGACTTCGAGGACATGTTTGGCTCACCAGTTGGTGCGATGGGGCTGTTTATGTCAGGTTTACTCTTTCGAAACTCATCTTAGCATTCTATTATTTGAGGTGATCAATTCCAACTTTCTTTAAGCACTGAAAGTTTGTATTTTTTTATTCCCGAATATTAAAATATAATGTGTGAAAATGTACTGAATGAACTCTTGGAAATTGAAAATGTGCAACATACTCTTTGTGTTTGGATTTCCTCCTCGAACATCATTATTTGCTTATCACAATGTCCCAGCATGCAGTGCCAACTATTACACATGAAATTGCAAATTTGCTAAATGAACCCAATAAGTAAGAATCCCTTTTTTTTTTCACCAAATCAAGCTGTTTTAAGGTTTTATACAACTTGGGCTGTTTTTTCCATATTAATAATCCAGGTGCCCTGACGTATTTATCTCTCACTTCTTTCCCTTTGAATATGTGGGCAGATGAAAATCCTTCCTGGTCATGTGATTTTGTTGGAGCATATCACAGCCTGGCACCTGAACAATGCTGTTTCTCAGCTGACGGCTCTCTACTGGCTGTTAGCTTTCAGGAGGTGGTGACATTGTGGAGCCCCACCTCCTGGGAGCTCCTGGTTACTCTGTCGCAACCTCCAGGAGCTATCAGGTCAGAGAAGTACCACACCTCTTGTTACGTTTGCACCATTGTTGATCACTCAAAAAAAACTGTGGAAAATGATTGTGTTTCTGGACAACCCCTTTTTTTGGGACTTAAGTGAAGGGTGCTTTTGTACCTTCAGAATACAAGAACAAGAGGCCTCCTGTTAAGTATAAAATGAAATGGCTATGAACCGTGTGCATAATATTTCATTGCAGTTTGGGGGGCTTTATACTGTTTCTATAGCAAATATCAAACAATTACTCCAACAATTAGCTGAAGGTTCCTGGATGATGGATGTTTTTTTGCTTTTTTTTTTTTTTTTTTTTTTTTTCACATTAAACCTTTTCTGACAAAAGTTAAGCATTTTTGTTCCTCACATCAAAGCAACTAAGCAATAGAAGTCCTGTCTTACAGCGACCTGAACACGAGGCCAGGCTGCAGTTTCGCAATGTTAGTGGAGTCTCAGAAATGTTGGCAGATGTTTCTCTCCTCACAAATAGGCCTTGGGTCACTGAGGGCACACAATTACTGTTGTGAATTTCAAGCCTTCTCTGAAATAATCCCATAACGCTGAGTCGGCTCTCGTCATATCTGAAAGAAAAACAAGAGGAAATTTACAAGTCATGCTTTAAAAAAAAAAGGAACCACAACTTTCTAGCATTAAGTCAGCTGAAATGCTTGGAAACGTTCTGTGGGTTTGACTGAAAATCTTTAGGAAACACTGGTGGTAACTGCTGGAAATGGATAACATTGGCATTCCCTCCTTCACGAATATAGGGTGGACAAGCCAATTCATTCCAAACACTTAGTCACAGCCAGAGAGCCTAAGTTGAATGGACCTGTCTGTATAATTATGGCTCTGAATGAAACTTTTGAATTTAAAGACTTCAAATGTAATGATGTGAAACTGAACGATGATATTATGACAGCTGTTTGATCCCACCCCCCTTACATTTCATAACTTAACATACATACTGCTGCATATAATGTTAGGTTAGTTGTGTGAACACAGTTATAACTGAAGACTCTCTCCATTCTCAAGTTATACAATAATATGCAGGAGGCAATGTTTAAAATCTGAAAACTTACCATTATTGATATTTTTTCACAGACAAAACTTTTGCAGGTGTTCTGTCCTTAGTGAGTTCAGATTTAGCTTTTTATGTTTTCACTTAAAAGAAAATCAAGATAAAGGTCCTGTTAAAACATGTATGGTGTAGGAGACTTGTTGATCAAGGGTACACCTACTACTGGAGACTAAAAGGGCTGTTTGTTTTTGTGTTCTCTCCTCTGTTAGGGATCTTTGTTTTGGCCGAGGAAGCTGTTCCAAATATCTGCTTGGTTCCACTGCCAGTAACCAGCTCTGCTGCTGGAACCTTCTAACCTGCTCCTGTAAGATTTTACACAGCTCCATTAAGTATTAGGAGCGTGAAACAACTTTTCTGAATTTGCCTTTTTCCCCCACTGAAATGGCTGGAGAATTCATATAGTCTAGTTATAAATTACCTTTCAGATACAATTAAAGTTATTCAGATATATTGAAACTTCAGAATTGACTATTTTAGCACTTTGATCAGCTCCGGTTTTTGTAAAGTGCTATATAAATAAACATTGATTGATTGATTGATTGCATTTGTTTTACGATCATCCACAATTTTTCGCAAGCTTAAAAAGATGATCCAGACCATTGTCCAAGTAGTCTATTTGTTGCCAGGTAGTGGACAGGGTCTACAGTCAACAAGATTGTTTGTATTCGCTGGCCAAAAGCATATACCATCATCACATTGGGGACAGCAATATGGGATTGACGTTTATTTTTCTCTGTTCATGTTGTGGTTGCTGGTAAAAGTCGAAGAATTCATCACAGTATCTTTACTATATTGATTAGTGAGGATCCAAAACAACAAATACAACAATCATCCTGTTATATGGCTCTGTTTCATGACCTCAAATTAGGTGCGGATGCATCTTACTTACTGAAAACAAAAATTTCTGTAATGCAACATATATTTCTAAGCCTGTCAGAGAATATTAAAGAAGGCAACTCACAATGTATGTCCAATTGGCTTAAAATCTCTTGGGGAAATTTTTTTTCTAAAAAAAAAACTACCCATATCTCTACTTTCTAAGTTATCACTTATTTGCATCTGCACATATTATTAAGCTGTTATTCAAGGTTGCTCATACTTCTATTGTCATGTTTTTGTTTGTCTCCTGATTGCCCCATCTGGTAGTGGAATGGAGCACCTCCATGGACATCAGTCTGCTCCTGGCTGATCCCCTCTCTGAGAACATGGTTGTTTTCTGCTACCAAAGGGGAGCCACTGATTGTAAGCTAAAAATTTTAAGCAAAGAGAAAGAATTCTGTCCTATCTTAATTTGTACAGATTAAAATCCTTAATATAGACCTCACAGACAAATGTGCTTGACTTAATCCACGGGGGTATCTGTGACACAGTTGTTTGTAGCAATAGAGAGCAGCTGTCTTTTAAACCAAAAGTTTTAAAAAAAAGTTTAAATGACGAAGGGGTGTCAGGTTGCAAGGCTCTAATAGTGATGTTACTACTATTTCATCAGTAAAACTGCATTACATAGCATAACCATGTTTGTGACTTGTTGTTCTACTGTTTCCAGTGTTTGTGTTCAAACCCTGCGAGCCCCGGCCACTGTTTTCCCACAAGGCTGTGTGCTCAGGGAAGGTGACCCGTGCCATCTTCGCCCCAAGGGAGGTGATGCTGGAAAGCAGTGTGGAAAGCAGCCAGTGGCTTAACCGTTCTCAGCTATACTTCATCACCGAATACATGGTAAATATTTCGGCAAACAAAATATATTGACATTTTTTATATTCTCTCTCAGTGGCTAAAATATGAGAAATTTGCCTCATGCTTTAAGAGAAGGTGCAAACCGTTTATCTACTGGGAAGACTACCATAAAGACACCTGAAGTAGACAAGTAGACTCATGTGCATTTGGTTAGTAGATATTAGCTGCTGCTACTATAAGCTACAGTCACTTTTTTCCTCAATGATGGAAACCATTTTAAACATAAAATCGGCTGAATAAAATTTATCGTGTGTCTTAGAGGTCACAGCAAAAATGAGAAAAGCATTCAGGGGTTGAATTAAGTCTTTAAAGGAGGTGTATGTATAACTAATGTGAAGTGTAGGGAAATTGGTTTATACAGGTTCAGAAAAGACTCCCATGTAAAGTCTGTGCATGGTGATAGTGATATAACACAGAGGAAGACCTCCTAAAGAAGAGGGGCGCTAACTAGTATACTGTTTCTTTCTTTGCTTTATTATTTGATTTTGGCAATCAAGCTGGTGACTTATTACCTTAAGTTGACAATTAAGCATTTCTTAAGGGGATTTGGTAAATAAGGAGATTAGAAAATAAGTGTCAAATCTTCTATTTACTTGAAAAAAATTTAAACAATAACTTTGGGTGGCTTATTGTGGAACTTATTTATTTATTTATTTTGTATTTTGTCCAATTGTGACATCTTTGCAGGACCTACTTATGTTTACCACCAAAGCAGAGGAGGAAAAACTAATGGCTTCAAGCAAACAGGTGAGATTTGCCTGCGCTGTGACCATACGTCTTCAGTGTATCACACACGTGGCTCTACTCTGCCTCTGAATGCGTCTCGTGGCTGAAATGGAATAAAAAAAACTCCTTTAAAGGGGGAATCGCTACAAAGGATCAACTGTATAAATATTGAGAAATCATTTTTAGTTTTCTTCATAGAAACTTTTAAAAAAGTGTAGATCAGAAAGCAAAATGGATTGCTGTACAGTTTTGATTCAAGCTGAGAAAAGTGGATTTGTAACTGGTAACTCAGTAACTGGTAAACGTTACTTAATCTTCTCTAGTAAAGTAGTCAACTGTGACTTAAGGCATCTATTCTGTTCTAATTGAAAAGAAAGAGTACACGATGTCCTCAGTGTCCTAACTTATCCCCTCATGGTATATTTGACTTCGTTTGGTTTAAATAAAGTTTCAAAATTGATTGATTTATTTTTTTGACAGGGTGCTTGGCTGTGTTCCGATCAGATATTTTTCATGACACTTTTTTTTCTCTAACCTCCCTTCAAGTTTGTTATTGATGACACTGTTGCCATGACACCATTCTACCTGTTGCTTGGGAAACATCAAGATCTGCAATTGGAAAATCAAGAGCCAGAAGGCAGTTTGTATGCCGAGAGAACAGCTCTGCCTCAGAGCTCTGTTGCCATAAAAGAGGTCAGTAGTTCGGCCACATCCAGTTTGTGTTGTTCATGCTCATAAGCATTAAATAAAACTGTACGCAAAGTACCATGTTCATAGTTGATCATATCTGTCTTCACAACAGCTTCTGCAAACCCCAGCCCACGTCCTGCCATCTACTTCTTTCCTTTGCTCACTCTTCGTAAAGTCTCTGCTCATCTCTGGCACTGATACCAGGTCAGTTCACTTGTGCAAAAGTCTTATGTCATGGTACAGAAGCATAGCAAGTTTAATTATAAGTCTGTTCATCCTTAAAATATCCAATAGAAAAAGAACACTTGGTGTAGACGGTAACAATGCATACATTCTTTGTCTTTAAAAAAAAAAAAAGTCTGCTTTTGAAAAACGTACATGATATATAGTATAACTAATCATTAATGTCACTACAGTGAGTATAAAAATATCTGTGTGATTCAGCAAAAGCCCACTGCAGCAAAGCAGACAAACTGCTGAATCATATGACTACAGCCATTGTTGTTTTTCCACTGAAAATGTTTAGTCACACTAGCACCTTTTTCCCCTCTCTTGTGCTATCTCATAGCTTCAGGGAGGAATATAAACAACCAGTGGAGGAAATGGACAGGGAAAAAGAGGAAGAGGATTCAGATGGGGAAGTGGAATCCAAAGTCTCAAGACCTGGACAGTTGGGGGGCCAGGAAGCAGAAAACGCTGTGCCCACGTTAACAAAAGCTCAGGTTAGAGAGCTACGGAGGATGAAGAAACTTGACCACAGTTGGCTCTCAGGCCTCCTGGATTCTTGAAAAAGACCATATACTCTCACGCCCCTACCTGCAAGTTTATTCTGAAAATTGGAAAAAATAAATGCTGACGAAGTGTGTCAGCTCTATGCGTTTAAACAATCTCCCCAGTTTTTCCACATTATAACTCGATATATCTACCAGAAGATTCATATGTTGCCATGTCATTCCTGTGAATCTTTTTCTCTTATTTTCTTGTTGGATAATAAATATTTTTTACAAAGTGAGTTTTTTTTTTTGTTTCTCTTGTTTTTATCTGGACTTCGCCACAGATGCGAAAGTATACAACACAAGATTACTTCCTCTTACTGTTACAATTAGTGCTGCGTTGTAAGCATTTGCAGTTTTTTTGCTGTTCAGAGGTAGCCTTCTTTTTGATGTGACCACGCCACTACACAGCCCCAAAGGTTTCTATGGCAATTTTCCTGTAAGCCTTTAGCACACAGTAATGGCTGGCCAGGCAGGAATGTGTTTGACTGGATGTAAATCGCTACATGTTCATCATCCGGAAAACCTCAGAAATATTTTTCCATAAATACACTGCTGTTACACTGAATTAGTTTTTTTTGCTTTTTTTGGTCTTCTTTCCCTGGTTTGCACGCATCTGTGATTTTTCTTAACAGATATGGTTAGAATATTTATATGTTGCTTAACGCAGATGTCCAAAGCTGCAGGGAAATAGTAAATGCACCTTTTCCAAAAATGACACATCATCCATGCTCTAAAGAAAGTTCAGTTCGTGCAGAGCCTCGAGACCTGCAGTCCTGAGTAAGCTTTCTCACAAGGAGATCACGCTTTGTTCCCAGTGTTGAATAAGACAGAGGTCACTGATCTCAGTCTCTTTCAGTTCCTGTCTCAAGCGGGGGCCCCAGGCTGGGTTTTGCCTTTTGCTGTATTTGCATTTAAAAGCATTTGGTTTTATTGCTGTTCATATATTTCTCTTCCGACAAGTGATCAAACTGGGTCACCAGTTAGACCCTTATCAAGTTGTATGTTTCCTTAGTCATTTTTTTTCCTTGGTATAATGTGTAGAACAAACAAAAAAAATAAAAAAACCTTAAACTACATAATTTGGACAAGAAAGAGCATCTCAATGCCAAAATGTAAAGCAGATGCTTTTAAGTGGATGTGATGCATCAATCAACTATGCAACTTTGCAAGACACTTCATATTTGTGTATTACCAATATTTATCAGTACAACATCTTCATATTTATTCTACCTTATATAAGGCGTAATGTTTTTTTTTTCAGAATTGGCTTGTATGAAAAAGAAAAAATGCACCCTTCCGCTGATTGCAGTACAAATGCTAAACGGCCTAAAACTGAATCTGTCCACATAAGCTCTTTTCTTTATGCTGTGTGCAACAGGTTACTGATAGGTGTACTATCACACCAGAGACTGCTCAAATAGCTTGAGGGTGTTTTTCAGTCGGGTCACTTTGACAATGATTTGTTACCTTTTAATGATTTCTTCCTACTTAATGGCCATTATTAGTTTGATCTTTTAGCTTAAAGCAGCTAGATTTCATTCTGAAACAGCAGAAAACAAAACACTATTGCTGAAAATGAATCAAATGTATTTTCAGTTTGTCCACACTTCTGTGATACACTATATTGCCAAAAGTATTTGCTCACCCATCCAAATTATCGGAATCAGGTGTTCCAATCACTTCCATGGCCACAGGTGTATAAATTCAAGCACCTAGGCATGCAGACTGTTTTTACAAACATTTGTGAAAGAATGGGTCGCTCTCAGGAGCTCAGTGAATTCCAGCGTGGAACTGTGATAGGATGCCACCTGTGCAACAAATCCAGTCGTGAAATTTCCTCGCTCCTAAATATTCCACAGTCAACTGTCAGCTGTATTATAAGAAAATGGAAGTGTTTGGGAACGACAGCAACTCAGCCACGAAGTGGTAGGCCACGTAAACTGACGGAGCGGGGTCAGCGGATGCTGACGCGCATAGTGCGAAGAGGTCGCCAACTTTCTGCAGAGTCAATCACTACAGACCTCCAAACTTCATGTGGCCTTCAGATTAGCTCAAGAACAGTGCGCAGAGAGCTTCATGGAATGGGTTTCCATGGTCGAGCAGCTGCATCCAAGCCATACATCACCAAGTGCAATGCAAAGCGTCGGATGCGGTGGTGTAAAGCACGCCGCCACTGGACTCTAGAGCAGTGGAGACGCGTTCTCTGGAGTGACGAATCGCGCTTCTCCATCTGGCAATCTGATGGACGGGTCTGGGTTTGGCGGTTGCCAGGAGAACGGTACTTGTCTGACTGCATTGTGCCAAGTGTAAAGTTTGGTGGAGGGGGGATTATGGTGTGGGGTTGTTTTTCAGGAGCTGGGCTTGGCCCCTTAGTTCCAGTGAAAGGAACTCTGAATGCTTTAGCATACCAAGACATTTTGGACAATTCCATGCTCCCAACTTTGTGGGAACAGTTTGGAGCTGGCCCCTTCCTCTTCCAACATGACTGTGCACCAGTGCACAAAGCAAGGTCCATAAAGACATGGATGACAGAGTCTGGTGTGGATGAACTTGACTGGCCTGCACAGAGTCCTGACCTCAACCCGATAGAACACCTTTGGGATGAATTAGAGCGGAGACTGAGAGCCAGGCCTTCTCGTCCAACATCAGTGTGCGACCTCACAAATGCGCTTCTGGAAGAATGGTCAAAAATTCCCATAAACACACTCCTAAACCTTGTGGACAGCCTTCCCAGAAGAGTTGAAGCTGTTCTAGCTGCAAAGGGTGGACCGACGTCATATTGAACCCTATGGATTAGGAACGGGATGTCACTTAAGCTCATATGTGAGTCAAGGCAGGTGAGCAAATACTTTTGGCAATATAGTGTATATAACAGTATTGAGCAAGGTCTGAACTTCTTACACCTAACTTTCACAAGCACATTCTTACCTGGCCAGAATGAGGTACATTCATAAGCAGTGTTGGGGAGTAACGGATTACATGTAACGACGTTACGTAATTTAATTACAAAAAAAGAGTAACTGTAATTCGTTACAGTTACAATGAGAAAATATGTAATTGAGTTAGTTACTTCCAAAAATTTTAAGAATTACAAATTTAGTTACATTTTTTAAAAAATATAAAGAAAAACCTTTGCGAAATATGCAACTCACTGATAGACGAAGCGTATTGATTTACTAATATTTGACTGTTTGGTGTTGATGCATGACAAACGTTTATCGATGTCTATGACCTAGCCTAGCCTAGACTACCTAGCCTACCCAACTCCTCTTTTCCCCGGACACGTCTTACATTTCAGACTAGGGTTGTCAAAAGTATCGATACTGAAAAA
>JABUIW010000067.1:1195050-1211230 GCA_013363375.1 Menidia beryllina | reverse complement strand
TTTTGACAACCCTAGTCTGAAATGTAAGACATGTCCGGGGAAAAGAGGAGTTGGGTAGGCTAGGTAGTCTAGGCTAGGCTAGGTCATAGACATCGATAAACGTTTGTCATGCATCAACACCAAACAGTCAAATATTAGTAAATCAATACGCTTCGTCTATCAGTGAGTTGTATATTTCGCAAAGGTTTTTCTTTATATTTTTTAAAAAATGTAACTAAATTTGTAATTCTTAAAATTTTTGGAAGTAACTGTAACTCAATTACATATTTTCTCATTGTAACTGTAATGAATTACAGTTACTCTTTTTTTGTAATTAAATTATGTAACGTCGTAACATGTAATCCGTTACTCCCCAACACTGTACGGAAGCACATTGATAAAGTTCAACAGGTTCATTGTGCTGAGTGATCCGAACTATGTGAGTAAATCTTTTAAATAGCTTATAACAGAGGAGAACGGCATGGAATAAAAGTTGAAAAAAATCTGACTGAGTCACCACCTGGGGTTCAAAGTCTTCCCAGCTAAAGAGATCTGATAATGGATCATGTGAAGCCTATACTGAATGATAAGCCAGTTGTTTCTAAGAAAACACTGACCTGCCAACTTGCTGCTATCCTGCCCTGCAACAACCACCACCCAGTCCCTCTGGATAGTGATGGACATAGCAGTGCTGGCCAGGTTAGCAATGTTTGCAATGGTGATTACCAGAATGTAGCAGGTTGTCTGAAAAAAGAAAGAAAGGAAAGAAATCCAGATTTTCAAGTTATGTTAAGAGTCATGATTGATTTTCTTTTCTATTATCAAAGGAATGGCAGTTTGTTTTTTTGTCAATAAATTCTAAGAAGAAGTAAAAAAGACAATGCGTCATGGAGACAACTTTGTCATGAACACAAACGGTTGCTTATCTTGGCTGAGTCTTTATGTGCATCCCCTAGACACTAACCTAAGATGTGCGTGACCCAATGCTATGTATAACCCCTAAGAAATGCACTACGGCCTGTTAAAGTGACACTGAATAAAAACTACCAAATTGTTGTGGAATCAGTCTTATATAAAATTAATAACTTGATACATTTTCTTAAATCCAGCAACCAAAATGGGTGAAAAAAGTGACTACAGAACAGCATGATGTCTGTTGAAAATGCTGTTACCAAATAATTTACTTCCGGCACAAAATTCACAGTATTCACCGCAATGTAGTAATTTATACACAATGGCAGCCTAAGAACTAAACAGCACAGTCTCAGAGCCCTGTATGTGTATTGTAAAACAGTTGTGCTACAGAGGTGCTTCAGCAGCACTGGCCACGAGAACCAGGTCATACTCATTCCACTCATTTTGAAAAGGTGTTTGAGTTATTCAAAATTATGCTGATGTTGGAACTCATACCAAATGAGGTAAGCTGTTTTCAGTCCAGGCATATACACTCGCTTTTAGTTTTAAAAAATCTCCTTGAACCATGGTAAAACAGCAAGAGAGCACGAGACAGTACAGGCAGGATCTTACCAGAATCCACCCATTGTAAAGCTCCACAAGCTGTTCTTTGAACTGGAAAACAACCATGAGGAGGACCCCGCATATGATGACACAACTGTTCTGGACAAGCAGCGAAGTCTGGGCAACTGTGGAAACACCAGGACCAGCATTAGGGACAGAAATGTATTCAATGATAACAGCTTTTTGTCTGATAAACTAGTTAATTATGGAGTGTTTCCAAAAGGTATAAGAATACATTTCATTTTCCCTCATTTAGTCTAATTATGCCTGGATGATAATTTCGCAAGAGGTGGATTGCATGGACACAGCGAGGTACACAAACAGCAAGCAGCGTGCCTTTTTCAGGATCAAATCACTAAACAAACAAATTCATCTCAAATTTTAAAAAATCGCTAAATTGGACAAATCTTCTAAAACAGTTACATTAGGCTTGCCTTTGAGTCTGGGGTTTCTGTCAACCCAATCTCCGATGATGGCTCCCAGTAGCAACACGGAGCCAGCCACTACAAGCCCATACACTGCCGTGAGGAGCAGGCTGTTCCCATACAGCTCCACCAGGAATACAGCAACAGCAAAGTTCCACATTCGGTCACCCTGTAATGGTCATTAACAGGCAGGCTAACATTACAAGACACATAGATTGTGGCAGAGAGGTGATACGTGCTCTGCATAACTAATAAGGATTCATTTATCTTTTATGGACAGGGAAGCTATCACCCTATTTTAACAAGGCAAGTTGTGCGGTAAACCACAATGGAATACATTTAATTCAGTATTGCAAAGCCACTTAAATATCCATGTAATGAATAAAAACAATGTATTATAGAGTTTAAATGAACAGCCACATAAAAAAGGCATGAATTGACGTTATGGTGGTCTAGTATTTAAACGCAGGACAGTATGGTTAATAATAGAATGTGATTGTAATAATATTTTGTGTAATTTAGCCTAAAAATCCTGACTTTTCTTACCCATGTTGACAGAGCATGCCCCATGTAAATAAGAAATTTCGCTGAAGTGAAGAAATCTCGGACGGCTTCTGTAAAGAGTACAAGAACTTACAGAATTTACATGTCACTGTCCCTGGTCGACATCTATCTCCCCTGCTGTCAAAATATGTCCTCCCAGTTTAAAGTTATTTGCAAGTTATGATAAGGGATTCTTGGAAAATAAAAAGCAAAATAAATTCCTTACCACAACATGTCTTCTTCGGTCCAGAGTTATCCATTTTAAAGGTGTTTCAAGGTAATATATGTTTCCTTCTATAACAGCTCTTCTTTTGTAATGTAAAGGAGGTCAACCCGAGCTACCTTTGCATTTAGCCGTCGACAGCAAGACCAAAACAAACAACAAAAACAGCTGTTTTTCCCTTTTCTCCTCTCCAAACTTAGCTATCACTGTAGCTGAAGTTGGAAAGAAATAATCTTTGGTGCAAAGGACCGGTTAGTCGCACAATACACAAAGACCTGAAGGTGTGTGTGTGTGTTGGGGGGGGGGGGTCTTTCTGTTGCTCTCCGCGGAACGATTCTCTCCCTTCTGCAGCTCTGTTTACGTCCCGCCTCAAATATACCCAGCATGTCACGTGACCCACCATTATTTACACAGCGTTAAAAAAAAAAAAAAAAAAAAAAAAAAACAGACGCGGTCGCCCTGCACCACTCGTTAAAAAAAGACTGAAAAGGGGTATACAATAGCTCATGTAAACCCTACAGTTCTTACCCGACACGAACTGGTCAGCTTTTGTTAGAATTGGCTCACTTCATCAACCTGTTTACCTCACGGCACCGGAAAATTGCACGCGCATGTCAGCGCTTTTTTAAATGTCTCTTCTTTTTTTTTTTTGCCTACGTTGAACATCTCCACTGTGAGCCTGATTAAAAACGGAATTTACCAATTTCTGATGGAGTGTGATCAGGCTTTCTACTGTCATTTTTATTAGTTGTCTGTCGCCAGATTAGATATCTTAATGTTGATGAATGAATGGCATGTCAAGTGCAGGATTTAAAAAATACCGAACTAATTATCCCAATGATAGCTGCTTCGTATCGTGGTGTGGTATTTTAGAGAATCCAAGATGATTCTTGAGTGGTTAAGTTTTAGATATCCTATAGCAGCCAACTGAATTCTTGCGACGACCGTATTTGATGGATGATACAGATTTGAAGATTTAATTATGGCATAGCAATTTTGGAACATACCAGAAAAAAAGTTTACATTAAAGATTATGTTTTTTTTTATAATGACCAACAAATATAATACTATTTAGGAAAAATGTATATCTTCTGAAAAAGTGAAATACTGAATCTAAGTTTCCACAAAAATACTGTCAACCAGATACCTCTCTCAGCTAGAGATTCAACAAAGACTATGTCAACAAGCACATATTAAATCTTTTCTTGATACACAACCTAGGCAATTAGCATTTTTGTGTTCTGTAGCATGAATAGAATGTGTTTAGTTTTACCGTCATGAAACATGAAAACAATGAAGTACCAGAGTTAGGAAAGTCACTATTTTAATTATTTAGTGCATTTCTAGTTTTTAGTGATCTTATTATTGTCTATGCTAGGAATGAAAAGTGTTTCTATAGAGCTTTTGTATCTTATTGAAATATTAAGAGTTTTTTTATGCTGCTGAGTCCCTTGACAGTGAAATAGTCAATTACTATAGGGTGAGAAAGGATACAAACTGGACGGGTCACCAGCTCATCTGAGGACTAACACAGGATAAACCTATAGTACTTATAGACAGACCTCACATGCTTTACAGGAATATCCAAACACCTGAATCTTTTTGCTGAGAGGTGACAGCACTAACCATCAAATAACTTAGCAGCTCAACAAATGTACGGATGATTATCAAAAATATTTCACAAATAAGTCGCGACTGCTGCTGTGACTTTAAGTGCAACCTTTCCTGAAGAGAAACTTGACATTTCTAAAGAGAGAAAACTCTTTCAAAACTTTAATATAATCATTTGAGATAACAGAGCAAATGTAAAGATACAAAATGTTTAATGTTGTTGATGATTTATAGAACTGTAAACTAATGAGTCATTTGGACCGTGTGGACATTACTGAGTGTGCAACCTGGGAAACTGTTTACCAGGAGGTCCAATACAGTTCTATTTGTCAGTCAATACAAAAATGTTGTGTACACACTGCATTTGGACGGCATACATTTGTTCACCTTTGTCAATAGCACAGTATTAAAGCTGTAATAGCAGGTTGAGTGAGACCTATAAGTGAACACACATAGATATGACTTTTGGTTGTGAAATTCTGGATGGACATTTATTTGAAAGAGCACTTAACAGCTTAAAATTTTATTTCATCATTGAAATCTCAACTATTCTTAAGTAGTAAGTTTTAAAAAAATATATTGGACAATGAATAAAAATGCTTGCGCAAACAGGACAGTTAAATTCAATTCAAATAAATTGTATTTAGATAGCGCCACATCACAACTACAGTTATCTCACAGCGCTTTCAAAACAGAGCAGGTCAGACCCTACTCTGAAGTTAATTACAGAAGCCCAACAATTCCCACCAAGAGCAAGCACTAGTCGACACAGGCAAGGAAAAACTTCCTTTTAACAGGCAGAAACCTCGAGCAGAACCATGGCTCAGGATGGGCGGCCATCTGCCTCGGCCAGTTGGGGGTGAGAGACAGAAAGGGCAAGAGAGAGAAGGCTAGAGAAGGGCAGAGGGAGCAGAGAGAGGCAGCCAACAAAGTAACACGAATACTGGATGAAAAATGGCAATGATATTGATACTAATGATATTGAGACTAATGGTAATGATAGCAGTAATGATAGCAATAATGATAGTAATAACACTATGAATAGTGGCCTGTAACTGTAGCAGAGTAGGAACACGGGAACAGCAGGAAACTCGCAATCACAGATCCAGCTTCCACAGCTCTATGCTTAATAAAAAATTATTCAACACACTTTTAAAAACTGTCCCATGTCAATTTAAGTATGGACAAAAAAATGGACTCAGTCAAGGTTCAGTTTTTGTTCGAGCACAAAGATTGTCAAAAAGAAACTGAACTAAATCTATCGAAATCACATATATACTTGTAGAGCCTCTTTGTTGTTTTAGAGTTTATTGAAGTCTTGTTGAGTCAATGACTTTTTGCTAAATCCAACCCTCAAGATAAAATGTTTGTTTGGAATTTAAACTGTTACAATGCTGGTGAATTTTAGTGAATGTTGAACGCATTTTATTATTTATGCAAGTGGAAATTCCCCGTTCACAGGTTTTGTTTTCTGCCACATTGTTTGCGAAGTCACAAAGACTTAAAATATATTTCAAAATGATCTTCTCTAAAGAATATAGATAAAAGTGCTATTATTGGAACATGCCAACCGCAATCATCTCCCTGACTTATCAGAAACTGTATGTGAAACTTTAACAGTGGTTGTGGACTTTGTATGTAGCATCCACTAAAGGTTGGGCCTCTAGCTCAACAGAAAAAACAATTACTCTGTGTTAGACCCTCAGAGGGCTCAAAGGTTTCAAGTTCACATAGTTAAAAAAGACCCATTTATAGAGCCAATTCTTTTCACCATCAGACACATAAATAAACTGCTTGGGATAAAATACAGTAAACTAGTACAAATACTAAAATAACATCAGTTTTACATTATTATAATCTCAAACTTGCAAGAGGTCAGAACAGCGTTCTCATTCAGTCAATCTTGCACTTTCAAAATTCAATTCTTAGAGTTTGGCAAAGTAGGGTGGGTAATTGGGCTCAGCCTCAGATATCACTATCAATACAGAGAAGAAGTCAAATAGTCAGTTGCAGTGCTTTTGGCATCTGGTCAGCATGCTTCCCAGTTGCTTCCCTTCGGAGGTTTTCCAGGCATGTCCAACTAGGAGGAGGCCCGGGGAGACTCAAAACTCACTGCAGGTGGCTTTAAAATGCCCTCATCGGGAGGAACTGGAGACAGGGATGTTGTGGATTCTGTCGCCCCTTGCCCCTACTGTCTTCAGCATTGCATAGTCAGAATCTACTGGGGGAATAGAGATTGGAAAAACAGTTTTCTGGTTAGGTTTAGGCGAAAGCTGTATGGTGGTATGTTTACCTGTTAAAATCTTTGGTTGGAATATTATATGTCAATATTGATCAGAAAGGAATCTCTTTGTGGATGTTTTGAGGCAGATCTAAAAACATAGACCTGCCACTGTATCTGCACCACATAACTCCACCATCTTCTCCACGGTCACAATACCATGCTGACATATAACAATTCAATATCCCCTCAAAAGTTTAGGGGGAGATGGTTTTCTTTTTAGTTCTATGACACAGACACAACAAATAATCTAAAATAAAGATAAATGGCCAGTTAAACATTTTACTTTACAGCACTTTGGCACTTGGTGGTAGTAATCTTTTTTTTAAATCAGGATCTACGTAGTCTTTTTTATATTTCTTATCACTTTCCTTTGAAGATAACTGAATTGGGTTCCCGTTAGGAGTTACAATCTAATTAAAAAAATCAAATCTGGAAACTAGTGAGGTTTGCTGACTGTGGGAATATTGCAGTATTGTCTATTTTGATTTATTTGAGGATTCTAAAAAACTTGCAAAATGTTCACAAATTACATTAATGCAGATGCAGCTAGCTAAAAGAGACATAAAAAGCAAAATTGCTTATAAACAATGACATTACTTTTTTAACTATAAAAAAATCATAATGTTTGCATATTATTAAACTGGAAACAACAGCATTTTCTTTTAGGCCAGTCCTGCAATACACAGGCCTGCACATGCTGTCTCATTGCATGAGGGAGCAGAAATGACTGTATTAAGTAACTTAAGCACTTATTTTGAGCCAAGTGATAACAATAGCCAGGCTCTCCCTTTGTGATCTATTCAAGGATCATACAGTATCTTCAGTAATTTGAAAATCTGCACACATAGAGCTGGTACAAACAGATTAGCAGACTCACTATTAGTGGGCTAGTGTGTCACACAAGCTCAGGTTGGTGTCATCAGTGGTGAGATGGCTGCTCTGTCATTTTGTGGCCATGTGACCTGTAGATTAGTCTTCCCCTTTCACAGCCTGACGGTGGAACAACAAGGTTTGTTTACATCGGCTAAATTTGTACTTCCTAGATAAAAATATGAGAGTGACTTGCATCCTGTGGCCACACATACTCAAGTCACAGCTAAAGAGCTAAAGAGGGGATGGAGGTGGAAGATTAGAAACTCACATGATGTTTGCACATTAAAGTTATTCATGCATTGTTTTTGTGCTGGATGCATGCACTGACTGGGCTCTTGGATGTTATTGCAAAGATAACTGACATTCGACATTCAATAAAAGGAATTGGAGAAATTGCAGCAAGGAATCTGAGACCTCTACAAAGTTCCTGGAGTGAACACTGTGAGCACAATGATTAGGAAAACCTATACTCACTTTTGGAACACAAGAGTGGTGTGAACTTATTGTTTTGGTGGATATCCACCACTGCCTGTAAGGCCTAAGACTTTGATATGTGCCTACCAGCTCCACAAGAGAACACTAAACATCAAAGGTTACTGTTTTGACTGTGATGTTGTTGCCTTTCCCAAAATGACAGACCTTGCTCCCAGGAAAGAAACAGCAAACATCTGACAGCCGTTTCAGATCAATACAAAATCACAGCTGAATGGATGGGACACCATTGTGACACTTCACACAGGTGTTTAACAAAGTTAAAATGGAAGGCCCATTGAAAATGGGAAGGCCCATTGTCCGAAAACCCTAGCAACCCAAGGAGTGCCCAATTAACCTATAGTGACTGTAAGCGTGTGTGGCTGTTCGTCTATGGGTGTCACTGCAGTGGGCTGGCGACCTGTCCATGGTGTATCTCGCCCGTTGTCAGTATCACTCATGGTTTTTCCTCACGTCATCCATACACAATGCGTATTTATTATTAATATTCTAGTATTGACTTGAAAATTTTCATTAGCGTTTATAATATTCAGCGAGTATTTGATAAAAGATACATATGTTACTTGTGCTATTTTTTTGTTAAGTTTCGTTTATTATAAAAAGGAAAAGTTACTTTTTTGTCATTTATGTAATAACAAATTTGATCCTATCGTAAAATTTACGCAAAAGCTGTGTTTTATCCGTTATTCACCTCTAGGAGGCAGTAAGATGAAAAACTAGCCAAAGCTACTTTCACCCGGAAAAGCTTCTAACACGAACGAGTATATACGGCGAAATTAACGGCGCTGTTGTAAACTTTTTCCACTTTAGATGTGGGTTTATTTTGTACATAATGTCTTCTAAAGTACACGACAATGAAGATTCATGTGATAAACAACCCTCACTAAAGGAAGAACTGAGCAGAAAGGTAGTGTTTTTCCAAACGTGCTACTAATAGCAAATGTGGCTAAAACAAGCTAATTGTTGCACACACGGATAATCATGTTCTCAGCGTATGTAACTTGGTAGAATTGTGTGTGTGTGTGTATCTATCTATCTATCTATCTATCTATCTATCTATCTATCTATCTATCTATCTATCTATCTATCTATCTATCTATCTATCTATCTATGAGGAGTTGAAAATGAGATTTGAGATTTTGTTAATTTACAGATTAAAGAGCAAAAGGTAATTGTGGACGAGCTCTCCAATCTCAGGAAAAACAGGGTGAGTAATGATTATATGTTTTAAAACTTAATTCAAACATATTAACGAATTATTTAAAATCACTTAAGCCACATATAATCATGATATAATTTTAAAATAATATTTATATATGTTGATTCGCGTCTGTTTGTGTCTCTGGTGGTGCACCTTTTTCTAATTTATTTTCATTTTTTAATACTTACAGAGAGTCTACATTCAGCAAAGCAATAGTAACATATTCTTCCTGGCTGATAGAAGTCAAACACTAGGTACTTGCAAAAGTGAGTTGAGTTGCAAAATTGTTTGTTTTTTGGCAAGAGCTTTGACTGAAATATAAATGTGTTTGTGTATCATCCTGGGGCAGATTAACATGACAGTAATTTCCGTTTGCAGAGGCTCTTGATTATATGAAAAAGGAACTCCAGGACATGTAAGATCATAACAATGTGTGGCATTTATTGTCTGGTGAGTCTGTCATCTGCCCACTTTGAGTGGGACAAAATGGTGTATGAGCATCTGAGGAGTAGAGGGCCAAACTCCAGCCAGGATCTCACTGTCATAAGTGCAGACTCTAGCTTCAGGTGCTTATTCTCTGCCCATGTTCTTCACATGAGGGGTCTCCTTACACCTCAGCCTTTTGAAGATGCCTTTGGTAACATTCTGATGTGGAATGGAGAGATTTTTGGAGGACTGCCAGTGATGCCAGAGGAAAATGACACAGCTGTTATGTCCAAGAGATTGTCAGCCTGCAGTGAGCCCTCAGAGCTTCTTACTGTCTTATCTGCTGTACGGGGACCATGGGCGTTTGTTTACTACCAGAAGGCTGGAGATTATCTCTGGTTTGGCAGAGACTTCTTTGGCAGACGGAGCTTGTTGTGGAAATTTGATCCAGACATAGGTGCCCTCACCCTGACTTCTGTTGCAGCCCAGATATCTACATATGATTCGTCCAACTGGAAAGAAATCCCAGCTGCAGGTGTGTACAGGATTGATATAAAGGCAGCTGCTGAAGCTGCTTCTATGTCACTTGAGATTTTCCCATGGGCTCACGCAGGAATTAATGTTATACCTCATTGCTCTGAAATTATATTTCAATCTTTGCCCTGTGGCTGTAGTGGTGTGATGAACAAATCAGGCCTGGCTCTGGCCTCACCTGTGTGCCCTCTGAATATGTCCATTCCAAAGTCATCAGATAAGACAGAGATTCATCAAGACTCATATTTATCCATTAGTGATCTGGAAGAGCTTCTGTTGAGTAAACAGAAAACTGATGAGGTTAGCCATCTTTTCAGAGTCCTCAGTGAGGCAGTGAGGCGACGGGTTCAGTCTCTGCCTTTCAAAGCACCGGAATACACACATCTCACTAATAAAAATGCTAGCATTGCTGTACTTTTTTCAGGAGGTATCGATTCAATGATTTTGGCAGCCTTGGCAGACCAACATGTACCTGCTCATCAGCCAATAGACCTTCTCAATGTAGCGTTTAAAATACTGGAGCCAAAACAGATGACTGGGTCTGCAAAAAAAACTCCAAAGCACAAAAAGACACCCACAAATCCCAAGACGGCTAAGACTGGCTCCCAGACGCTAAGTCCTTTTGATGTTCCTGACAGACTCACAGGAAAAGCTGGTCTCAAAGAATTACGAGAGTTGAATCCTGAAAGGCAATGGAATTTCGTCGAAATCAATGTGACGCAGGGGGAGCTTCAGGAAATGCGACAGGAGCGCATTTGTCATCTAGTGCATCCACTGGATACAGTGTTGGATGATAGCATCGGATGCGCAATGTGGTTTGCTGCAAGAGGGACCGGAGTCATCACAAAGGATGGTAGCCAGAGGCCTTTCACATCATCAGCGAAGGTAAAGTATGGGTGGACACTGGTGCATCGTTTATGCTGTAAATGCAAAATGTTTTGCACGTGATTCAGTGAGGGAAAAAAAGCCCTCAGATGCTCCACTGATGTTTTTTTATGTGCTTTTGCTCAATGACGCTAGGTAATTCTGACAGGAATTGGGGCAGATGAGCAGCTAGCAGGCTACTCAAGACACAGAGTCCAATATAAGATGTTTGGTCATGAAGGACTCGTCCAGGAGCTAGCCACTGAGTTGGGCAGGATATCCTCAAGGAACTTAGGACGAGATGACAGAGTGATAGGGGACCATGGCAGGGAAGCTCGGTAAGTTCAGTTTCAATTGTTAAGTCACTCCAATGTTCATATCATTTCACATTTTGAAGGGGCAGATTTTTTTTTCTATTTGAGAAAGTTTAAAAGGTTCCGGTTTGAATGGAACCACATCTTGCTTCATTCAGAAAATTTTTGAGCTGGTTGCACCATAAGATTCATGCAGATAGAATATGTAAGACACACTACTACTGGCTCTTAAATCTGAGTGTGACATCTGTCTTAAAGTATAATGCTTGAGTTCATCACTCTACAGATGAACTCAAGACCTTAGTAGGGAAGCTGTCATTTCATGTAATCTTATGTGAATTGGCAAGGTGACTACAGTACATACATGTTTTATATGTGTGTGATAGTAATGGTTTTGAGAGATAAAATCATTGCTTGATGTTGTTTAATAGAGATGTGAATGCAGCTAGGACCCATTAAGATCTTAATGCCGAATGTGGCAGTAATCTGGACTGCATGCGGTTATATTTCTCATTCGGTCTGTGAACATAAAAATATATGCATGCGCACATGCATGCACATATTCACTTGTGATCGTATCTGAATTTTGGTTGAAAAGATTCTGGGCTTTTGAAGAGTTTTTCTTTTAAGGCTAAGAAAGCAATAATTGGTTTTGTTCTTTTAACATGCAGGTCAGTTTTTTTCTGTTTGGAATTATTATTGCTCTTTAATTGTAAAACGAGTCTGTCTTATCAGATAATTATTAACCAGTTAAACTATGGAATGCTTTCATATTAAGCTCTAGTGAATAGTGCAGAAAGTTGATCCCCCACCCATAAACAGTGGTTTATGGGGGGCAGTGAATAGAGCAGTGGTTCTCAACCTGTGTTCTATCGATGAGTCGGTCTCAGGGGTTTGGCGGAGCCTCTGCTGCGGAGGTAAAGACACACTTGTGTAAATTGTGATGACACGCTCCACTTGGCCATCACTTGCTGCAGAGGATCATGTTACATTGCTTAGCCAATCAGTGCTGCGGGGAATTTAGTGCGCACAGTAATCAAAGGCTGTCGTAATTGTACATCGTGTGGCTTCTTTCTTAATATTTGTATAGTATTAATTAGCTATAGTAAATATGTCCAGAGAAAAAAAGAACGTGGTTGGACGAATTTGTACAACATGGATTCATGTGTATCATGGAACGGGTTGTGAGTCAGCGTCCTAGCTGCATGATGTGCAATACCAAGTTGAGAAACTCTAGTTACGCACCGGCAAAACTAAAATTGAATTGAAAATTGAAAAAAAAAATTTTTTACATCCAAATTTATTTTTAATTAGTAAAACAGTAAAAAAAAAAAAACATATTTGATTGATCACTAAAGAAGGGTTCAGTGAATGCACAAATGAAACTTGTGGTTAACAACCAATGGAAGAGAGGAACCATCATCATTAATCGCACAGATGTTTTGGTTTTCATTTTGATGACCTGGCGTCACAGTGTTGGTCTTTTTTGAGCCGAAAGCATATTGGATTGAATGTTGCAACTTTATTATGTCGCTGTATATTATCCTGAGATGACTAACTCATGACAGTGGAGCTCGAGAGCAATCTTTAAGATTGGATTGGATGAGTGTTTTTTCACTTTAGGGAAAAACACTCGCCCAATCCTGTTGGGGAAAATATCCTCCTGAGACTGATGGTTAAGCAGCTGGGTCTTGGTAAGTCAGCTGTGCTGCCCAAAAGAGCCATGCAGTTTGGCTCCTATGAACTCTTACCTAGATAAATGGCTTTGACAGAGTGTTGTAACATTCAGAAACATTTCACAACTGCGAGCACCTTGGATAATATTCCCCTTTCATCCGTTTGTCTGTATTCTTTTTGCATCCATAGGTTTCCCTACTTGGACGAAGATGTGGTGAGCTATTTGAACTCGCTGCCGGTGTGGAAGAAGGCTGATCTGTCTCTTCCGCGTGGCGTTGGAGAAAAGCTCCTCCTGAGACTAACGGCGAAGCAGTTGGGCCTTGGTCAGTCAGCTGTGCTGCCCAAAAGAGCCATGCAGTTCGGCTCCCGCATTGCAAAGATGGAAGCTGGTCATGAAAGGGGTTCTGATAAATGCACAAGACTCCTACCTTGATAGATCATTCAAATGCATTTATTAAAAAATGTTTCACTATGAAACAACACTTTGGTAGCTTTTACAGGCATATTTATAATTACAGTTATTGCATTGCAGTTACATTTGTTTATCTGAAATCAAGATATTAAGACTTTCTTCTGTTTTCATGATTTGTAATAAATGTTTGTGAATACTCCAGTTTCTTCTATATCATGTAAGACTTTGTGTCTTGAAGTTTTTCTCTAAAATAAAGGTCACATTCAATATAGGAAGGCAGGTTTCCAACATCAAAACGTCCAGATATTTGATGAATGTAAACTGGTTTCCTGGAAGAAATTAATCAAAATGAATAAAAAATGTTTTATCTTGTGAACAGTCGTCATAATACTGGATTTAGGAATTATTCTTAGATTCTTCTTGTGTAAACAATTCACTAGACAAATTACTTACAAAATCCTGGGAGTAATTCCATTGTATAGGATGATACATTTTAAAATTGATTGATTGTAAAAGTGACTAACCTTGGAATGATCCAAGACACAAAGTTTCCTGGAGCGTCTTTTTCTTCTATAAAACAATCCTGTGAAGGTAGAAAAGTTAGGTTTAATTGTTCAATGTCAAAATGGATTTCGTCTTCGCTCTGCACTTTGTACCTTCTTTTCCTCAAGGAAGGCATCCAACAGAGGAAGGCTTTTCTTTGAAAACACATAGAAGCATGGACACTGCAAAACGAAGGGAAACTATGAGTTGGGTGCTGATTGAAGGGGGGGGGTTGTGTTACTGATTGAAGATGGCTCCAATGTAAAGAATGTTTAATTAGTCTAGCAGTTGTTAATCCCGACTATGATAGTCTTTGTGATGAACTTACTGCCATCCTCGATTTTGTTTCTGAGGGAAGAGGTTTCTCTTTCATGCAAAGGACACGAAGATTATCATCTGCTTCAAGTATTCCGTATTTCTGGGTCTCTGTAGATGCATACAGACAGTATAAATGTATTCACTATTTCTTAAAAATTGGTTAAACTTGGATTGTCATCTTAATGTAAGCCCTTCCTCTTCATTTCAGTGTGGCTGTTTGATTAAGCTCACCTTCCTCTCTGCAGTGGTATGAGAGCACAAGACAACGGTCTTCACACTGTGCTTGCAAGTCTGAAAACTTTTCTTTCACTTCAGATAGGCTGAAATCCTCTTTGAAGAGTGTGTCACTGTTTAGGATGGACAGACTTTTATACATACACACACATATATATATGTATATGAAAATGGCCAAATGTCACGTCACACTTGAACACAGAAACTTACCCTCCAATTACAACGACATGGTCATCTATATTGAAATGTTTAACTGCAAGCTGCAGGCAGGACACGGCACCGAGACGCTCCTTGGAGAGTGAAATGATTAGGATGAGTTCAAAATTTCAACATTGATACTTAAACTACAAATCCTTGTAAAAACAATAAAAAGATGTCATACATTTTTATTTTGCTGGTTTACAATTCTGATTGTGTAAAATGTGCCTTTTCTTTGAACTATTTTTGCCTCATTAAGTAGTTTACATAAATTAAATAATTTATTAACAAGAAAAACGTGGTAGTTTATTTTTTAACCTCATCTGAGTTTGGTGTCATATCCATACTTGGTTTATTTTTGTTTTTTTACCAAAAGACAAATAAGCTTAAGGAGTGAGTCTATTCTATTATTTTTACCAGGGGATGTTTTTCCTTCTAATGCACGAAGCAAGATATGAACTGTTGTTTTTTTTTTTTATAACAGCCCTTTTCATGAGGATTATTTGCAGTTTTGTACAATGAGTAGAAAAACCTGTCCTAAGTAGTTTTGTCAGAAGTGGTTTAGCATTTATTTACCTCGTTGGTTCTTGTTTGGTCACTGAGAACCTTGACATTAGTGAAAGGAGAAGCCCATTCTTCAAAGGCAGCCTGGTAGAGATCGTTGGTCTGTAGAGAGGACAAAAGACAGGTCTAACGTCAATCGATTATGAGAATCTTAAAATAAAAATATTTAAAACGATATTATCTTACCTAAAACGGTACTTTAAAACGGCTATTCTTATTAAGCCAATATAAAAAACACATAACACTGTTTCTCACAGTGTTTAGTAGTACTTACAACAACATAAATGTAGTCCGCGAAACCAGAAGCGGTCAAAGCCTGGACCCAGTGAGATATCAACGCGCAACATCCCACCGGCAGGAGAGGCTTTGCAGTACCAGCCAGACCAGAGAACCTGCCGCTGGTGTCCAACGAAAGATCTCTCTGAAATCGGGTGCCATACCCGGCGGCAAGAATGACAGCTTTCATTTAAATGTATAAAAAAGGGTCCCCCTTGTTTCTCAGAGATAGTATCAAAGGAAGGTTTCAACTGCAGCGATCAGCTTTGAAGTTTGCCAACAGTTCTGAACTACACCGTAATCTCCAGGTTGTACTAATTCTCGCGACATTAACTAATTTGATCGACCCTTGGAACGTGAGACTAGATGACGTGTTCGCAACAGCACTTCCCGCGAGACTAAAGGGCTTTACGGCACCTCAGATTGAATAAAAGGATCACATCTGATATTTCTGTGATATCCTTCCTCCCACACTGAAAGATTTTGATCTGATATCTTAGTTTTCTTGCAAAATAAAGTCCTCACAAGTATTTCTGTTTCTTTCAAATACATGTGTTGGTTTCCATGACCATCCAAGTACATATCCCTGCAGGATATTTTGGACGTCCAACTCCGCCCATCCAACGTCCAACTCCGCCCGTCCAAGACGCGGCCATTTTGATTTTGATTAC
>JABUIW010000067.1:1153974-1177751 GCA_013363375.1 Menidia beryllina | reverse complement strand
TAACCCGGAAGCCGCCTCCTTAAAGGGGAAGGCCCAAGCCGGTAACAAACTATTTGTCTAGCTTTTGCTAAGTCTTTCAATTTAGTTAATTAGTTAAGTAATTTTCTTATTTTCTTGTTAATTTCTGAGTTTTTGTTTGAGTTGTTTGGAATAAATTTGATGTATAGTTATTTTGTTTAATTAGTTAATTTTTCTTTTCTTTTCTTCGGGACAAAGGTATTTCACAGGCTTTAGGGCAGCTCTGTATGCAAGTGGCTGGCTTTTTTTTTTTTTTTTTTTTACCAGTCAACCAGGCCACTCATGCAGTGAAGTGCATTTTTGACGTCTTTTGGACCTTTTGTACTGCATAAACCACAAATCCATGATGCTTCAAGTGACTATTTGCGTCACATTCGCCTTTTGTTTGATCACTCAAATTTTACTTTTTAAAATGTTCATTTAAAATGGTCAACACACTACTATCCGTGCTATCTGTATAAAGATCTAGAGCACAACAGCATGGGCAATAAAAATAGATTTGATATGGTTTGTAAAATCATCTCTTTTTTGTTTTATGTTTATATTTGTTATTCTTTATATAAACATACCAGGAGCACCACCAAAGCTGATGGGTGTCCAATGATTAATAGAAAAATATTTTGTAACACTCTGCAGCAGACCACAGTTTCCCCTATTTAATCAATTATAGGATTTGGTAATTAAGATGGATAAAAAAAAAAGTCAGAACCAAAACCAGTTTTGATTATTTGCCGACTCATGTCATGAAGGCATGTCGAATGCTTTAATAAACAATTCCCAACAAACTATTAAAAGAAAAAGACAACAAGAGAATAGATTTTTCTGAAATCTTGAAAGTTTCAAGTATATTCTTATTCTACATCCTCACTGCTATTTCCAGCCTCTGGTCCTGTGGTGTTAGCTTCGGCATTTATAACTGGCTCCTGCTGATCTGATGGTTCTGGCTGAGACTCCTCCATGGGTTCCTCAGCTGGCTCTAAATGAGGTTCCAATCTTTCAGATTCTTTTGATGAATCCTCCTACATAAAATATTTTTAAAAATACTTATTTAAAACATATTCACACAGTTTAACGGCAACAACCCATTAACATATAGCATATAAAGTGGATCCGCTTGTTTTACTGATGAGATTCCGAGGAGTTACCTGTGAATTAGTATCAACAATTTCCTCCTGTATTACCGGATCAGCCTCTTCTTGCTCCATCAGTTCCTCCTCTTCTTTCATAACGGCTGGGGCTAGCTGAATGGGTATTTCTGGCTCTTTATGTGCCACGATGGGAGGTTCCACTATAACTGATGCAGGTGGAACAGGTTTAATCTGTTAATCAGAGAGAAAGCAATGTAAAGGAGGACACGAAATCACAGTTAATTAGAAAATATGAGCTTATGAAAAGCCTGAAAAGAAAGGAGCCAGCAGAGTTCGAGTTAAATAACAATAGACACATTGTAGTAATCAAATTGATCACTGTATTTAAGGTAAACACATGAAACCTGTGCTACAAACAAATGGACCAGACTAAACATCACTGTATATTATACAGGACAAAGAAAAGCACATGTACATTGTTCTTTAGTTACCTCATTCTCCTCAACTGGCTCTGTTTTCTTATTAGCTTCCAGAACTGTCATGATGGAGGCAGGTATGTGAGCTTGCTGTTATAGATAAAATAGACAAGATGGTTAATAAATAAATAAAAAAAAAAAACATGTTGGAATAATCCTTATGTAAAGTAAGCATGGGAAAACTTCTAACCTGATGAGGTGTGAAAGAGTGGACGTGCTGCAAAAGAGGGGCTCTCATCTCTGGACAGCGTTCAAACACGCTTGTAAGTTGTGCAGGTGGCAGTTGTAGGAGCACACTGAAAGACTGGGGCTTTGTCCTTTGGCAGCATTTCACAAATCCCTCCCAGACCTTGGGGTACTTCCACACCTGCATGGCAAAATGACAATTAGGGACTGTTCAATGAAATAAACTGCACCAACATTTTCAAAGCTTAAGTTAAAGCGGAATATTCTTACGTACTAGAATCAAGATTTAGCTTTGAGCTAACCTGTTTGACTATTAGGCGGGACAGTATACTCATGACAAATCCACCGAGTCGGGGGTACATGGTGAGAGACTGGATGACTGTGCGCATGAGAAGCATAGGTAGAGGATTCTGCTCCATCAGCTGCTGCATCACCACTGCCAAAACCTCAGAGGTGTAAACGTTCTTCTCCCCGAAGCAAAAGTTGGTAGCTGTTATTTAAGCACACAGCAATGTTTCTATTATCATTACACATTGTCTGACACTGTTATTTTAAGGGTTTGGGTTCACCTCTGAACACTGACCTTTTATGATTGATTTCATATCACATTTAGTTGAGTCGATATTGTGTAAGGCAATGAGTAGGTCTCCTGGGGTTAAAGGGGACACGGATGAGCTTCCCTCACCTGTGAAAACAAATACCAACGTCAGGATGCATCACTTGACAATCGTGATCATAAATTATCCGCAAAGAATACATCAAATCAGGTTCTGTTAAATAAAGTGTGGGATTAAATATAACAAAATAAAAAGGAAAATAGTAAAAGTATCCTTTCCATTTGAATTGGTCTCTATGATATGAAAATAAGTACAAATGTGAGGGCTGAATTTGGAATTTTACAAAGGTATAAAAAAAAAAAAAAGGACTCATACTGTGCTGAGTTCCTAATAGTCTGTTGAAGACTTCCTTCACCACGATGGGGTTGAGTTTGATCAGCTTTGGTAGAGCCTGGATTACTTCATTCTAAAGAAAAAACAAAATGAAAAAATAAAACAAAAGAAAAAAACAATGAAAACTTCAGTAAAAAATAAAAACAGAGGATTCTTGAGAACTGAATTCAGAGACTGTCCAAAGGAACACTACCTTTTCCAAGCCGTTTATGACCGGGATCAGGAAGCGAACATCTGGCACTCGTTTGTGGTAAAGGTCTCGCACTCTCTCAACCAGCTCTGGTGATGGAGGCACTGAATGGAACAGAGGTAGAAACAGTTCATGTCATGAATAAGCTTAATTTTCCTTACATCTATTGTGCAGGACAGCTGATTGTGTGCGTACAAATTTAAACATTTTAACTTTCTATTTGGCCACATTGATGCCAAGTGACCTAAAATCTTCGGTACAGATCAAAGGGTTTCTCTTTTTTCTGTTTTTTTTACCTTTATCTGTCAGAATATGCAGGCAGCGCGTAACCAGAGTCTCTGCCCCTTTAGGGCAGTTTTCAACCAAGAGTAACAGCTCAGGAGAGTTCATCCCCATTCCTCGAATCTTCAAGAAAAGTTAAGAAGTTATATCAGAGTAGTTGAAAAGCTTTTCTCAATTTAAATGCATTTTTTAGATTTCTAAACTTAGAGAAGCCCTTCAAACAAAACACCCTTTTCAAGCTTAAAAACAAGAACCGACAGCGGATGTGTTTTCTCTATATTCTTTGCATAGTAAGGTCTAATCAATTTGTTCTTATTATGAACCGGTTTAAAATATATGAGGAAAAAATTGAACACATAGCATTAATGCCTATTCTTTGCCCTGTGCTCATTTTGTAAGGCCAGATGAACTGCTATCCATTAAGCCAAAGTAGCCCTGATTTGATCAATCAGCTGGATATGACTAATTTGATGATTCCTCCTAAGAATGGCTATTGCTAGACATGCATGTATCGGAAATTGGACCACATGGTTGCTCTCTTTGTACCTAGGTATATCATGTGCACATTAACTTTTATATCTTAACAAGGTTTAAATTGACAACACCAATCTGCTTTTTACACTTAACTAAAAAGTAATCTGCTTAATTATCTGAAAAAATCATCTGCAGCAGCGGGCAACTTCTTTTTTTTTCTCACACACACTCTGTGGAGGTTCTCCACACACACAAGGACAAGGACAGAAAACCGTGCACACACACTCACTAATATGGACATTTTGAAGTGATTTTAAAATAGTACCCAGAGAGAACCCAAGCATACACAGAGAGAAGATGTAAACTCCACACAGAGCCAGGATTTGAACTAGGAGCCCTTCTTTACCATCATCAAAATTTTTTATGTTTTGATGATCAAAAGTCACTTTAAACATGCAGGGCCAATAATGCAATTAGTAGTGGGATCCTCATTTTTGGACCACCGAATTTCCACCATGGATCCCCATATGGAATACGTGTTACTGACCTCAGTAGGAGGAATGCAAAGAAAGCCACAAAGAGAGATTTTTAAAAGGAAGGCTGCTCACAGGCTGCTCTATGGCTCGGAGCACGCTGCGCTTGATATCAGCTATGGCTTCAGTGTAGACAGAAGCAAGCTCGTGGACAAGCCGATGGTTCAGGGGAAGCAGGGACAGGTAGAGGAACAGACACTGTCTCACTGTTTCTTCAGTCCAGGGGGCAGCTACCTCTGTGTATATAAATATTACCAGAATACAGATGTTAAAGATACTAGTTTGTTAAAGTGAACTTGCACCAGCAGAAAAGCTTTAGAAAATACATTTCCTATTCAGGGTTATGATAAAAAGTTAAAATGTAAACCTGTGTCCTTGTCAGCTCCAAATAACAGAGATGGAGGGTTGGGGTGTACCAGAAGCTGCATGTAGTTTAGAGCAAACTTCTCTATGTAATCCCTGAGTTGGTCTTTCTCATACATGCGCTTCAGAAAAGCCAGTGCTGTGTTGCGCACCTAAAGAAAACAGCAGTTTTAACATTGGATGATCACAAAAATCAGTCCTTTCAAAAGGTTTGTGAGGACAAGAGGTTCACCTTCTCTTTCTCATGCGAGCTTAGGTCCAGAAGGACATGCAGATACTGGAACTGCCTGGAGGGCCGTTTGACAATAAGTTCCTTCAGAGTTGTCATACCTAAATAAACTCGAGACTGAAAAAAGAAACAAAAGAGAAGATGACACACTGACTGACATTTACATGACTGGTAACAGCCCACATGAGAAGGTTTTATTACCTCATCCTCACAGTAACGTCGTATTACTTCTAACGCTGACTCTGTTATGATGGGAGCTTCTAGTACCAGCTTTGTGAAAAGTCTGCAAAAGCCATTACAAGGATAGGCAACGTGTATAAGACATGCTGGAGAGAAAGATGTAAAAAATGCTGGCAAAACAAGGCAATGGTGGCAATCTGGTCTCACCCATCCCTCTGCTCAGGCTTTTCCTGCAGGCCTGACAGCAGAGTGTAGAGACAGTGGTCATAGCTGTCCAGCAACCCTGAAGGCAGTTGACTGAGATAGGTGTTATACTCTTGGTAGAGCAGAGAAAATGCCAGGTCACTCCTCGTCCTGATGTCATCCAGGATAAATGCTAGCACATCATCTTTCATCATCCCCTCAAACTGTGTCACCAGCCTAGAGAGGAGCTTCACTCTGACCTGCCACACAGGTTTTACGGAGGGAATTGTTTTGTACTTACCTATCCCAGACGTGCTTATTTATCAAACATGACAGTTTAAGTTTTACTCACGTGGGACATTCCACTCTGTGCAATTGCCTTTTCTGAATGCAAAATGCGCTTCACGGCTTTTGATGTTAACGTCTCAATCTGGGTGTCTGATAAAGGCTGGATAACATCTGACAGCCTAAACACTTTTTTCCTCCCACTTGGCCCTGTTATCCTGTAAGAAAATCAGTTCACCTGAGTTTGATCTCTAGAGCTTACTGTACCACACTGTACGAGCTCCTGAACTTACTTGGTTTGGGCAGAGGGAAGGATGGGCTCAGGCAGCCTTTTGACTGCAGATGGAGTTTCTGATGGGGGAGGTTTCTCACTGTAGCCTCCCACCACAGAGATGGCTTGGCCCATCATGACAGCTGGCACTTTGCGTTTAATGAGAATATCTTTACCAGCTGTGTTGTCCTCATTTTGCTCTTCTTTGCCCACTTCATCCTCCCGTGCTTTGCACTGCTCAATACCTTGATGTAATATATCAAAGGTTTCTCCTTTTTAATGGTAAAATGTATGCAGCAGTTTTTGAATGAGTTTAAGCTTTCATCCAGAAGAACCAGAATATAGAAATACATCTAGAATTTAATGCCAGGAGCACATTAAATAATTTTTTTATAGAAACCATAAGCAACACGATTTTAGAAAGATTTTGGTTTAACCAATATTAGACCGGAATGACTTCAAATAAGTATCGATCATGGTTTGCAACTTTGTACCGTAATGCCAGAGAATCATAAGTTGCTGTTACTAACCTGGACCAATGCCAGCTGAAGTCATCTGTGTAGCCATCAGCCTGGCCAAATGTTTGATTTGGGCGTCAGTACCTGCTGATTCCACGGGTGTGTATGTGGCCTGGAAAGATGCTGGCATGACATCAGGCAGATACACCATGCTGATGAGCACCTATGTATTTAGACAAAAATGTGATGTGAGTCATTAGGCATAAAGGGTTAGAAGTACATCGCAAAGGGTTGCAGCTACTCACCAGGTTGGCTACATTCTCAGGGGAAAGCAATGGGTGCAGGAACTCAGCTGTCAAGTCAATGGCAGACTGTGCAACTGGGACAGCAACTGGCTTTGGGACTGAAAGAGGGGCTGGCTCCTCTTTGTCATCATCATCTTCTATCAGAGCTGGCTCTGAATACAACATAACATACCTCATGAAAAAACATGTACAAAAGGAATGATGTTTTTGGAGAAAAACACAAGTCAAGACAATGATATGAAAAGAAGGAGATCTCCATATAATACTTATCATTAGTATGTCCTACTGTGTGTTAGCCTAAATGGACAAAATAAAAATTTGAAGACCCCGGAAAATGATTAGGCCGTGGGCCAGAATCTGTATGACGTCTCCTTAAGCAATTCCGTTTGAACTTTTAGGGGGCAACTTTCTTTCACTTAGATAAATTGCTAGAGACGACAGTGATCTTAAAACGCCAATGTTCCCACCCTTTCACTTGCACATTAATTAGTTATAGTGGATTAAAAATATAATTTGTTCCACCGTAATCTAAGAAATCGCGAGATTCGAGTTTTGCTTATCAGCCAATCAGATGCATGAATCTCAGCGCGAGAGCTCTGTCATTTAAATATGGCTGCGCCCGTGAAATGTTTTTTGGACTTGTTTCAAGACAAAGGAGGTCCAATTATTTCATTTTCTGGTGCCAGTTGGTGGCGATTTATTGAAAGTTGCAAGTCCTTGATAGACCTGGATGGCAGGGAGAAAGAAATAGCCAAGACTTTCTCTCAGTACACAGTAGAGTCGCCGAGACCCGCTGAGCTGGTACCATAGGAAGTGCTACTCGAAGTACACGGACAAAAAAATTAGGAGAGCGTGTTGTACGTGAGCGAACACGAAGCACTCTTTGCTGTGATCGTGAAGAAGCATGCTTCTTTGGAATATGAAGATATTATCTTGAGCCCAGGCACAGATGTCATGGTCATGGCTTTAGGTTGTGTGCATTGTTTTGAGAATACTTCCTATTTTATCTAACATTTTTTAAGACAGGGACTGGCAACAAAACTCGTATTGTAAATATGTCTCATCTAGCAAGTCTTCATGCTCGAAAGGTCTAGCTTTTGTTGGTCTTCATGTTTTTACTGGATGTGACATGTTAGGTGCCTTTTAAAGGGAAAGGAAAAGTTACAGCCTTAAGGCTGATGCTTGAATCAGAGCCAGCTGTTAATTGCTTTCAAATTATTGGGAAAAATTGGGATGTTGATGATGAATTGTTCCTTCAGCTTGAAGAATTTGTCTGTCACTTGTATGGACATAAAACTGGGTTAATGATGCCAGGTTTAAAATGTTCTCTTCTTTGTAAATCAGATACATCTTTTCCACCAAATGAGGATTGTCTTTGACAACATTGAAAGTGAGCTCCGTACCAGCTAGCAATTTATAAAAGGTGTTTCGACCAGTTTATTAACGCCCCTAACCCAAAAGGCTATGGCTGGTCCTTTGAAGATGGAGTGCTCTCCTATTGTTGGATGGTAAATCCCCCAGCTCCATCTGATGTCACGATGGCCATATCTTGCAAGTGCAAGAAAAATACATATGCTACACAAATCTGTCCATGCAAGAGGGGTAATTTGCCATGTAGTGACCCCTGCCAATGTGTTAACTTTGCAAACTGTCCTGTTATGATTGAAAATGGGAATCATGTGGAGGGATGTATTCTAATGATAATGAGGACTTGGATGATATAGATGATTCAGATAATGTTTTTAATATATGTTGTAAATTTTTGATGAAAATATAAAAAATATAAATATGAAAGGTCTGGATTTAAATAATGATGTAATAAATATCATATGTTTGGATTTAAATAGTATGATGTTGCGAGGAAAGGTTAAGATCGAAATAATATAACTGTAAATATGAGAGGTTCAGATTTTTATATTGTATATAAATATGGATCCCTAGTTAGTTTTTATTCACATTGAAAATTATATATTATTCCATTTTTTATAGCAAGGTTTACTTGTGATAGTAAGGCTTTATTAAACTGTATTATGTTGTTTTGATTATTTTTAGACTGAAAGTACCCTACATTTCATACAGTTTTTCTCTCATTTAATTAATAAATGTAATATAAAGGAAAGTGAAGGGTCAGTTTTTCTATAAATAAATTGTAAGAAATTATTTGGACAAAAAAAGTTTTTGCATGTTAAATTGTTGTCCTTTGTCTTGCTATGGCTGTATAAAGTGGAAAATATGTAGTAGTTCAGGTTCAGTGGCCCTCTGGCAGTGAAAATCTAAACAAAAGGTCAAAATTGCATTTCCGTGTTGATTCCAAACGAAAAGTCATCGTACAGATTCTGGCCCACGGCCTAGATTAAACATTTTCTTAATTTCTTTGCATAGCGTTGTCTGACTCACCCATCTTGACCTTTTTTCCCTCCATATATTGCTCATAACGTCCCCTTTTGCGCTGCTCACGCGGTGCTGGAGTATGTCTGGTTATTTCATTCTGGGGCATTCCCAGATCCAACAGCAGTGTGCTGATTTGACCTTGGAACTCCAGGCTGCATGGATGCTTGAGAACTGCCACTAAGTGCAACTTCAGATTCTTTCGAACGCTGCTCACCTGAGACTTGGCCAGGGTGGGGGGCAGGTTTGCTAAAAAGGGGAAGAAACCAAAATCATCTAATCAAAGCAGAGAGACAAATTTCAAGGGAATTTAAGAGTGACTGACCGAGAACCACTCACCATGCAGTGTTTCGTATGCTTGCACTACTTCTGACATGAACATTGGTCTTTGACGGGCAATAGTGGCCAGGGAACCCAGTGCTGTGGTGAGGTTAATGCTGGAAATAGCTGGGTGGACCATGAACTTCAACAGCTTTTCCAGAGCATTCTTTCCCTCCTCACACAAAGTATCTGTTTATCATATAACAAAGGATAAATATACATGTGAGCATTGCTTTCATTAAAAAAATGTAATGAACAGAATTCTAAAACACATACCATAACGAATGTAAGAGTGATCTTTGGGAACTTTGTCCAGGCTAATGTCGCCTTCCTGACGTTTGGGGACGTCAGACTCAGATGTCCGTGGTGAAAGAATAATGATTAATGATTCTGTAAACTTAATGGCATGAGTTCGAACACCGTCATTCTCAGAGTCAAGTAAGGCCAAGACATCCCCTTTCATTTGTGTTACTAAATCCCAGCATGCTTCCTGCATCTCCGAAACCCCTTTGGCGCGCACCAACCACTAAAGTAGGACAGTCACAAAAATGTCATGAAGTCACTGTGAGATTAATTAGGAAAAAAAGCTGTTTCTTCATTAAATTCGGCAGGTTAATCCATAAAATAATGTACTCTGTTTACCTGTAAGGTCACTTTGTACAGCTGAGTGAGTGTAAGAATGGCTTTCTTCACCACATTCACACTGTCATCCTTCAGCAACATGTTCAGGTTGGCAATCAGCCTGAGGAGTAGCTCATTGTCTCTTTTACTGATTGAAATACAAAAAAGCAAGATCGACAAAATCAGCACGGCACGTTTCAGTTGTCAAAAGATTCAAAGCTTTCAGATACCAGACTTGAATGCCTAGAAGACTTGAATGCCGAGGAACGCACCATGCTTCCTCTATAAATCCGATGACAAACTTTTTTACTTCAATGGACTTGTCAGTTTGGAAAGCGATTATCTCCTTCGGAATGAAAGAAAAGCGGCAGGATAATCATTAATCAAATTTTAATTTACAATAAACATAAAAAAATGATGCTTACTTACATCCAAAAAATTGTCAAGAAGAGATGGATCCTTGTTGATGATAAGCTCCTGAACCTTAAAATAACATACATTTCTGGAGTCAGAACAGCCCTCTTCCCAATTACAACTTTAAGTGTCATAAGTGTTCTATAAACCACAATATAAGTACCCTGCATAAGGCAGCCAGGGGAAGAAATTTGCAAATATACAACAGAATATTTAAATTTAGGCTCTGTCAGCTTTCATTTCAATGTTTTGTTTGGTGTCCTTGAAAGTAAATTTGTCTTTTAAAAAAGTAGACAACAAACCTGCTTAAGAACCGTTAGCTTTTCATCTGTGGGTATCAGCGCAGCTTGATTTAGAAGTTCCACTACCTGAAAGGAGAAAAACAAACTTAAATTAACTCTACACTGCGAACTAAGGTAACAATATCTGATATATTCAACACAACATGATATCAAAAAGTCATATATTTTGGCATTTGCTGCAAAATAGAAATAAACTCCTGCATATGAAGATAATGACCTCCACCAAAGGTTAATTGGACTTTACATTTAATAAAGCATTGTAAGAGAAGGCAATGAATTAACAGCAGCTATGGAAAACCCTGGGTTACCTGGGTAACAAGGGTCTGAGCACTATTGGGATACTATTTCCCAAGCAGTCTTTCAAAACTAATGCATTTTTTGGAGAACACATCCACATGACAGAGTCGGTGAGCAATAACATGCCTTTTCACTAGTGGTCATCTCGATGGGAGTTTCTCCTTCCTTCGAAGAAATCTCCATGTTGCCGTTTTGCGTCTCACTGAGTGGATTGCATGGTCTCCAAAGTCTTCAAACACTAGAACCCTGCAAACACTAACCTGCGTTAACTCTCAGAGTTTACTTTTATCATAACCAATCAAGCCTGATCACATCACTGCTTTACGCTTCTGAGTACTTAGACATCGTGATTAAGATTCCACCCATTTAGCGATAGAAACAAAGCAGGTTTCATTGTGGAAAAAAACACAATCACGATTACGCGTAAATAGAATAACTCTTATAGATGTAATACAATAATATGCGTATTACAATAACCACCGCGTCGACATGAGCTAGTTTTAGCATTAGCTGAACTCTGGATTTCTGCAAACTCAACGAGATGCTTCACCATCGTTAAAAAGATATGTGGTAGTAACATACCGCTCAATAGCCTCTTCACTTTCGTCTTAGTTAGAGTTAAATACGCCCTGTGTCAAACACTTCTTTGCGCACAATGTTTGACTAATACAATTATTACAACGGTTAACGAGCAAAGGTAGCCGCCATGTTTGACTGAAAAAACGGTGACGCTTCTTCTTCTTCTATTTTTTTTTATGGCGGTTGGCAAACAACTTTTTGGTACATTACCGCCACCTTCCAGATTGGAGTATGGATTCAACAATCTATTAAATTCTTCCTAACACAAAATTGAAAATACTTCCCAAAACCACATCCCCAGACGACCTTCGAAACAAATCCACAATATCCAATTTTATTTTATTCCTACCTAACTCCCTACATAACCTCTCTCTTTCTTGATTATATTTATTACATTCCAAAAAAACATGCTGGACTGTTTCCAGCTTCCCGCAACCACACCCCGTGCTATGTTTATTAATTATTTTAAGATTACTATTTAACCCTGTGTGTCCAAATCTTATTCTAGATATAATATCTTCTTCTTTTTTAATTCTACTACATTTTCTTACTTCTCCAACCTTTTTCTGAATACTATAATACATTCTAGCATTCCTTCCTTTATCCCACTAACGGTGACGCTATCTGTACTTCAGGTTTAAGCATGCTAGAAACATCAACGGCGTACTACTGCCATCTACTGTTCTTTACAATACAAGTCAGTCTTTTGATTGAAAAGGCCAAATTCAAGATAGATGCACAAAGTTTCTTTCAGGTTTATTCTATTATTATACAGCACTGTGTAAATGTGGCTGTATTTAGTTGCAGTTTTCTATGCAATAAATACATTAATACTGAATTATAGTTAATTATTATCTAAATTCGTCCTTTTCTAGTTGTGCTGTTTATAACTTCTGACATATGAACGTGAAAAATATAGTGTTACTAAATAGTTTACATATTTGTATCATTTACATGTATTACAAAGGTCTTGAACCATCACCTACAATAATTACGAATTAAATAATTTCTTAGAGCAGTTCTAATTAAATAGAACAGTAATTTTTCATTTAAGTGTATGCCTAGCATAGCTGTAGTAGGTAGTTTCGACTCCCTTGAGCAGAGATTAGCATTTGTCTTATACTTCTTATTTTTAAAGTTATACGTTCAATGAGACTTTCTAGAAAAGAAAAAACACCTGAACATCCAGTCAGCAGATGAACTTCAAATAAACTTATGGGGCGAAGTGAAGTTTATTAGACTACATATCCCAGAGGTCTTTGTATCGAAAGTGATGTCACCTGATGATAACGTAGAAGGGGGGGTGTGTGTGCTAATGTTCACAAAATGTCCTCATCAAAACATTGATTTTTGGGAGTATTTTTGCTAATTCTACATGGCAGCCAAGTGATGGAACATATTGACTGAACACGTCACGCTGACAGGTAAAAATAGCTCTTTCAAATAAGCTTGGGAACACCTCGGTCAATCCAGCTTGTTAGCGCTTAGCTTGATATACAGGCACCTAACCGTACTATATCGACGCTGCAAGCAATGTTAACAGTGACCAAATATGATAATTGGAAACCTCGCCTTGTTAGAGTACTAAAGTAGGCGTTCAGTTAATGCATAAACAGCTAAATTATTTTCTTGGTGTAACAGTTGAACAGCTACTCGAAATCTACTTAGCGCTGGCTTTTAGGAGTTTGAGTAAGCTGATTATTTACCCCTCAAACATTTACGATGTTTTAAAATCTTCTTTTAAAAAATCTCCTGTTAGCGAATTATTCTGTCAACAGAGACAGCATTTACAGGATAGCTATATGTTGAACAAAAGAAAAAAAAGAAAAATTACACTGCATTGCCTCCAGAGACTTCTGTGTCGCTAGCTAACAGGCACGCAGACGCGCTGGCAGTTGGATGCGACACAAACTTGAACTCAGAACGGTGATGTTTGTACGATGGTCACCTTGGGACTTGGAGCTGCAATATGGCGAGAGCAAGCAGGACATTTAAGGATAATGTATTTTAACTTTTTTGTTGCCCATTGATTCGTTGTTGGACAACATACTGCCACATATAATTGTAGTGAGTGTTTCCCCCAAATAGCTTGTATGAAAAAAATTTAATTATGTAATTGTAAACAACACTAAACCAAATTCTCATTGATGGTTAAAACAATTAATATTATATTGAAAATAGTGTGAAGTAGCCTCTGAGTCCAGTAAAATTGTCTGGTCACCATGTGGGAATACAAATAATAATGAAGAACTATATGAAAGAAACATTGTACAGATTGTTGTCCATCTGGTTGGTAATGCCTTTGTTAGAATTAATGTTTAACTGTATACTGAGTTATTGGAAATCATTATGGCAGTTGCTAATTAACTTTAGCTCTCTTTTTTTTACTTTAAAACTTTAAATTATTTTTTAATGCTTTTATGTGTTATATCAAGTATTTTATCTATATCAATAGATAAAATGCTCTTCATCTTAAATGATCAGTTTAATTGTGAACGTCTTAATTCATCTGAAGCAAAACAACGGTGTGAAGTTGATGACTTAACAGTCGACTAACTTATTACACCCTTTAATTTTAATGGTGTCTGTTCCCAACTGCCATCAGCAATATATATATATACAAACATGCATGTTTTAAAATCTATAGTCTTCTGTATATTTTGAGATCTTTCAGATAAATCGAATCATTCATATTTTGATTAAAATGCCTATAGTAATGTAGCTTTATGAAAATATGTTTTTAGTGTCCCAATGGAGTGGGTATTCATCATGAACCGGATGAGCTCTCAGGGTAGCTCTGCAGTACAGCGGAGGCGGATGGCCCTGGGGGTGGTAATTCTGCTGCTGGTGGATGTTATCTGGGTTGTGTCTTCTGAGCTAACAACAGTAAGGATTTCATCAATGTCTGTCAGTTTTCACACCTGATGTTTTAAATTGGATTTTAGTACAAGATAGTACTAAATATTGATAATGTAAATATGTTCTCCAGCTGAAATCCTCCAAAACCCATCACAAATCCAGACTAAAACACCAAAATAATTTTGTCAGGATTCAAAGGATTTAAGCATGTGAATGCTCAGCTCCTGCAAAATTCCAACTTTCAGTTTAAGCAAGTTAAGTGTAAATGTGTAACAACAGATAAATTCCGAATGAAAATCAACTGATTGACATGTTTGCTGTATCTTTTGTCAGAGGGCAAAACATTTAAAAAGTATACAGATTTTTGGTCTTCTCAAGTCCCTGTTTTATTTAACCACTTCTCTCTGTTGAAATTACCAAAGACAACATTTGTGCTTTGAATTTTTGTGTGTTCTCCTGTGTTATTATCACCCAGAAAAAAGTAGCTTTTTTTCCCACACAGCCTGCAGTTTCAAGGCTTTTGCCAAGGCACAATTCATTTCAGGAATTCCAATTGTTTGAGAGGCACTTTGATGTATTGTTATTACTTTGATACAATTGTCTTTAAAATGCTGAGATAAAGTGATACCTGAAAATGTTCATGCCTAAACTAACTCATCCTAAACTGGGTTGGTTTCATTTTGTTTTCTTGGTGCTTTCTTTAGATAGCAATTTTAAACAATGTAATACTTTTATATTAATCTGAGTGGGCAGTGGAAACTTGTAATCCAAATCTTATTTTTGGTGGCAAAAACATGTTATTGTCTGTCTAAAATTCTACCCCTCTTGTTTCTGTCCTTAGTACATTTTTAAGCAACAGGAGTACAACAAACCTTTCTTCAGCACATTCACCAAGACATCCATGTTTGTGCTATATTTGCTGGGTTTTGTCCTCTGGCGGCCCTGGAGGCAACAGTGTACTGGCCGGCGCCAGCGCTCTGCATTTGTAAGTAGTCTAAACAATTTAACCTCTCATTACGGGTGTCAACATATGTCATACGTGGACATTTTTAAACCAGTGTCTCTTAACGTGTTTAGTCAAATTTTCCTCTACTTCACCTCCAGTTATATGAAAAGATGTGGATTGTAAATACCTAAACACACCGGTAGAACAATTGCTTGTTTATCCTAAATAACTTTTATTATTTATTTATGTTATCTTAAAAAGTGGGTTAAAAGACAATAACCTTGATAAAACTATGAAGAACTCTTGGAATCCATTCATTGTGGCAAAATATCAGACAAAATTCTATGGTTTATCTTAAAAGTTTATTTGAATTGTTCCCTTCTGCAGTTTGCTGATGCTGAGGCCTACTTTGCTCCCTGCACCACTGAAACCACTGTGAACAACTGCTTGGTATGTAGTTTAATATCATAGAAAATGTTCATGTCTGGATGCAGTGCATTGTAATCTATACCTTTTATCTTAAACTCTGCCATGTTTGAACAGAGTGAACCACTTTATGTACCAGTAAAGTTTCAGGACATACCCACTGAGCACGCCAAATGTTTAATCGGAGATGGTGAATCCTGTGAGTAGAAAGCTTATCTTGTTTTTATCTTTAAAGGAACTGCATGATGCATACTCGTTATCTTGTATGTGGATTTGAAATGTTTGTAGACTGTGATCCTGATAGTCTCACAGAGATTTGATAATTTTGTAACAGCAAAGGGAAGTGATTAGTCATCATGATGACCATCATCATGACCATTTCCTCATCTTTTCTTCGAAAAAGATAAGGAAGTTTTTAGGGGATCTTTTTCACAGATCCATCCAACTGTGTTGAGAACTATGGTTTTCTATTTTAAAAAGTTAGTAACTGTGGCCAGCAGTATAAAAAAAAAACACAGAGAAAATTTTCTTTGTTTGAGTATCTTGTGAAATACACCTGTCATTGATATTTGGCATTAGAATGCCTTTTTTTTTTTTAACTTTTTATTTTCATTTTCAGTAACAGTTTTATATCAACACATACACATGCCCACCCCTGTCACAATTCACATCCTATTTATGCAGATCATTCCGGACAATTAGAATGCCTTTTAAGAAGGGATCCATTCATTCAGTTGAGTTAGACCTCCGATGTCATTTTAATCACTCAGTGTGATCGTCCAACTGCTGCATTAACAAATGTAGAAAAGACTTAAGATTTTCATTGTTCTGCTATCAAATGAAAAACCTGTTTCTTTCTGCCTCAATCCTTTCACTCTTCTCTTCGTTTCCTGCCACCCAGCTTCCAAAAAACATCGTGTCCGTTTTAGCAATATCATGGAAGTGCGTCAATTGCCTTCTACTCAAGCCATAGAGGCAAAGCTGTCCCGCATGTCCTATCCAGCTGCCAAGGACCATGAGGCCATGTTACGCACTGTGGGAAAGCTAACCATCACGGATGTAGCCAAAATCAGCTTCTTCTTCTGCTTTGTGGTAAGTCATATACATAAGAAAAATTTTCAATTAATCACAGTGGTTTGTTATATAATGAGACTAAACAGACACACAAAAGAATAGTTCTTGTGACTCCTAAGATCAGTATTATAAAATTATTACAAAATTTGCTTATTGTGAAGGAGTTTATCATTTTGGGTTAGCAAGAGGGTTCCTTGTATGAATTCTAGCGTTTTGCTGTGTTGACTTGTCTTTTCCATGTAACATGCATGTGAGTTTGATTGATAATTCAGTATTGTTATCTGTGAATGTGCGTGGTGATTTTTATTGTGTGCTGCCCTTGGATAGACTGGTAAGCTATCCAAGATGCATCAAACCTCTCTCCTAATAGCAGTTCAGATAGGCCTTAGCCTCCCTGTGATCCTGAAGTAGATTAAGCAGGTGCAGAAAAGGGTTGGTTGGATTTGTAAACATGCATAGTACACTAAAGAATGTTATTTCACAATTTCTTTATGTTTCAGGCTCTTATTTGAGAGAAAAAAGAAAAAAGTAGAAGCAATAAATACAGATCTAGTGTTGCCTAAAGAAGTCATATAGTGAGTTTGATTTTCCTCCTGTGGGAAGTATTGCCATATGATCCTGTTATACTAAAATATTGTGCAATACCAACCAACCTGCTAAAAAGCTTATTAAAATCCAAAAGAATAAAAAAATAGAACACATAAAATAGAATATATGTCAAGTATACTCTAGACAAGCGGAGCATGGTAAACTTAAAACGATACAGATTTTGCATTAACTGATATTAATTAACATAGAATTTCCATTGATGATTAATAATGTATGTTGGGAATTTTTTGCCATTGTTGATTAACATTTGTAGTGGTCTACTTTATAGTGTTTTTGTTGTATTGCACTACAGTTTTGTTGTGCAATGAAAGCTTCATGGCTTTCGGATTTGACACCTCTGGGCCACTGTAATTAAGAGTTTTTGTCTATTTCACCCTCTTAAGTTGGAGTGCTTTCTTTTCAAAATGTTAACACTACTTGTTACCATCATGTTTGTGCTCACATTTTTTATGCAATAATGCAATAAACTGACATAACTTAGTATTTAGATCCTTTTCCATCAAAGTCTTGTTTTCTAAAAAAAGAAAAAATACTTTTATTACTTTTAATAATTTTATTATAAAGATATTCCTTTTTTTGTGCTTACATTAAAAAATAAGTGCATTTAAATTATCTGAGTACAGATTTAGGGCGCTTTCATGTTCTTTAAAAATGGTTTCATCCAACACCATAAAAAATCCAAGCAATTTTAGATCAAGCAGATTTTGGGCTTAAATATGACCTAGAGAGTTCACGAGTCCATCATTACATATACAATGTATGTGTATACAGTAGATAAAGGACTCCTGTGTATATATAGAAGAAATGGTTGTTTACAGGATGAAGAACAGACTTTTGTACATGTTCTTACATTTGTTGGAGATGTTTTTGTTTGACATTTTTTAGAAGGTAATTTAAATTCAAATGTAATGTTGGCAACTGTCTTCCAGTGGTTCTTGGCTAACCTGTCCTACCAGGAAGCCCTGTCCGACACGCAGGTTGCTATAGTCAACATTCTGTCATCTACTTCAGGTGAAACTGTTTTTGTGTGTTCTTTCACCAACTGTGTAGATTTCTTTGCAGAATGTAAAAGCTAGACTTATATAGCAAGATTTTTATAAATGTCTTGATTTGGGAGTTTTAGCTCTCGAATACTCGATAAACATAATTGCCTTTTTTACCTCAGTTGTAATTTGATGTATCACTTGCTCCTTTTCAGGCCTCTTTACACTCATCTTAGCAGCCATCTTTCCTAGCAACAGCAGCGACCGTTTCACCCTGTCCAAACTTTTAGCCGTGGTTCTGAGGTACGTGAATGATCGTGGGCATGTTATATTGAGAAGACAACAAGCGTGTGTTCTTTACATCTCTGTCTTTTTGTTAATCGATAATAAATCTGTCTGGAAGACTTAGGAAAAGTTCAAATTTGGCAGTTAAACATTTTTCCTGTCATATTTTTGTAACCAAGAGGAACCTCCATGTTGACTTTTCCCTGTATCACAGGGAAAAGTCAACCAGAAACTAACCTTTTTCCGGTTGTGTATTTTGAGCTACAAATTCCAATTAATCATAATGATCAGACTCTTCTATCATACGGATGTCCTTTATTCCCCAAAGAGACAGTTCATTTTGAGCCGAGCAGCTTGTCTTAGCAGCAGCAGCTTTTCTCTAAGGCTGCAATGTTATTGCACAATGTTAATTTTTGTAAATAATAATGTTTTTTTTTACTTAACCTTTTTATAGTGGGATAAGCATAACAGGTGGACGCATGCAAATTACTAGTCTGCTCGACACAATTTAGAAATCACCTTCTCTATTAAATCCTTCTCCTACCAATGGTCGTGGTATTCAAGAAACAGTTTTAATGTTTCTTTGGTTACTGGGCTGTACAGTTGTGTGGTGGTATGCCTTATGTATATGTGGGTTCTCTTAAAGTCAGTGATCCCTCAAAATAGGTATGTTGGTTTAAATAGTGATTTTAAAAAGACAGTTGGACTCAATATAAGCATGCATAGAGATTTGTCTCTGTGTGTTCCTGTGATGTCCTGCATGTATCTCAAGCCTCCGGCCTCTTGCAACTTAAATTTGTATATTAATTTGCAAATAGATGGAGTGTTTTCCCTTCTTGCCTGTGATCCTTCTGTGAATAAGTATAAGCACATTTAGGACAAGGATGGGATGGCTCTGTTGGTCTCAAGCCTGCATTCTCTCAACACCTCTACCAGGTTACACTGGTACACTTGTGTTGTGGCTATTAATGTATTCATTGGCTATGAGGTTATTTGTAATGTGATCAGCCTTTATTAACAAAAATAATATTTTTCTCAGTAATGAAAAGCTCACTGTATGAAAAGCTAGATGTATATCTGGTCTTTCTGCTACCTTGCCTTTATAGTGAAATTCTGAAAGTCCCTGTAAGTAAAGTAATGTCTGATTCCATGAACTAGTTGTAGTGTGTTTTATAGTATATAGTTTTATGTTAAGCATTTCAGCTCTGATAGTAAATTTTTCAGATCTATGAAACTTCTTATAGTCATCATTTATGATTTATCTTGTTTAGTATGGGAGGTATTGCGCTTGTGAGTCTCTCAAGTATGGACAGACCAGATGAGAACGGTGTTACAGGTAATCACAGAGTTGTGTTTTCTCTTCTTTTATTAAATTAGGCTCTTGCCGTTTAGTGAAAAATAACTGCACTTTGAAACTTTATCTCCAAATGTAAAACTGAAATTTGTCTTAAGGTTCTCTCTGGTCACTGGCGGGGGCAATGCTGTATGCTGTCTACATAGTAATGATCAAGAGACGAGTGGATCGGGAGGATAAGCTTGACATTCCAATGTTCTTTGGTAAGCTAAGATAATTGTTTTATGGAGAAGATTAGGACAATGATAGTTTTTGTCGTTGTGGTTCTACATATTAACACTGTCAATAAGTAGTGAAATCTTAAGATTTTGACTCCACATATTTATCCAAGCTGAGGCTACTATTTTGTCTCTCAGGGTTTGTGGGTCTATTCAACCTGCTACTTTTGTGGCCTGGCTTCCTCCTGCTTCACTACACAGGCTTTGAGGCCTTCGAGCTTCCCAGTCAGCTTGTGTGGACATACATCCTCATAAATGGCCTTATCGGAACGGTTCTCTCAGAGTTCCTCTGGCTCTGGTGAGCTGCTGATACATAACTGATCAAATTCACAATTCTGTTGCTAAGTGATAACAGTTGAGATCATTTCAAGAACATTTGAGGCTCTTTATTTATCACAATTCTGTGCTGAAATCACTGGGTTAAGTAAAATGTGTTTGACTTGTAAATTACTCTAAAATAGTCTGGAACTGATACTGTGTGCTTTTTTGTCCTTAGGGGCTGTTTCCTCACATCATCTCTGATTGGGACTTTAGCATTGAGCCTCACTATTCCTCTGTCCATTATGGCAGATATTTGCATGCAGAAAGTAAGTTTCCCTTCATAGTTAGCAAAGTCAGAGTTTGAAATAAAACCGCAGATGATGTATTTATGTAATTAACAAGCTGTATTGTTATTTTTTCAGTTATTTACCTAAAATTTACCTTTTGTACTTTATGTGTCTTTACAGGTCCATTTTTCATGGTTATTTTTTGCGGGGGCAGTACCGGTCTTCCTTTCCTTTTTCATTGCCACCCTGTTATGCCACTACAATAACTGGGACCCTGTCCTGGTTGGCCTGAGGAGGGTATATGCTTTTATTTGTAGGAAACATCGCATTCAGAGGTATGCATTGTTCAGTTTTACCATAACATTAAAATGACTCATCATTCAGTTTTGTTTTAGCTCTTTGCCATTAAACAGGCCTCTAGATTTTATGAAAATGACTGACAGAGATAACACATTTGAAGTCGAGAGTTGCCCAGTACAACGGGTTTTTAGAAAATGTCATTGTTTTAATTAAAACATTAATATCCAGTTCTTTTTCCAGGACAGGATGATAATTATCTTGTGTTGTTATTCAAGCCTCTTCAAAGAAATTGCTGGGCATGAATGCACACAAATCTGAGTCCATGCTGTATAGTTAAAAAAAAATGTGTGGAAGTGAGCTTATTTATCAGGAGAAATTTCAAACCCCTTAGTCGGACGCCTTTAAAAGTTAAAGTTCTTAAGGTTTATAAAGGTAATAAATGAGTGTGTTTGTATTTTAGGTCTGTTATTAAAGGGAATTGAATAATGGATTAGAATAATGTTTATTGTTAATATTACGGCTATGATAGATTGACAGCACATTCGCCTCCCCAGGCTACCAGAAGACAGTGAGCAGTGTGAAAGCCTTATTCCGCTACACACAGTCTCCCCCAGTGAAGGAATATTCTGTTCATGATCCAAAAGTCAAACAAAAAGTAAGTAACCAGTCAAGTTTCCCTAAACTTTTCTTTTGTGTGGTTGACTTCTGTTTATGCATGTTGTGTCTGTGTAAATAGTCAATCAGTTGTATTGGTTAAAGGTAAAACTAAATATACAAAAGAACAAAAAACCTCTTCCATGCTTGAACATGTCTCCAGCTTAAGGTATGTTTGATAGGATGAAACTTAGACACCCTTGCGAATAAAATAAACTATAAGTTGGACAGGATGTCCACTAGATAAATATTTTAGTCCAAAGGTGGGTCACCCAGTTCACAAAGTCTGAATCATAGGAAAATTACTTGTTTAGTCACCATTTATTGAGTTTAGAGAACTTTTCTAATTTTCCTCCCAGTCTTGCATAGTTATCGCCAGCACAACAGAAAGGTATTTCAGACTCAGTATGGGATTTCTAATAAAGGCATCAGTGGAGAATGATGCAGACTAGTGGCTATTTGTTTGGGAAGAAGTGCATAATGGAAGAGCAAATTGCTGAGTTAATTTGTGTACCCATTGCTGTGTCAAAAAGAAGGACGATCGCATGTGACACCTTTCTATTGGTAAAGGAAAACCTGAACTATAAGGGGGGAATAAAGCAGGACATAAACATTGTAATCTTAGATGTAAGAGAACACTGGGTTTTGGAATGTAATATTACCTCATGTTAATGTTCAATTAGACTCAAATGTCTCTAGATCCTCCAAAGAATCAAATTTTTCAATAATTTTCCTAAAAGGTTTTTTTTTTTTAAATGTTTATATTGATATAGCTAAACTTCAATTAAGCTGCTGTCATAACATTAATAATTTTATTGTGTCAGATGGCTATAGATATATACAGAAAACTGGCCCATTTAAGACTTTGTTTCAACTTTCAAAGAGCATCACATTTTTGTATATACTTAAGTCACTAACTCTATTTAGCTTTTGTGGATTTATACAGGGACAAGGATAATTGTGCAAGTAGATAGCAGAATAAGGGCAGAATTGTGCTCTGGTTAAAAAAAAAGCTCTGTGTAAAAGCTCAATTAACAATAGTTAATTGTTGGAAATGCAAATAACTTCTTAAGTGTAAAATAATTTACTAAGATGCTCATGCCAATGCTGAAAAAGCAATAATTTTATATAAATTGTCAGCATAACAGATTTAAAAACAAAACAAAACACTGACAATCAGTTATTTTTCAAGAGCAATAGGAGGCTTTTTCTAACTAATGGCATTCTGTTTCTTGTCTGTCATCCTGTACATCATGACTTCTAGAAGTTTCACACTAAATCAGGGGGGAATTTTAAGAACTAGAAGCATGTTCCCATAAATATCCGTACAAATATCAACAATGTAATATTTTTCTTTTATACCATTTTTTTTTTTACGTTTTCTTTTTTATGTCCAAAGGTGGCCACTGTGGATTTGACACTGTTGACCTGACAATCTGGAAAATTGACGTACTTACCCCAGTGCCTCCTATTAATTTTTGTTTTAATTTGTTTACAACAGTTTTTGAGATAAGTCTTCTGTCCTTCATTTTCTACCAGCAAGACTGGGATTCAGTCTTTATTTTCAGTGTAATGAAACTTGATGGTACAAGGTGTAGGGTATCGTCAGTATTTACAGCACTGTTATGTAACCAAATAAAATGTTACATTTACCCTCATTCGTAACACTAACAGAAAAGTAAGTCTGTGTTAAGTTTATTTTTGGAGAGGATTTTAATTGATGTCAATGAAGTCCTGGAGACTGATCTTGTCTGAAACCTTTGCTGCTTGTTTCACAGAGACAGTGCATCAGTACAGATGCCAATCTGTGAAAACAATACCCTGAGACAGTTTGCTTTAGAACTAAGTCTTCAGTATGTCCAACATTGGCATGAATTTCATAACCTAAAGCCTGAGCAAGAACGTATTGAATCCTTCATGTCAACAACTTGTTTGGTTCCTCTTTTTCACTGTCTATGCTGGATCTTACGGACGATACAAATGTCACTGCTGGAATCAATGGTTACCTTTTTAAATACTGTCTATACTGTACACAATGAAAAATGATCATGGTATTGCTGTTTTATTCATGACCACAACATACACACACACACACACACACACACACACACACACACACACACACACA
>JABUIW010000067.1:1108484-1123740 GCA_013363375.1 Menidia beryllina | reverse complement strand
ACACACACACACACACACACACACACACACACACACACACACACACAAATAAAAAAGACATGATCCCTTATACAGTGAAGCTGTAAAGCAGATAGGAAGACTAATTCTTGTAGGTGAGGGATCCAATGGCTGAAGACCCAAACAACTGTCCTTGTTTGGGTCTTATTTTTTCTTCGGCATTTCTACAAATTATTAAAAGTGAGTAAAAGGGATTGCATTACATGTCCTAACCTGGTGGAAATCATTCCCACACAAGTCACTGAGGGACTGAAATGATGATGATTTGAAAACTTTAACAGTGATGTTATTTATATGCTTTCTAATAGTACAAGATATTTTTCAGGGATATGTATTGACCATCTAACTGCAAAATTAGATAATTCGAAGAATCTTGCTTTATCACTCGTTTGTTCCTCTGGTTTGTAAGCAATGGTTTGTAGCAAGGTCCAATAACAGCCGTCATGATATTCGATATAATATAGGTATGTCCAGACAAATATATGTTTCGCACTCTACGGATGCATCAAAAAGAAACTTTGATGTATCCGTAGAGGACAAAACTAAATCAAATCTTTCATTTCCGTTTATTAGCTCTGGCTAATCCTGTTATACTTCAGCGAAACAATTTCTTTCTTCATCATCTTTACTTATCAAACAAATGGCATCTGCAGACTTTAAGACTTGCAAGTCTCTGAATAGAAAAATAATAAACAGATGATAAACCTTGTCAAGTTGTTAAAGTGGAGCGAGAGTCTCTCCTAATTTGCCTTTTAATTAAAAAACTTGCCTAAACCGCTTCCTATTTCAGAATAACAGCGCGCTTGATCGAAGCACAAACAATATGATCATTACGACGAGTCAAAGTCTACAAATCTGTTCGCATTCTTGCAAAGTGTGTCAGAGCAAGTCTACGGCCAGCCATGAAACAATAATAAAAAAAAAGAAACCGAAAGCGTTTGGAAGTTTGGGAGTCAGCCTGCAAAGGAGGGATGCGAATGAAATATATAGTTCCATACCTGAGCTGAAGAAAGACAGGACAAAAGATGAAAACGTTAACTGACGCATCGTTTGTTGAGAGTGACTTAGAGAAGAAACATAAGGGATGGGTTTGTGCCAAGACACGCCGTAGCTGGCAGGCTCGCATGTTGAGCCTCACACTCATCCTCCAAAGCTCTCCCCCGCTGACGTACGAGCTCACATGCAGCTGAGAGAAAGCTGAGAAAAACCTTAACCAATTAATGTTATTCATGATATATATATTTTTTGCGATGATTATCGTAATTAACAAAGGAAGCAGTAGTGATACTCAACACTAAATACACTGAACAATAATTGTAATAATCATCACCATCATTTACCGAAAAATGAAGGCAAGTAGCCTACAGCAATCTGCACATAGATTTAGGGAAAATCTTGGAAAATCTGAGTAACCAGAGTCAATCAGAGAACAAGGAAGATTAGACTTCCTCATTGGATCCCCTGACCATGAGTGGGAATTAGATCACAATCCAATAATTTGGACGAGTTTGAACAATCAATTTTCACAAGAAAATGTGCTATAGAGGCCCTCTCTGTCACACCTCTGCACTTTTCTGATTATTATTTCATTCAACTCAGTGCAAATCTTCCCAAAAATCCCTCTGCTTCCACCTCTGTGGTTTCCCTCCGCAGAAACCTCCGCAACTACCCACTTCTCCTCCCATGTTGCGTCCGCTCTCCCAAACTCCAGCACATTTTCCTCATTTGAGGTTAATGAGGCCACGGAGACCCCTTGCTCTACATTGAGCTGGATAGTCTATGTCCTCTATCCACTAAACCTGCTCGAGCCTCTGGGTCCCACCCATGGCTTAATGATACACTCAGAGCACTACGCACCAGCCTTAGGGCTGCAGAACGTAAATGGCACAAATAAAAAAATCCAGATGATCTAACAAAATCTCAGGCACTGCTGTCTGCATTCTCTTTAAGCATCACTGATGCAAAAAAGACTTTCTATACTGATAAGATTCACAGTACAACTGACACTCAAAAATTATTCTCCATCTTTAAAACTCTGCTTAACCCTCCTCCTCCGCCACCTGTTACTAGCTTAACGGCAGACTCATTCGCGTCATTTTTTACTTACAAAGTGGCAGCTATAAGCAAATAGTTTAACTGAATGGCTTGCACATGAAACTTTGCACAGTACATATACAAGCAGAAGTCCTACTGCTTTGTTCTCCTCCTTCGCTCCTCTCACTGAGAGCAATGTGTCCAAACTTCTCACATGTAGCCGTCCTACTACATGCCTGCTGGACCCAGTTCCTACAAACTTACTCCAGTCCATAGCTCCCACAGTTACTGCACAAGTCACACGTGATCAATGCTTCGCTGACATCTCATTTCCTAGCTCATACAAGCAAGCTTTGGTCACACCACTGCTCAAATAACCCTCTCTCCCACCAACTCAGGTGGAAAACTATCGGCCGGTTTCTCTGCTTCCATTTCTGTCAAAGACCATTGAAAGGGCAGTCTTTAAGCAGGTCACAGACTACCTTTCACAAAACAAACTCCTTGATACAAATCAATCTGGGTTTAAAAGTGGCCACTCCACTGAAACGGCTCTGTTGTCTGTGACAGAAGCCTTAAAAGAGGCAAGAGCAACTGCCAAGTCCTCAGTACTTATCCTTCTTGACTTATCAGCCGCATTTGACACAGTCATCCTTCTATCTATACTCTCGAGCATGGGCATCACAGGGAGAGCACACTCCTGGTTTGTACTTGGACCTCTTCTCTTTGCTATATATACCACTTCTTTGGCCCAGATAATTCAATCACATGGTTTCTCCTACCACTGCTATGCTCATGATACACAGCTCTATCTGACATTCCCACCTGATGACCACTCGGTCTCAGCATGCATCTCAAACTGTCTCTCTGACATATCAAAATGGATGAAAGCCCACCACCTGTCGCTGGCATTACCAGCTGAATCTCTCAAAAACTGAACTGCTTGTCTTTCAAGCCAAACCAACTATTCACCACAATATTCACATCCAAACTGAATGCCTCTCTCTGACTCCATCAAAGGCAGCAAGAAACTTGGGTGTCATGATTGATGACCAACTGACCTTTAAAGATCATGTTGCCTCTGTCTATCGATCCTGTCGCTTCGCATTACTAAACATAAGAAAGATCCGGCCACACCTAACACAACATGCTACCCAGCTCCAGGTGCAGTCTATGGTCATCTCCCGCCTTGACTATTGCAGCGCGCTCCTGACTGGTCTCCCAGCCTGTACAGTAAAACCTTTACAAATGATCCAGAACGTGGCGGCGCGTCTGGTCTTCAATCTGCCCAAAAAATCTCACGTCACCCCTCTGTTCATTGAGCTTCACTGGTTACCTCTGGCTGCCCATATCAAATTCAAGTCCCTGATGCTAGCCTACAAAGTGCTTAAGGGTACGGCTCCCATCTACTTGAATCCTCTTGCAAAGGCTTATGTCACAACTCGATCACTCCTGTCATCAATGCATGTGTCGTTCCAAGATGGTGGAATGACCTACCAAGCGCCACAAGAACAGCAGAGTCCCTGTCTGTCTTCAAGAAACTTTTGAAGACCCACCTCTTTAAAGAGCATCTCCTATCCTAATCCTAACCCGTACCTCTACCCCCCCCACAACTCCTTCTGTGGTCCCCTCTACCTCTATCTCTTGCTGTCACCACTGACTCTGATCAGTATTTCTCCTCTATATAGCTTATTGTCATAGTGATGAGAAATGTAATATTGTGTCTAATCTGCAAGTCGCTTTGGATAAAAGCGTCTGCCAAATGCATAAACAACATAAACAACAACAACAATAAATGCCTCTCGATATCTGCCAAAATCGAGACGCTGCAGCAACATATTCTAGACTATTATATTCCAGAAAATGTTCTTCTTTGTCTCAGTAAGAGGCTCTGATACACCATTATTCAACTTAGTTTTTTATAACTACTTGTTTAAATAGAATTGTTTAAGAACAAAATCGCATGGTTATGTTTTGTTTTTGTTGTCTTGTTACTGTACATGCAAAAACCAGAATGGTGACGAAACTTGTCATTGCCTGATATAATAGTAACTGTCCTGTTTTGGGCCCTAAAAGCAGGCTTAAATACAAGTAAAAACAAGTTTCATTTGCAGTGAGAAAGACAATGTTTATTAAGATAAGCCTTTCCAAGAAAGAATAATTTCCGCTTTAGAAAACAATAGGAAAAATAATTGCAATAGATTTAAACAGACTACAGGTTTTCTTGATTGGCATATTGTAACAATCTGTTGCAAGGATGGCAACTCCGGAGTTGCCTCGAGGGCTGCTATGGGGATGCAGGACAGAGAAAAAACTAAACTGATTAACTGAAAACCTAAGAACAAACCAAAGAAATTGTTTGTTCACATGTATCTAATTTATTTAGTTCACAGGATAAGTAAGAAACACTCTGCTGATAGTGGCAGGGCTCACAGGATCGTAGTTACCCTAAATCTCCAGGTGTGGTTCATAGTTTTTGTCTGGCCTGCGACTGCCCCACACAGAATGAAACAGACCCAAGTCTTGTTGGTCAGTTATCTCTGAAGTGAACAGGCTAATCACTGTTTATATGTGCTTTACTGATTTGAGATGTGAACAGTGTTGTCTTTGTGGTGTACATGTCTATGGGTGCATCTAACTGAACCTGTGATCACAGGAAGTTTCTGTTTATCAGAGTAAAGGTCACACTGTTTGGGCTAGCTATTAAGTGAGAATAGCCTGTAAGTTCAAATGAGTTCTGTGATAAAGTGCTACTGAGGAGCTTTTAATCATTTTTATTATGCTTAGAAGTCACAACAGTAACAGGGGTGGGGTTAGAAAGTATTCATCTAATATTTTCATTAGGAGGTTTCTAACCTTCTGGATATCCAAATCATCCTCCTAATCTGGTAGAATAAAAATCAACTGCCTAAAAACACAGCTCAAAAGAATTCTACAAAACCTTACCCTGCAATGATTTATTTTTAAGGTTCGAAAACCCCTCAGTAAGCACATAGGCATTGGTAAATATTATTTATGATTTACTGTGCTAATCAGCTTAATTTGAGCTTGGTTAATTACACTTTCAGACCCAATTAAATAATATAACTCTACTTTGGTATAACTATAAATTAGCAAATGGTAATCTACATAACATCTTAATCAATGAAAACATAGTAGTATTCGAGTAGAAACTCTTTTTACCCTGAAATGATATGTTTGGGCATACAGCTACCTGGCTGCTGTAAGACATAAAGACATGATGCATAACCACTTAAACTGTCAAATTAGCTGAAAAAACATTTTCATGATTAACATGTGGGTTCTCTGGGGTCCATGAACATGCATTTTTTATTAAACTGTGTCTGTAAAATGACCCTCAGTGTAAGCCTACTTTGTTCCTTGTGGTTGTTCTAGTTATGGTTCTCGTCATTCTCCAAATAATCAATCAATTAAAATGTATGCGTTGGAGTCCCAAATATACAATTAGGTTTATAAATATCTATACGGAGACACCTTTTAAAATTTTGGCTCTGTACACTTCTACAATGAAAAAAACTCAGATGCAGTTGAGGTTCAACGTTCAGCTGTAATTGAGTGGATTGAACAAAAATGCAGACGTTTTTGCGTTTCATTCAAGGGGCTCAAACTTAATTGGACAAATTAAATAACTGAAAATATACAGTTTATTTCTAACACTTTGTTGAAAACCATTTGCTGGCAATGACCACCTGGAGTCGCAGTCTCATGGACATCACCAGATGATGGACTTCCTCCTTTTTATTGCTCCGACAGGCCTAAAATGCAGCGGCTTTTGGTTGCTGTTTGATTGTTTTTTGTTTTTTCTATCCTAAATTTAGTCTTCGTGAGCGAAATGCATGCTTAATTTGGTTAAGATCAGGTGAGACTAACTCGGCCTTAGAAGAATCTTGTACTTGAAAAAAAAAATCCTTGGTTTCCTTAACTGTCTGCTTCGGGTCGTTGTCTATCTCTATTATGAAATGTTGCCCAATTAATTTGACTGTATTTAGCTGGATTAGACCAGACATTATGTCTCTGAATACCTCAGAATGAATTTGTTAGCTTTTGTTCTATGTAACATCATCAAAAAACACTATTGTCCCAGTGGAACTACTATCCATGCAAGATGAAGCCATTACACTGCCTTACCATCATTCTGTTAGATGTTGATTGTGGTTTCATCTTGCCAAATAATGCTTTTTCAGAAACTGGCTTTTTTCAATGTTTTCTTTTTTGTTTGTTTTTTAGATAAAATCTAGCATTGATGTTTTTCAGATTTAGTGATGGCATTCTGTTTTGTAATGAACCCTTTGTATATTGTCATGCAGTTTTCTCTTTATGCTAATCTTCTAAATCAATACATCTTCCTCCTGGGTAGTGCTGTTCACTTTGTTGGCTGTTGTTGAAGGGGTTGTCTCCATGGAAATATTTCACAGAATCTGTTAATGCATAAATGCGTAATTTATATTTGAGATCTGGTAGCAAAATCCAGCCTATTTTAAGTGGGTCGCCATCCATAGAAGATATATGTGAATTACACATGAGAATAAATGCTTTTGCGCAATCTCTCTCATACGCTGCCTTACTTTACTTGTGACCTGGATAAATTACACATTTATGTGCTAAGAATTTCTCTGGTTAGTTCTTAGTCTATCAACAAAAGAATCGGGATATCAACTGCAACATGACTTGAGCAACATGCTTTAAGTTGTTGATTGAATGATAACCACTATCCCAATGAGCTCTCGTTTAAGATATCAATGTATAGTTGACTTTGTATACTTCCATGTTTTTAGGTACTCACTTATGTGTGGTGTCAAGTCAAAAGCTTCCTTGTGTTTAGTTTGGGCAGTCCACAGATCTGTTAGCCTAATTTTATGGTCTTGAAACACTTTTCTGGCAATGAGTAGCTACTACTGGCCTCTACATGTTAACCTTTCATGCCTGCTTATCTTGTATCGTTGTGTGGTGTGCCTTACATAAGATTCCATGCAGTGCAGAGGAAGGTTGGATTGAATATCCCCCCTCCTGATTAAGAGAAGCATGATCGGGCCGCAGCGTAACCTAATGGTTAGAGCGGGCGGCCCATATACAGAGCCTTTGCTCGCAAGCGGGTGGCCTGGGTTCGAATCCGGCTCATGGCCCTTTCCCGCAGGTCTCCCCCTCTCTATCTCTGCCCCCTTTCCTGTCAAGCTACTGTCATTAAAGGCCACTAGAGCCAAAAAAAAAAAAAAAGAGAAGCATGATCAGGCATGTTTGGTGTTGGGTAGGTAGTTTTACTCAACTCTGCATGATTACAGTGCATTTTATTTCACATAGTATCAAGGTGGGGCCTGCTATTTTACATTTTATAATACTGGAGATTCTTATTTAGAATTTATTTCATCATAATCAACAGAGATGTTTGTTCAGGAGGACAGTTGTGGACAACTTCAGATACATGAGGGATATAGGTACAGTGTTCTGATATTAAACTATATGTCCCATATAATTTGTTCACTCACAGCCATGGGCAGATGTGCTCACTGAGGAAAAACCATAGAATTAACATCCTTTAAATTCTCATAGCTTATTTTTGTCCAATATGCCAATTCAGGAAAGTATTCTGAATATGCCACACCTTAGAAAGACTTTAGATGGTGATTATGTTACAGGGTAGGAAGTGTCTTCTTGCATGGTTTGATTGTTTAATCCTTTGTGCATGTTTATTTACTTCTGCATGTTTTACATTTTCAGGAGGCCTGGTGGAAGGACTTGACCTCATAGCATGGTGTGGATGGATAAGGTGGTGGATTTATGTCATGAATTGTAAGGTTAAAAATATAGTTATCTACAGGATAATAAACGTCTACAGGATAACTCTCACCCGATGAATTTTTAAATCTTGCAAATTAATTCCATACCTTCATCAATGGGATCCTCGTCAAAAGTTCATGTCATATATGTATTTTTTCCCCTCTCCCAACTGAATGAGAAATTGAAACGGTGTGTTTTCAAAAGGGCATGACAGAGGATACACAGAGTTTATTGAGAAAAACCTGCTCCCGACCAGGTTGATTCTAGGGAGAATGTTGCTACGGCAACAGTCACAGAGGTGGAGTAATCTCTCTTCGTGAAACAGAAAACTCAGTGTGTCTGTCATTTCAGAGTTAACAAACACAAAGTTGTCATAAAACTTACTTTGTGAAACAGACCCTAGCGCAACAAAACACACAACATAGTATCAATACTGACATATTTATTTTCTTTCCTTGACATAAAACAAAGAATATCAGCAATGAAGTACTGAGCTTATACTGCTAAGGTGACTGTCACATATACACATCACTGCAATCGTTGAAAATATAACACTGAGAAAGGGAAGTACTGTAATTGTGATAAAATATGTGCAATAAATGCCAAATAACACTCATTTGTGCCAAGTACAAATAGAGGACCTTCAATGAAATGTTAAAAAAATACAACACTCGTGAAAGTGGTGCTCTTTATTATTTGTGCCTTTTTAAAAACACAAGTCCATGCTTCACCTACCCATATCAACTCAGCCAATCAAATCCCTAATCCCTGTCTCCCCTGTGTGTGCAACATATGTAATTAATTACACATTTGTTTTGCTATTAATGTAGACACAGCTGCAGTTTTACAAATATCACCATACACATATACCTTTAGCAAGTGAGATAATGAAAATAACTTATCAATTAAAAAAGTGGTAAATACAATATGATAAAACCAATGCAAATGTGCAATATTTATAATAGTATTAAATAATGAGTAGGTACATTGTTTCCAGTGTATTATAAAACCATATGGCTCTGATGAGCATTATTTTTCTGTATATTAAATTATCTCATAGCAGTGTTTGGCCGTATGGCAAATAGCACAGGTAAAGTAAGGAGTACACAAAGGTTCAAGAGGAATATGCTGCAAAGTAGCTACAATTGTTGAATATGTTGAATTGCATTAATAACATATTCAATCGATTTATAAATAACATGGCATACAGAATAATGTAGCTGAGTGACTGGTAAGATTTACTACAGCTAATGATCAATAGAGATTGACAAGAGGAACACAGTGAGTTCAGGTACTTTACTCTAAACTGGAAATCTTACAGAGACATTTGGCACATTCACATCTTTTAATGAAGAATTGAAGTGAGTTTTTTACTATTAAATCCAAAGCATCTATCAGAGACAATAGATTAGATTTTCCCTGAGCTTGTAAAACTTTTTTCACTGTGTGCCTCCTAAGTGTCTTTCTAAAGAAAGTTACATGCAAAACTCACCCTTTTGTCTAGATGCTATCATCAAGCATGTACAAAATTAGATATACTCAAGAAAGGAAGCACATTGTAGTTTCTAAGCATCTACCAAAAGTAACAGCAAGATTAATAGTTAGATGTCAGATTAAAAAATTGCTTTTATCTGGTTATTATAAATTAAAGGATGGTTGCATGCAGGTAGGTGTTAACTATGTGAAAATCTGAAAAAAGAATATTTTCAAACAAGGAAGCTAACAATTTAAAGAGTTATGGAATTGCATTGGGTAGATTCTATAAATCACACCCAGTAGTAATACATAGATTATGACTTAAGTCCTGACTTGTTTAGAGCTGATGTTTTGGTCAATCATATGTTACTGACACACTTTGATGCTGAATGAATCTCAATTAGAATCAGTTCTTCACGTACTTATAATAATGTATTTACTGTTTTACTGTGTGAAGAAGTAACAGGAAAGTGGGGCTGAATGCAGTTAAATAACCATGGTTCTACATTTTTAGAGTAGTGTTCTGTATTGACCACAGTTGGTGCCATTACAAAGGTCTTCTAGCAATCTAGTTGCACTTGTACAAAGTTGTCTCAGTGTTTAAGTCCCTGTTGAGCTATATATGTCTCACACAAAAAGTGAATTCAAATCAATTTCTTTTACTTGGATGATCATTTTGATCATTTTTCACTTTTGTCAATCCGACAGCAAATTTTGCATTTAAATCACTTTAAATCTAGACATTAAATATAGTGACAATAAAGAAAAATATATTCAGTTGCATATTTCATGTTTATGCTTTGAAAATTAATATCAGAGACAGACATCAGCTAAAAGTAATGTTTGGATAACTATTTGTTCCTCTTTTTGCTATAATGTTTTTTTTCTATAATCCACAGTGATGCTTGTGCTTATGTTCAACTCTGATAGGTTTAGATTGATGTTAGCTATCATGGTGCAGTATAAAGAATACCATTGCAGAGAGCAAAACAATTGCTGAAGACAGAAGTGGCCTGTATAGTTAGAGATTCGGTCTTCCACTAACATAGGGCTTGTCAGGCTCACGTGTTGTCCAGTTCTGCGTGATTCAGTATTCTTAAGTGTTAGGGTTTTGGGGATTCCCATATATGTGATCAAATGATAAGTCCAGAAGATTCTTCACACCCTGCTGAAGGTTGACTTATTCCATTTCAGGTTCTCTGAAATTGAAGATGCAGAACAGAGTGAAATGCTGCAACACTGCACAACATTCTGTGGCTCATACATTTAAAAGTGATAATGTAGCCAACTAAACATCTTTAACAATTGTTCTTCCTGGGTCAAACAGAAGACACTTGAAAACAAGCAATGAAAATATTTGAACATGTCCAGTTCCCCCAGCGACCCCATCAGGGAATAAGCGGTATTGAAAATGGATGGATAAAATGTAAAGTTGGTGGGTGCACAAAATATGCTGAAATTTTCAGCCTTTGCTAATGTCTTCATATGTTCTACCGGGAGGGGAGCAGAAATATTTTCTTCACAGCAACCCTTACATGCAGACTATTTCTAATGAGACTATTGCATACAGACTCAAATGAGTGGCACAAGATTTCTGCAAAGCGAATAAAATGAAAAATGTGTTTGTGTACTGTTAGATTGATCATCACCAATGTCTGTTTTTTTAAAATATACTATCTTATATTGTAACTAGGATGACAAATCCAGGTAGTCATGCATACACGCTTCCACGTGACAAATTATCGCAGTAATGTACTGAACAAATGATGCCTGGGGAATTTGTGTTAGTAAAACGTTAAGCTGCTTTCGGCTCAGTGGAAATGAAAATGTAAATGGGATGACTTTGAAAGAAAACTGTGTCAAGTCTTTTTACAGCTGAGTCACATACGTGTACATGCTGCATGACGCCTTACAGTTGGCAAGCTGAAGTCTTGTCTTTTCTTTCTGTTGGCTTTGAGTGGCTCTTGTTTTTGATTTGACATAAGTCAACTTCTTTGTTTCCATTTCACCTGCAAAAAATAAAGAATGACACTCATTTCAGATTTCTGTTTGCCAGAATTTACCCCTATCTCCTGAATCAATTACATAATTGTTTTCTTACACTTTTTCACTCTCTTTTCACACTTGCAGTACTTGACGGTTTTGTTGACAGTATACTACAAAGTCAACATGTATAACTCTTATAAGACTAATTGAGAATTTGTCTTGAAAGATAGTCTTAATAACTTAGGTGAAAGTCCTCTGTAAAACTGGAACTTACTATTCATCACTAACAGAAGAGAACAAGAATAATCCCAGGTTTCTTTTCAGTTTTGTAGCCAGGCTGACAAAGAATATAAGCTCTGCTGAACCATGTATTCCTCAGTAATATGAGGAATACAGTAATGATTGACACACTTATACACAGACAGACAAACACAAACATACATAATTGCATATATCAGTCATTGTTGTGTTCTTTAATGATAGTCAGGAACACTGACAAATCTCTACAGATGATACTCTAAAACCATCATGGTTTTGTCACATTAGCTCACTCAGTTGGATTCCAGCTGTAGCTATCTCAGCAGGCAAAATCAATGGTCACCAGCTATAGATGCTTCTGCCTAAAATGAAGGACCTCTGTAGTTCAGTGTTTGCGCTGGGAAATCAGAGAGAAGCTCACATCTACAGTATGCTTTTAGTATTACAGTTCTGTTAGTTGTAATGAAACAACAACTAACAGCTAATTATTGAAGCAGGGCCAAACATATAAAACATCTTTGAAAGGACAGTTAGTTGTAGATGATTTTGATTTGGAAGAAAGTTAGCCACTATATTTGCATTTGAACTCAGGTGATATTGTAAAACTGATTTTGAATCAGTTTGAACTAAAACAATTACAACTTTCTTATTGAGTGCTCTACAATCACATGTTGATAATCACCACTTTGCATCCCCATCAAGGGGTTGTTCACCTCTAAAGTAGCTCATATGTATTATTTCAATTGTTCAAAAAAGTCATTTATAATGACGGTCTGGAGCCTATCCCAACTAGATTTTATTGTTTCATGTGTCATTTCAGTTCCTGGAGTTCACGAGGATGCTGTGTGCATCTACTATAACTAAGAAACTTCCCTGTATCAACCATAATTAAAATTGTGATGTTATATACTATGACGTTTGTCTTCTAATGACATTTTAGAAGCTTAAAATGTTTTTAAATTATATTAAAAAATTTCCTGAAATGTGCTGTTTAAACATGTTGACATGAGAAAAGGCTCAGTGGACTAGCAACCTGTATAGGGCATACCCCACCTGTATTTGGGTGGCAGCAAGGCAAGGCCTTGAAAAATTGAGATTGAAAGAATTAAGAGTTAGTTTATTTTGGAGACCGGGTGGTTTTGGTGCACACCAGGGACGATAATCTGTTTGTTCTATTGATGGAAAACTGCACATAGCTGGAACTGTCCATTTACTGTACCTTGAGGTGGTCTGGGTAGCCTGATCTGCATATCACACCTATTGGCAGTGGTCATAATGGGTTCAGATGGGGGTTGGATGGACTGGAGGAAGGCCACAGTGGGGAAAGGCACTGATGGGATATGGGTCATGGAGGAGTCAGACAGAGAGTTTGACACCCCTGTGTGGATGTGTTCCTTAAAGCTAGAGGGTATCCTCCACCGGGGTAATGGGGAAGGAGACATGTCCTCACTGGAGGTACCAAGGACACTGTGAGAACTCAGTGACTGATCTGGGGTTGAAGAGGATTTGGGGAGGAAGTGCAGAATGGAGGAGAAGAAGGGGCAGGATTCTGGGGGAGGTATGGTCCCAATTCCACTGTCCAATGTTCGCATCTTGCTGCCGGACCCTGCGGCACAAGGAGAACAGTTGAAGTGGTTCAGGATAGGGGAAAGGCAGGTAGCATAACAGGAATGAAATATCAGGACAACCATTGGTGAAGTGGTGCTGAACTGTAGAATACTCTAGTTTTAGTTATTGAGTGATGCATTTTCTTTCACTTTACCAAATTCTGTGTCTGGGGAAATCTGTAAAAAGTTTAATTATATAATCTTAACATGCTACAAATGATACCTTAGGGTGTGGACTGGTAAAAAGACACATTTGTGCATTGGCTGTGGCTTTGCAGCTCAGTAAAACATATTTTCTGCAATATCAAATAATTTCCTTCATGTGTCCTTGCCATTTTTTTGTGCATTAAGAGATTTGAGCAGTATATCTAAATAGTTTAAGTCAAACATGACTGAAATATTTTTCCATTAGATTTTCTTTTTCCTCTCTCTGTCAATTTTGCAATGGCTTGTTGTTCTTTTTGTAAGAGGCAAATTTGATAATAGTGCCCATACATACAAACTATATACAGTACCTAACTGATACAAATCAAGCCCACTTGGACCAATGCTTTGTTTAAATGCATTAGTGAGGATATGATTGCTTCCATGCACTGGCCATAAAGTAAATATGAAATGTACATGGCATACTGTATGAAATGACCCTTTGTATAATTTTTTATATAACTATATCAAACATAGAAATCAGCCATTCACAGTTACGCCTTAAGATGTGAAGATGCAAAACTGAACAAGATCGGTAACAAATCACTGAAATACAAAGTTTGTGTACCTGTAACTCTGTCAAATCAGTGTGAAATCATATCTAATGCACGGGTACACCTAGGCCATAAAAACAACTGATTTGGTTTGTTTTGAAAATGAAAAAAAGCCATATGACTTCAGGCTTCCAAGTAGTTTCTGAGAAAATGCTGCTCAGAAAAACACAAGGGGCCTGTAGCAGAAACCTGTGGGCAATCACAGCTAAGGCAACAGCTGCTACTCTGTATTAATGAAGACTAACACACATTAGGCTTTGCAGACTACTAAATTTCTATTTCCATTTTTGATAAAAAGCTAATGTACTTAAATGATGACAAAACATTTAATAAACTGAACATTAAAAAGAGTTATTTCCCAAGTCATATCGCATATCATTTCTCCTCTGATTGACTTGTTGTATAGAACAGATATCCAAAATATAATCACAGAAATAGACAATTGATCATTTTAAGTAAGAATCTAACTGAAATGGCAATATTACTGTCTCCCTCAAACATGATCCATAAGTGCCATGCCCAATCAAAAGCAGCTTAATGTAACAACTCTGCTCCAATGATTCTGTGTGCAGTAGGATAGAAATAGGAAATTTTGAAGGGGGCCACCTACTTCCCGTTGGCTACCCCATCTTTTTGGGTTGGGGCCCTCAAAAGGGGCTTGGCAGCCTCTGCAGAGGATGGCCAAATGATATTTGGGCTGTTATTATTGATGGCTTGTACCTATGAGAGGGCCTGAAGGAGAGACACAGAGCTGGAGGACCTGGCTGAGCTCTGGGGCCCACTGACCAAAAACTGATGGGGTGGGCAGAACAGGGGTCACATTGGCTGAAAGCTGAGAAAAGGACCTACGCAACGAGGATAACATGGCTGGGTCCGGTTCACGGCCGGGTCCGGTCCAGGGCTGGTTCCAGTCCCAGCCCGGCTGGCTCCGATTCCAGGCCAGGTCCTGTCCTGGCCCAGCTGGGTCTGAACCCCGGCCGAGTTGGGTCCAGTCCCCGGCTGGGTCCGATCCCCGGCAGGTCCCGGACCAGGCTCTGACTAAAGGAATGTAAGCGGGCTTCGCCCGCCTGGTACCAAAACCAATATATCAATCAGCTCCACAGCTATCATAAGCTCAGCTGCACTCCAAAGCAACAACAGTCTGGTCCCACCTCTGAACATTCCAAGCTTGACAGCTGTGACTCATCATTAAGCCAGCTGATGGTCAGACACTTTTCATCAAAAGTTGACCCCGAACTCCTGCCCGCTGTTCAAAAACTATATGAGATAGTTTCAAAATACTCACTCACTCACTCACTCACTCACTCACTCACTCACTCACTCACT
>JABUIW010000067.1:1089255-1107950 GCA_013363375.1 Menidia beryllina | reverse complement strand
GCACCGTAGTAGAGCAGCCCTTAGCTAGGCTAGCTAAGTGTAGCCAGGCCCAGGTAGTCGGGGCGGACCGACCGGGGTTAGCGGGTAATAGCCCCCCCCCCCCCCCCCCCCCCCCCCGGCCTCTCCTGAGCAGCCAGGAAAAGGAAGCTGGGTGGCTGTCCGAGGGAGGAATAGCCGTAAAAAGTCTAAGCACCTAGTGTCCCCTCAATCTGTTCGAGTAGCTAACAGATTTTCCCCACTCAGCGAGCCACCCGCTGAGAAGCCTACCCTAGTCATAGGTAGCTCGATTCTGAGGAATGTGAAGCTGAACACCCCAGGGAGTGTAGTTAAGTGTATTCCTGGGGCCAGAGCGGGCAACATTGAGTCTTATTTGAAACTTCTGGCTAAGGGTAGACGTAGATACAGTAAGATTGTTATCCACGTAGGCGTTAATGACTCCCGGTTACGTCAGTCAGAAGTCACTAAGTTAAATGTGGAGTCAGTTTGTAGATATGCTAGAACAATGTCGGACACCGTAGTTTTCTCTGGCCCCTTGCCCAACCTGGTTAGTGATGACATGTTTAGCCGCATGTCATCTTTCCGTCGATGGCTGGCGAGGTGGTGCCCAGCCAATGAGGTGGTCTTTGTGGATCACTGGCAGTCTTTCTGGGGAAGACGTGGCCTGATTAGGAGAGACGGCATCCATCCCACGGGGGAGGGAGCCGCTCTCATTTCTAGAAACCTAGCCAACATTGTTAGTAGACTAGATCGGTGACAGTCCAGGGTTGAGAGGAGGAAGCGGAGTTGTAATGTAACCCTCTTCTCTGCTCCTCCATTCCAGGAGTTATTTAGTGAAAAACCTATAGAGACGGTGTCTGTCCCCCGGTCATTTAAATTTTTAAAATTAAGGGTAAACAGAGGAGTTGTCTATAGAAACCTCATAAAAGTTAAAACCACAAGAGAAATGGTGCATGCAAATAAGAGAGTAAAATGTGGACTCTTGAATATCAGATCTCTCTCTTCTAAAGGTGTGCTTGTAAATGAACTCATATCAGATTATAAGATTGATTTATTTTGTCTTACTGAAACCTGGCTGGGTGGTGGAGAATATGTGAGCCTAAACGAATCCACTCCTCCCAGTCATAGGAATACTCACAATCCTCGAAGCACAGGTCGAGGAGGTGGAGTTGCAGCTATCTTTGACTCCAGTCTTGTAATCAGCTCTAAAGCTAAATTGAACTATAACTCTTTTGAAAGCCTTGTTCTGAGTCTTTCCCAACCAAGCTGGAAATCACTGCAACCTATTCTATTTATTATAGTGTACCGACCACCCGGTCCATACTCTGAATTCTTATCTGAATTTGCAGAGTTTTTGTCAACTTTAGTCCTTAAAACGGACAAAGTAATTATTGTAGGGGACTTTAATATCCATGTGGATGTTGAGAATGACAGCCTCAGTACTGCATTTATCTCTCTGTTAGATTCCATTGGCTTCTCTCAGAGTGTTCATGAACCGACTCACTGTTTTAACCACACCCTTGATCTTGTTCTGGTGTATGGTATTGAAATTGAACATTTAATAGTGTTCCCACATAATCCGTCTTTATCTGACCACTGTTTGCTAACATTTGAGCTTTTACTGCTGAATTACCCTCCACTGGGTAAAAATGTCTACTCAAGATGCCTGTCTGATAGTGCTATAGCTAAATTTAAGGATGTGATTCCATCAGCTCTACATCCATTATCAAGTCGTACAGAAACAGAGGACTCTTATGTTAATTTCAGTCCTTCCCAAGTTGATCATCTTGTTGATAGTGTTGAAGGCTCGCTGCGAACAGCACTTAACGCTGTAGCCCCCCTAAAGAAGAAAATTCTTAAACAAAGACGGTTAGCTCCATGGTATACTAGTGAAACCCGCAAATTAAAGCAGATATCTCGGAAACTTGAGAAGAACTGGCGTTCAACCAAGCTGGAAAAGTCTCGTTTATCTTGGCAAGATAGTCTTAAAGCTTATAGGAAGGCCCTCCGTGATGCCAAAGCAGCATATTACTCGTCTTTAATTGAGGAAAATAGGAACAATCCCAGGTTTCTTTTCAGCACTGTTGCCAGGCTGACTGAGAGCCACAGCTCTATTGAATCAAGTATTCCAATAGCTCTCACTAGCCATGACTTCATGAGCTTCTTTAACGATAAAATTCTAGCTATCAGGAACAAAATCCACCAAGACTTGCCCTCAACTAGCATCGACTTATCTTTAAACTTAGTAACTGTAGGACCAGAACCAGTTATATGTTTTGACTGTTTTGCTTCCCTCAATCTTTGTCAACTAACTTCAATCATTTCTTCATCCAAACCTTCAACTTGCCTCTTGGACCCCATCCCGACTAGGCTGCTTAAAGAAGTCCTACCCTTAGTTGGTACTTCTCTGCTAGACGTGATCAATCTGTCCTTATTAACAGGCTATGTGCCACAGTACTTTAAAGTAGCTGTAATTAAGCATCTTTTGAAAAAGCCTAACCTGGACCCAGATGTTTTAGCCAACTATAGACCTATATCCAACCTTCCATTCATCTCCAAGGTCCTGGAGAAAGCAGTAGCCAAACAGCTGTGTGACTATCTACATAGCAATAGCCTGTTTGAGGATTTTCAGTCAGGATTTAGAGCTCACCATAGCACAGAGACCGCACTGGTGAAAATTACTAATGACCTCCTAATGGCATCAGACAAAGGACTCGTCTCTGTCTTGGTTTTATTAGATCTTAGTGCTGCTTTTGACACCATTGACCATCAGATCCTACTACAGAGACTGGAACATTTCATCGGCATTAAAGGAGCCGTTCTAAGTTGGTTTAGGTCCTATTTATCAGATCGGTTTCAGTTTGTGCATGTTAACGATGAGTCCTCCATGCATGCCAGAGTTAGCCACGGAGTTCCGCAAGGATCCGTTCTCGGACCAATCCTCTTTACTTTATATATGCTTCCTTTAGGTAATATTATCAGGAAACACTCTATCAACTTTCATTGCTATGCAGATGATACTCAGTTATACCTATCGATCAAGCCAGATGAAACTCATCAGCTAGCTAAGCTTCAAATGTGCCTTCAGGATGTTAAAACCTGGATGACCTGCAATTTTCTAATGTTAAACTCAGCTAAAACTGAAATTATTGTTCTAGGGCCTAAACACCTTCGTGACGCATTATCTAGAGATATAGTTTCCCTGGATGGCATCGCCCTGGCCTCCAGCACCACTGTGAGAAATCTTGGAGTTATCTTCGATCAGGACATGTCGTTTAACTCTCACATTAAGCAAATTTCAAGAACCGCCTTCTTTCACCTTCGTAATATCGCAAAAATTAGGAGCATCCTGTGTAAAAATGATGCAGAAAAACTAGTCCATGCATTTGTTACTTCTAGGCTGGATTACTGAAATTCCTTGTTATCAGGGTCTTCAAAAAAGTCCATTAGGACTCTTCAGCTGATCCAGAATGCTGCAGCACGTGTTCTTACAGGAACCAGAAAAAGAGATCATATTTCTCCTGTCTTGGCTTCTCTGCACTGGCTTCCTGTTAAATCCAGAATAGAATTTAAAATCCTTCTCCTTACGTATAAAGCTCTTCATGGTCAGGCCCCATCTTATCTTAAAGAGCTTCTAGTACCTTACTGCCCTACCAGAGAACTGCGCTCCCAGAATGAAGGGTTACTGGCAGTTCCTAGAGTCTTGAAAACTAGAATGAGCGCTAGAGCGTTCAGTTATCAGAGTCCTCTTTTGTGGAACCAGGTTCCAGTTTGGGTCCGGGAAGCAGACACCGTCTCTATATTTAAGAGTAGGCTTAAGACTTTCCTTTATGATAGAACTTATAGTTAGAGTAAGTCCACCCCTGGTTGTGCTGCTATAGGCCTAGACTGCCGGGGGATGCATTATGATGCACCGAGCTCCCCTTTCCTTTCTCTCTCTCCCTCCCGGTGCAACCTCATTCCATTAACAATGTTACTAACTGGACTCTCTCCCTTCCCCGTAGTCGTGTGCTTTCTCGTCCCCCTTCTCTCTCCTCTCTCTTCGTAACACTTTCTGCAGATATTCCTGGCTCTGGAGCTGTGGGGTCTGGATCTGTGGTTCGGAGTCTCCTCCTATCTCTTCCTGCAGGTGTTCCTAGAGCTGTGGAGTCTGGATCTGTGGTTGGGAGTTTCCTGCTGCCCCCGTGTTCCTGCTCATTATTAGCATTAACATCATTGCCATATTTAATTTATTCTACGTGTTGCTGTGTTGGCTGCCTCTCTCTGCTCCCTCTGTCCTTCTCTCGCCCTCTCTCTCTCTCTTGCTCTCTCTTTCCCCTCACCCCCAACCGGCCGAGGCAGATGGCCGCCCACCCTGAGCCATGGTTCTGCTCAAGGTTTCTGCCTGTTAAAAGGAAGTTTTTCCTTGCCTGTGTCGCCTAGTGCTTGCTCATGGTGGGAATTGTTGGGTTTCTGTAGTTAACTTCAGAGTAGGGTCTGACCTGCTCTGTTTGGAAAGCGCTGTGAGACAACTGTTGTTGTGATGTGGCGCTATATAAATAAAAATTGTTGTTGTTGTTGTAAGTAGGTTAGTGCCACCCTTCTATTATTATGAATCTTTATTAGCTCAGAGTAGTGGGGTTTTCTTTTCTTTTGCTTTCTTTCAAAGGTACTGTTAGTTAGGCCCTGTTTTGTTTTGCTGATTTCTTTGATTTGGCAAAAACGGCCCTGTTCTCCCCCACAGTTGTTGAGCCTTCTTTTTCTTTTCGGAGACAAATAAACCTTATTTTTTCACTTTACAAAGACTCCACTTTCTTAAGGGTGTGAGGTTCACTCCTCCCTTCCATTGGTGGGGCAGGGGATGTAACATTGGTGTCCATTAATCTAAAATCAGAAAAATATATAGTGGAAAATATTCAAGACAGTTCTCTCGCATCAAGCTGAAAAACACTTAGGCTTGGATAATTGTGCTTGGGTGGTGCAGTGCATAAATTTTAATTAGGTGATTAACCTCTGAGGGCAGACGTCTGTCTGTATCAAATATGTTTGAAATTTGCAGCATTTTGCAGTTTGTCACAATTTCAACAGTGTCTGTCATGAGTCCCAAACCAAAATGTCTCAAAAAGTTAGAACTTCTATTTTCAATTTAGTTTGAGACCATATTGAAAAAATGGTATCATCTGCTTTCTTTCAAATACTCATTTTGTTCGTGTTATTATAATTATTGAGAAACTGGCGGGAGACTAACGAGTGAATACTAGGCATGGCAAGATTCACCGATGCGTATCGGAACATCGGAACGACCTGTGCGATACGGTTGCATCGATTTGCAAACGTCTGCATCGATAAAAACCGCACATAAACTCGAGATGCATCGTATCAAAACTACCTGCATCGATACAAACCGATTATTATCTTCTATTATTATAACTTTTTAGAAACGTGTATTTGAGTTTTAGTTGCGTTTCTTTCCATCCCTGTTGCCTGCCTACTGCGTGCATGCTAGTCTCTCTGCCACTCAAGTCTCGCCCCAATCACTCTCTAAGTTGCACTTCCTTTGTTTCAAAATAAAAGGCACAGTTAGCTTGCGTGCCATAACTTGAACTATGTAGTCCATGGTGTACTTTTCTTCTGCATTGCATCGCATCGTATTGTATCGTATCGTATCGCACTGTATCGCAGCATTTTAAATTTAGATCGTTCTGTATCGCACCGGATCGCAGGAGGTTGGAGAATCGTATCGAATCTTATCACTAGAAATTCCATGAATCGTGAATGTATCGAATCGTTGGCTGTGTATCGAGATGTGTATCGTATCGCCTTGGTGGTGAAGATTCCCATCCCTAGTGAATACCGTTCCAAAATACCATTGATCACACATGAAAACCAACTACAGCAAATGGAGCTTAACCCTAAACATCTTTAATATATTCTGAAAACTGACCATATTTTGGGACCCACTCCAAAAAGGACAGATGGAAATCTCGCCCAGCAGAGTGGATCCAAATTAATTTTCAAAAAGTCAAATAGCACTGACACAGGCTAAGGAGGGCCTGTCTTGCACTTAACACACCTGATATAGTCAAAACAACATACATTTTAGGACATATATAATTTAATTGAATTTCTATTTCATCAAATGTTCCAACTTTTAATGTAACAGTGATAGTATGTGTAGCTTCAATTATATACTAAAATGCTATTTTTGTGACAGAATTTTTTTGGCATTCCAGCTCTTTTCCTATTAACATTTACTGTTTAATAAATCCACATGTAAAATAAAATAAGAAAAATGTGTTTATATCAGGAAAACTACTACTTCTACTACTACTTTAATGATAAAGCACTTCAAAAACCCCCACAGTGGACCAAAGCGATGTACAGAAGTATAAGTGCAGGGCAAATAAATGCTTAAAATAAAAAATGGCAAATCAAGTTCACACGTGAATGTAAGTAACCTTACACTGATATTTAAGTGTAGCCTTTATGTGATTTTTCATTTTGATTTCACCAGCTGTCACTGGTTTACAAATAATTTGTTTTACAAAAGAACTTGTGTATGGTTAGGTTTTAATAATGAAATGGAAAAATTAAGGCTTCTTGTCCTGATTTTTAAATGAAGATCATCTTTATTTCCTTTACTTTCCTGCTGAGCAGAGATTTAATCTGATAAGTGCTTTTGGTTCTCCGGTAATCTTATCCTATTAGCACATAGATCATATTCGTAAACATGAGCAGAGAAGAGCTTGAGACCCCGAATAAATGAATGTAACAAGTATTTACATGCAATTTTTCAGTGCACTAAAAGTGTAAGGGGTCAAGCAACAGAATCCCAATAATAGAGATTCATACATGAATAAGCCTTTTGAGACAATACATTTTCACCTTATGCAAACTTCCACAAAACACAGCTAATTGATACTGAGGTTGAGAAGTGAAATGGAAATAGATATGATGGACAAAAAGCACATGTTGACGAAACTCAGCATCTTGTGTGTTTATTTGACTGCTTGTAGCATGTTTATTATATTCAAGACTTACAGAAATCTGTCATATTTGGTCTTCACTTCTGTCTGCAAACTGTAAAATGGTAAGCACAGATACAACTTTTATGTTCTCATGATTAAATGGGAACAGCTGATATTGGTACTGTGCCAACGAATACTTAATTTTTTTAGGTACATTGTCATCCGGTACTGTTTTTTGTAACACGCCAGAGAATAAAGTTTATCTGACCTCTAATTGCGTCCTGGGTGGATCCATTTTCATCATCAGCTCCTCGGTTCACCAACTGCATCTACAATACATGAAACAAGGTTGACATCATAATCTTTCATCATTGTGCTATGTAATCCTAGTTTACAATGAAAGCGTAATCTTCGTAATAGAAATCACAATAACCAAAATAGGATGTTTTTCATCCCAGCTCTTTTCTTCATATGGTCTGTTTTTGCTGACATCATGCTGCCAATACTGCTTTTCGTGAATGATTTCTATCACAAACCTTCTAGTTTTGTGATTTCGGAAGGTCTTTGGAAGGTCATGCATTATGTCATAATTGCCTACAATACTGAACAGTTCTGAAAAGCCATAATGTTCACTAAAGTGTCCTTCACTTTACTGATGGGTAAAGTGAGTAACATTGCTCATCTTGTTATAATTCAGTATTCTGTGGAGACATCCTAAATCTGATATTCCCAAGAAAAAAAGAGTGACAGACAGTATGAATCTGATCAGAGTAAGAGCTAAGCTACTTAGTAAGATTTTATAGTCATCAGCAACGCAAACACAGAGATATTTGCAGACTGCTTGAATCAAATAATGTGGATTAATGTTGAGATGACACCCGGAGCAACATGGCCCAGCTGTCTATGATGCCCTCTTGATATCTTAAGTGAATCTACTGTATTTTCTTAATTTGGATTTTAAAAAGTGCTTGCCTTACGTATGCTGCAGCATTTCATCACTTAACTAATGATACCATAACAAAAAATGTACCTTTTGGTCCACTATGATATTAGAATGTCTTTGTATCTCACTCAGGGACATTCCTGGACAGGGCATCGAGATGCATGCACGTACTGCATCATGGGACTCTCTTCTCCCCACAGAGCTGAAAGAAAACAGTTAATCAGCAAAGTGCAGACTGCAATTTATGATATTACCTCTAGATGCCTAAGGTTATTCAGATGCATTTCTCATCCAGCAACTGGAATAACTTGCCTCTGTCTGAAATGTGCTTAAACACATTTCAGACGTTAAGTTAATGAGCCTAAGACAAATAAAATTGAAAAAATCATGCAATTCAAAAACAAACAAACACACCCCCTAAGCGGGCAAGAAGGAAATTATAAAGAAAATCCACTTTGTCAAGCAGCAGATCTCAAAAGAAGAGAAGTGTTCAAAACTTTAAAAACTGGTGAATTTCTTACCAGTCTTTTCCATCGCTTTTTCTTCTGTCTTTCTTTTTTTCAGACTTTGAATTCTTTCCTCCCAGAATTGAAGATATCTTTTGCTCTCGCTTGTCTTCTTTGACTTTTGGTGGATCAGTCTTTTTACTGCTTGGAGCAGGGAGTTTACTTTTGCGAAACCCAAACCAATTTGCAAGGGTTGAACCAGACTTTTGCTTCACTTCATTGGTTCGCTCCTGTTCCTGAGACTTGTGCAGGTTCTCTTCAATTCCAAGCATCACCTTTTCTTCAATCGTGGTTATAGTGCTTTGTGTCTCTGGTTCCTCAGACACTGGCTCCCCAAAGGCGCTAGAAAACTGTTGTTCAATTTGAAGTCGCCTTGCCTGTTCTCGCTGGAGTTTAAGATTTTGAAGTCTTTCACTAGAGGACCCTAAATGTGAGGGAACTGCAAGACCCTCTTCAATCAAGAAGTTGTTTAAAAGGGAACGATTCATTGGTAAATGGTAGCTGCTAGAGCAGCTCATACTACCAGGGAGGACATCGCCTAGAGAATTCAAGGAGCTTCCTGATTGTGTTTTGATCTGGGTTCGCAACTTTCCAGGTCTGTTGAAGCTTGGTCTCTCGATGTAGCGTGCACCAAAGCTCTGGCTACGAGCTTTGGCTCCATTCATACCCATCACTGGCTTTAAAATGGGTCTTGTAGACACAGACACAGATCTTTTAAACAGCCACCCCTCCTCATCAAATCCCCAATCTAAAATCACACCACTGTCTGATGGAACAGCTCGAACGGGTTCAGAATCCAAAGAATTGCAGCGGGTCTCAATCTTTCTGTGGGGCTTGTCCTGTGCAACACATTCAGGAATCATTTGGGGGTCACATTTAAATGTCTGAAAGGTCTGGGCACTTTTTGTATCATCTTTGATTTGATTTCCAAAAAGCAGGACGGTAGTTGTGTCTTGTCCAGCAATTGCTTCATGAGATTTTGCACTTACAGGAGATCTTTTTACATGCCTTGAGGTGGAAATCTGAGGATTATTTGCAATCCCACAATAGTAAACATTAGAATATGCTGTTGGCAAGACTTCTGAAAGTTTTGGTTCACTAATACTCTGTTTGGATCTTTGCAGGATATTCTGACTTGCTAACAAAGAGGGAGCTCCATTTTCTTGAAAGCATTTGTTAGCTCTAGCTGAAAACTGGACTGACTCTGAGATTGGTGATTCTTCATTTGGAATAGGGGGTAATATTGATGAATGGCTGTGGTAGATTTTGTCAGAGATTTCCCTACCACCAGTTGGTGATGTTGCTTCATGATGGTCCTTTATAATGTTAGATTGCTTTGTCAGTGAAACAGGGGCGCGCTCTTTTGATTGGGTGTTGGCCGATGATGATGCTGCATTCCCTGATGCAGAGTTCTGAGCTTGATTGGGCAATTTGAGCTCTTTGGGTAAGCTGCCAGAGTTGGGCTTAAAGAGTAGAGATGTAGTTCTACCTGGAGGTGGTGGTGGAGATGGAGACCTAAGGTCTTCTTTGGAAATATCACACCACTTTTCTTGGCGTCGCTGTTTTCGGGGCGAGCAGGGTAAGTTGTCATACAAACTCTCCTCTACAGAGTCAGTACTTGAGAGTCTAGTGATTTGCAATGATGATTTATTTGGACACTTTGAGTTGATGCCTTGAGACTTGAGTATCTTTGAATGTTTCACTGGAGATGCAAGAGGTGAGGTCTGCTGAACAATCTCAAGAGACTTGGAGACTTGTTGACCTGTGACAGCCTCCTCTTTCTCATCTTTGGATGATGCGATTATGTCATGCATTTTATTGAGATTTGTTCTTTTACTAGGAATGTTTTGTGCTGAAGCATTTGTACTTGACTGTCCTTTGGACCTTAAACTTTTTATTAGCTTTTGCTGGAGAGGGGAATGAATGTGCCTGGCCTGGTCTCTTCCTCCATCTGCACTTTTGCTACGCAAAATAAAAGCTTTCCTTGCAGAATCACAGAGCTGAGATTGGGGTTTCCTTAGTGGTGATTCTGTGTGACTTCCAGCTTGACTTGTCTGGTCCCTGCAATGATGAATCTCCATGGAAAAGCTGCGGTGCCTCACTTCATTCATGCAGCTCAGGAATTTTGTTGCAGTATGCTGAATGGATGTGCCAGCATCATTTGTCTCTTGCTCCACCTTCATGATTGATATGATGTCCTGATGTCTTTTGTTCTGATCAAGTCTGGATTTACGGTCAGTAGATTGTTCCTGGTTATTATTTCTATCATTGAACATTAAGCCTGATGAGTTATGGTTTTCAGGTGAGTCTGTGTTAATTTCTTCTAGATGTGTAAGGCAGTCAGTTGGGCTTACACCAGGTTTGACAGTAGGGACCTCCAAAAATAAGAAGTTGTCAGAGTCAGGTGAGGGGAAAAGCTCAGAATTCCTTGCATTTTTGAGAAAATGTTTGCCATCTTCCCTAGTGACATCCAATTTGTCCAAACAAAGATGTTCTTTGGTTGGTTGATCCTTGGATTTTCCCCTACCTAATTGACGAGGTTCCTCATCAAGGTCTAGGGTGGAAACCCCCTCTGCAACCTTGAAAGGTGTACTTGTTGGGGCTGCTGTCCTCGCTATGGTCTCTTTTTGTCCACACATGAGACCAACAGGATATATACCTTCATTTGAGGTCATACAGTCTTTGCAGTGTGGTACAGATGCAATTGAGGACTCTTCTTTAGAGCTCTTCATCTGACACTCTAAGCCTTTGAAAAAATGTGCTTCTCTCTGCCACAGGTCCATTCGCTCATTAGGTGCTGAAGGATTGCTGTACATGGAGCCTGTACTGATTATTTTGTCCCGGCTTGTGGCAGACTGTGAATAGCATAACATTTACAATTAGTAAAATTGTAATGATATATTCTTTAAAAATAATGTGAACAAAAGACCAATCACTTCACCTGCTTTGAGAGACCATGTCCTTCTGCCCAAGTATAGGAGCCATTAGAGTAGCCACCACAAGCACTCGATGGAGATGCTTCCCTGCCACTGCCACTACTGCGTGGACAAGTTAGACTCAGATGGCTTGGCCATCTCCCTGCAGTAATAACTGCTTTTCCATTTCTTGGAACCTCCTGTAAATGAGTTATTTATATACTTAGTCACTGGAAATCACACAAATACATGAATTGATGGATGTTGCAAACCGTCTAATTGTACAGTTTAACAAGCATAATAGTGCAACAAGTCACAATTAAAAGCATGATGATCTACATTTGATGATGTACTCATATGAGAGATCATTATAAACCTTAAATTTAATTGACTTGCCTGAAAAGTCATGTTAATATGGCTCAGACATTTTTTCATCTTTCCTCCTCTTGACATTATAGTTTGGATTTATTTTGCAAGCTGAAGCCAGAGATGTTCAGTAACGAAGTAGAACTACTTAAGTACTGTACTTAAGTACCAAAATGCAGTAACTGTACTTTATTGGAGTATATATATTTTTTTCCTACTTTTACTTTTACTCCACCACATTTGATTAATTTAATACTTTTGTTCCGATCGATTTTTCACGGGCTGAATCGTTACTCGTTACTGGTATGTAAACGTAATGATAGATACCGTAGCTCTGTCAGGGTTTGGGAAGCTGGCTCCTCATTGGGCGATTTGAGCGATTATAGCCTATTAAAAAAATACATCCCGAAAGATTGTGAAATCATGGCCTTCAAAAATTTCCCATATAATCTGAAAGACTATCAAGGTAAGTTAAAAAATTCAATGACATATAAGCTAGTAAATAAGCGCTAGTTCAGTTCTCCCTGTTCACTCAGGACATAGCAGCTAACATTAGCTAAAGCTAACCTAGCTGGCTAGCTGTATGATAGCCTCTTAAGGGAAGCCGCAAGATTCATGATTCTGACACTGACTGGAATAATTAATTATAGTAGATGAAGTACTTTTGATTGCTAATGAAGATGTAGTTTTCTGTTTTTGCAAACACCTGTATGGCCTTTCACATGTTTGAAATAATATAAACAATATCTATCACACTTTTGACTGCCTTTTTTAATATATACACAGTACTTGTACTTTTACTTATACTTGTACTTTTGATACTTGAGTAGCAATACTTAAGTACAAAAAAAATGAGTACTTCTGTACTTCCACTTAAGTATGGTGTTGAAAGAATACTTCTACTTTTACTCAAGTCAGTTTTTTTATATAGTACTTGTACTTCTACGGCACTCCTCTACTCCAGTCCTTTATACATCTCTGGCTGAAGCACATACATGGACTAAGGGTAGTGCTCCATGGCTCTCTATTTGTCTACAAAACAATCAATACGGTGTGCACAATGCTGTCTTATTCAATCGAAAGTATAATTGAGAATCAAGATCATATTTTCCACACCGCTTGTTTGATGCTTTCTGCTTCAAAATGGTGTTTTCCTCTTACAAGTGTACCGTGATTGCTTTAGTTGTTAAGACCGACTTTTTAAAACTGCTTCCACATGAAGGCAAATCATTCAAAGAACTTGATATTGTGCCAGGCAGAGACTACAAGATGGTCATAACTTTTATTTGTATCTCTCGTTTGGACTAATTTTCCACTACAATGTTTGATTATCTGAGTCTGTATATTCTGGATCATGTGCCCCATCATTATGGGTATGTGTACACAGTATGTGTGTCAGTGCCAGCAGTGCCTGAAAAAGATAACCTGGTCCCAAAATCTAAAGGTAGTGTTCAATTTTAGTGTTGTACATGTTATGGATTAGTTGAAGACAGTCCAGAATCTACAAAAATTGGTTTCATAAATAAAAATTTCCAATATAATGTATCATGTGCTAGGCACAATCTGATTATATTATTCTTTATTATTCTAAATATTATCTATTTCTTTAATCTATTTTGACCAATTATAAATAAATAAATTCTATCCTCGATTTCATGTAATTCTCGACAACAACAAAGTCAAATATTTTACTGTTGTTTGGTTCAAAAGACCACATATATATGAAAATTCTTGTGTACAATAAAAACAGAAGTTTCTTAGTCATGCCTGCTGGCACTGTTCACAATGGTGAATATGCTGTTTCCATCAGACCCCAAAGGTGTGAAATGTTGTGACTTAGTTTAAAAAAAAATGTTGATCATTTGCCAATTCTGTCATGGCCAGTCTTTCGTTTGTGCATTTAGCAGATGCTTTTATCCAAAGCAAATTACAAATTAGAATACAAAATGGAATATATACAGTACATGTGCATCTCCCCCATCGGGGAATCAAAGTCCGCTCTCCCGTGTGACACCATCATACTAGCAAGGAGACCAGTATGTCATTAGTCATTTTTTAGCAATTATTAATGTGTGTAGGGGAGTATAGGGGAGCAGGGGACAACAGTGATTTGCTCCTTTCAATGATATTCACCTATTTGATTGTCCATGACAGCCTTCATTTTGCAAGTACTGCCTCAGATTATTATAGAAGCTAATTACAGTTACAATGATCTATTAAAGAGCTATCTGAGATTTGATAAAAGCCGTAGTTTAATCAATTTAGAGGCAAATGGGCCTAACCAAAAGACTATGTGCCCATTAGGCTGTTTTTTTCTCCTCTTTTTTTTCGCTGCACTAAATTGAGACACCCTTCATTGAAATTACAAAAAAAGTTTTAGAATGAGTTTTCAAGTAAGCCTTTTTAATCCCAAAACAAGCTTCTCATGTGGATCAAAAAGAGGAGCCCTTATAAATCAACCGCAGCGCATGAATCTCGTGCCCAACAATCTGTTAATATACAGTACTTTCTCTTCTGAAAACCACAATACTAATGTCTTCATATAAGTTCAGGGCAGCCATATACATGACCATTATGCAGGTTATATATTTAGCTATTTAGAAGACATTTGAAACAAAGTGGCCTACAAGTAAAGAAACAACATTAAAGCAAGAGGGCACTAAGAAACAAAAAAAAAGCAAAGAGGTGCAAGTAGAAGAAGTAGAAGTGGGCTTTAACTGTAAAGAGAGAAGATATTTTCTGGACATACAAGTCCTCAACAGACTCTTGAAAGCAGAGAGTTATTACTTGAAAGATTCTACAAATAGTGGATTGAGACTTGCCTTCTGAGTATGGATAGAAGTATTCATGGGAGGAACGCAGTAGTAAAGAAGAAAAATTCCTTGAGTTTATATAAATTGATGTAGATCTCACAATCCCCATTAGGCAAATGTTTGTGGTTTCAATTTGCGGTTCAATATGCGGTTCAATTTGCGGTTTAAACACACAGAGACCCACATTCATACAGTTATATGTCTACCAAGCAGTTACCAGTCTTCACGGGTAATAGGTGGCATGGTGAATGTCTACACTATCAATAACATCACTCGATCTGCCAACTTCCACTTACATAATATCAACTAACTCCGTCACTCCCTCACCCCTAATACTGCCTCGTTGCAACTCCTTTTTCTTTGGTCTCCCTCACAAGTCTCTCCATAAGCTTCAACTGGTCCAAAACTCTGCTGCTCGTGTCATCACCAAAATCCCTTCTTCCAACCATATGACTCCTATCCTACAGCAACTTCACTGGCTCCCAGCTACTCTAAGAATCCAATTCAAAATCCTTCTATACACATTTAAAACTATCCACAACCTTGCCCCTTTATACCTGTCTGACCTCCTCCACATAGTCAGTCCAGCAGCATGATCCTCCTCCTCTCTCCACCTCACTGTGCCCCCTGCTCACCTCAGCACCATGGGGAGCAGAGCTTTCAGTCGCTCTGCTCCCCGACTCTGGAACTCTTTGCCATCTGACATCCGAAATACCGACTCTCTCCCTCTTTTCAAAACCAAACTCAAAACTCACCTGTTTATAATTTCTGTAACTGTAACTTTCCCCTCATTCTGCACAGTTTTATTCATTTGCACTTCTATTCATTCACGATGTTTTAAATATGTTTATTGTATGTTTCTTATGTTTCGATGTTGTCTAGATGATAATGGTCTTTGTAAAGTGTCCTTGAGTGGCATGAAAATGACATTTATTATTATTATTATTAATGGGAAGAGCAGTGGAGTAAAAAAAAACAGAAGCTGACTATTGAAGCTGAAGATGATGGCCTCATCACCACCAATCACATGAGAAAACACTAGTCTATCAAGGAGTCTCATGATTTGGGACCTATAGTTGATAAAGGATGAAGTTGCCAGATATTTCTTTTTGTTTTACTACAGAGGACAAAAAGGAAATCAATCCCATTTCCATATACAGAATATTTAAGTTTGATTTGATAGACTGCCCAATATGTTTGTATTCTATCACTTGTTATTTAGTGTTAGTTGTTGTTTTTGAAGTTGTTCTTACCTTTAGCTTTTGGCTATAAATAATTTTCAGTAAACCTTAAAGAAGATTATCATGTGATGGTTTTATTATGTTTAAAAAAAAAGTATTTTAGTTCAGCTGGACACTGTAATTATGGGCTAATGTTATTTAGTGAGGATTATATACTCCATTAGGTGGAGGTTGTTTTTCAGTGAGAGGTAAGTAATCAGGACTTGCATGGTGTTGTGGTGGTTCCTTGGGGGCCTTTCTGTAGTTTGCAAGTCCTCCACGTGTATGTGTGGGTTCTCTCCAGGTACTCCAGCTTCCTCCCATAGTCCAGAAATATGCATGTTAGGTTAATCGATTACACTAAATTTCCCAGATGTCGTTGGTCTCTGTGTGGCTCTGTAATGGATTGGAGGCATATCAAGGGTGTACATTTCTTACAGTAAAAAAAAATCTAACAGAGGTTGTTTAATTTCTAAATGTTGAGGTAGTTAACACTGTCACCTCACATCAAGTGGTTTCCTAGTTAGATTCCCTGGTGGGCTTTCTGTAGGTAGTTTACATTGTCCTCCCTTTGGGTTCTCTCCAGGAACTCTGGCTTTCTTCCGCAGTCCAGAAATATGGATGTTAGGTTAAGTTATGACTGGGATTGTTGGTGATTTATTGTTGTTATCTCATAAAATGTATCGAGTCTCACTTTGTTACTACATGGAATGTCTCATGTCATGAGCTTCTCACATTTTTCTTGTGTCTCACTTCACTTTTATATTTATATTTATATGTTTTGGGTCATGCACTTCCAGTGACCCTGAGACTTGCTGATTTTACTTTTCCAGATGTGCATTGCTATATGTTAAGCAACAATTTTCCCTCCCAGCTTCAGTGCTTTAATAAAAACAGACTGCTGTTGCAGGAGCTTCGGAGTTTTAGGAATTTTGACTAGAGAGAGCTCTCCCCTTCTGCAGAAGTCAAGAAGACAAAACTTCTGTCTCTTTGTGGTCTATTTAAACTTGTTGTTTAAGTTAGGAGCTGGAAAACTGGAAGTTTGTGTTATATCCAAACCATTCAGGTCAAATAGAAACAGGTGCTTGTCGTACTGCAGGTTCCCCACTCTTTGCAGCAACAGGGACGCCGTTTCAGTCCAGGGCTGCTGCGTTCTGTAAAGATATCTCTGTGCCGTCTGGAGCTGAAGCGCAGTTAGGCGGCTCCTGAGGTCAATCAGTCCCTGACTCCCTTCTGCCACAGGTAAAACCAGCAAAGCCGATTTAATCCAATGGTATCCATCCCATAAGCAATCCACCAGTCTCTTCTGTATCTGCTTTACCATTTTGTCAGGAGGAACTAAAACGGTGGCGCGATGCCAGAGCATGGATGCATGCCCTCCCCCTGAAGGGTAACTGGGGCTGGACCCATTTCCATTTAGACAACCGGGCACCTATTTTCTCACCTATACCCTCCCAGTTTTTTAACTGAAAGTCCTCATTCCCCAGAAATACACCTAGGACCTTCATCCCCTCTGTACTCCACTGCAGCCCAGCCGGTAATGTCGGTCGCTCTTTATTGCTATTTTGTTCCAGGGTTCTAATATAATTTTGAAATCCTATAAAAACTGTGATGTCTTCAACATATGCTGACAACCTAACTGAACCATTCATTTCGTCTGCAAGTTTAAACCAGACAGATTTTGCGTGAGCTGATGTAAGAGAGGCTCAATGGCCAACGTATAAAGAATCCCAGATAGAGGACATCCCTGCCTGATTCCTCTCTGAACACAAACTGGTCTTCTGAGTCACCCTCCTACCTTCAACAGTACAGTGGCTCTTGAATACAATAAAAATGTTACCAAACCCCAATGCTTTCATTGTTTTAAACAAATATTTTTGATCTACTATATCAAATGCCTCAGACTCCTGCTGCTTCTCCAGCTCAATTGGTTCAGTTGTCTTCATTTCAACATTACAATCCGCCACCGCAGCCTCCATAACGGCCACAGGGCTCACGGCAACGAGCACGGGACTCACGACCACCGAGCCCTCGGCTAGGGGCCCAGGACTCGTGGCTACGGGCACCTGGCTCGCTACCACCGGGCTATCGTCGACCGGCGCGGGGTCCGCAGGCACAGCGCCGCGTGCATACCCGTGAGCAGCAGAGCTACCATCCTTATCCACCATTTGACCATTCTCCTGCCGTTTGTGGCGACATGCTGATCTTTTATGTCCAACATCTCCACACTCAAAACATTTCATGTGTCCCGAGCTGGCGTACACCATGTAAAGCCCATCACCGTGCTTCACCCAGAAAGACACCTCCAGTGTCTGTGTGGGGGACTCTAGGAACATGAAAACCTGCCGCCTCAGAGACTGGACATGCTTCGGTTTCTGATCCTTGCATCCCAAACTAACCTTTTTGGAATCCTTTTGCCATTTTGCCGAACCCACAGAGCTCGTTCTCCAGCAGGACGTTCAGGATGAACGGCGGAACACCGGATACAGTGATCCGCGTGGATGGCACTGACAGCGGGTAAACCTGCACTAACAAGTCCCTGACAACCACCCCGGACTCAATCAGCTGATGGACGGTGGGGTGGTCCTTCAGAAACACTACCACCACTTTATTCATGCGCGAGGCATGAGAAAATTTTTTATAACCTACCTGCTCTCCGACAGCCAACAACACCTCCTCCACAGTTATAGAGCTGTCCGGAGGGACTATCCGCACCCCCTGCCTGATAGATGGAGCAGGCTTCTTGGATGATGCCATGCCTCCTGACACGCACCTGTCTAACCTAACAATTACTTACCTAACACTCACAAAAAAAAAAAAAATTATTCTTACCTGACTTACCTGATTTAGTGCATTCAGAACTGTCGGAAAATTGATGGAAACCGAAATACACCGGGGAAAGAATCACCATTCGAACTTAGCGCTTACAATCACACTCACCAGATAGATAGATAGATAGATAGATAGATAGATAGATAGATAGATAGA
>JABUIW010000067.1:1022986-1089245 GCA_013363375.1 Menidia beryllina | reverse complement strand
TAGATAGATAGATAGATAGATAGATAGATAGATAGATAGATAGATAGTTTATTATTCCATAGAGAAATAAAAAAAATCTAAATGCTTAATTTTTCAGATAGAGAGGCAGATATAATGTTCAAAATTGTAATTTTCTAAGTGTAGAAAGGGAATTAAAAAATGTAAGCAATCTTGAAGTGATTTTCAGTGTGTTCGTATTCATTGCAACATGCGCTCTTACTTGAAAGACAGAAATCGAGGATTTTTTAACACATTGTTGAAACACTGCGCTCATTCTTCGGTTCTGTTGCTCTAAGTCAAACAAACGGGTCCGCAGCTTAAGACACTCTTCTTTCAGATTCTACAAAAAAACAGAAAATAAACAGCGTGTATCAGATGCCAATTCAAAAGTCACAAGAATCAAATACTTCAACTTCAAAGATTTTTTTAATACATTTATTCCACTTTGCCAAGAAAAAAACCCTAAAAAAAACAAATAACATGCAGTTGGTTTATTGTCTGACGTAAAGTTAGAATCAAGTGGTAGTGTTGACTTTTATGCTTAATCTTGGCACCCTCATCTTTTACAAATTAACATGTGGATTATCGAATTCGGACTTTGAAATGCGCATTTATTACTTCATTTTTTTGTTATTGACAACTTTTTTTCATTAGGGTACATTTATTGTTTTCTCTGTATAATGACAGTGGTCAGTGAAAATAAGTTCCTCTCTACTTTTCTGCCACTGCCAGCAAATAATAGACTCAACATTTGTATTGCATGTCAGGAAACGTCCTAATCTTTCTGGATGTGGGCTTTGTCCTTTCAAAGATCTCTATGGAAAACATTAAAACAATCATATTTGAGCCTTTTTCAGCCAATTATTGTAATACTTCAAATATCTCTGACAGATTTTGATAGCTGACTGGATTAATTTTGCCTCACTGCTGCAAGAACAAAAAACTAACCTTTTGCGTGAGAAGGGCCTTGACCACCTGGTTGGCCACCTACAAAGAAAATACAAATTCAAATAAGAACTCAACTCAAATAAGAACTTTCTGTCGCACTTCAAGATAAGACAAGACTAACTGAAAATGAACAAGTACAGACATTATCAATCAGAATTATTCACTCTGTAAGATACTGTAAGTACAAATTGACAGCATGTTGCATCATAATGCTGAACTTGAGTGAAATGGTTCAGCTGTTGCCTGCAGTGCCTGCAGTTTGAACTTTATTCAGTTTTTTTATCCTGCATCATATATTTTTATACCATGTCATGAATGTGATATGTATTATATGAGATTTGATACAGAAAAAAGGTAAGGTTTAATTTTTATGAACAGATGGTTTTCAAATAAGCACGGTGCAATATATTTCCTTTTCATTTTCTTTCTTACTTATGTAACTCTTGAAGGGGATGCATTGCATTATAGTCAGAGGCTGTAAAAATCAACACATCTTCATTTATTTGTGCTCAAAATGATTACCTTCAACTCATTTCATCTCTCCATTAAAACATCTTGCCTCACAACATTCAGACCTTGGCAAGGAATCATATCCATTCTTACTATGCAAAGGGGTAATGTGCATAATGGAACTGTGAAGAGGAGGATTAATTAATTCTCTGGCATAAACTGAAATTTCTGTCCTCAGCCAGAATTTGTTCAATTCTCATAGGCAGCACTCTCCATGGTAATAAGCCCATTAGTGAAGGCAGCAAAGAAAATAAAGTGACAGACTCTTGCCAGCAGAAAAGCGATGGAAATATATTCAAAGGGTTGTCCGGGGAAACTAAGGAGGAAATAATGCAGTTAGACAGCTCATATTTATTGGCTGAGAATGTGTGCTGCTGATCGACTCCACATATTTTTTGTACTCAGAAAATATTTTTATAATGATGTCCGTTCTCTTCTCTGGGAGAGTAGTGTTGCTACAACTGAGTCAGCACTTTTGTCTAACACCCTAAGGGTGGTGTGGCTGTTCTGTTCTGATTTTTTGGGGGTTTCACTTTACATTCTTCTAGTTTCCTGGGGAGGTGTGGCCATTGGCGCATACCTGCAGTCTTTTCCAGGTGCTATGCTGCCCCAGGCCAAATAATTCTGAGCATTCGGTCTGAGCATGTGGTCTTTCAGAGTATTCCCTTGTGCTGTTCTATGCTGTTGTAGACAACTTCTTTCCCTGTGTTCTGATTTTTGAGACCACCATTCTCTTCTTAGAGTGTGTTCTCTAGTAGGGTGCCTATGTTGTTACTTTTACCCTGTGTTTCCACAGTGATCTTTAGTAAAATTTTACCCTGCTTTGGAGCAGTGATTTTTTATTTTTTTCACCAATAAAGGAAAACTATAGTTTTTTTATATCGAGAGATTGTTTTTTTTCTGGGAAAGTGTCTGCGTGCGGATCCTCACCCACGGGATCCTAACAGTAACACTGTGATTTCAAACTGGAAAAGACTTGCATCATTCCCTACTTCCATAATATCAGCTTCTAAATTCCTCTGTGATTTTCCCAGTGGCTGGAACGTGTGTTGTTATAGCACAGTCCCTTGATGAAATATGTAGCAGGTTGTTGTACCCACATCTCCAAATAGTATTGGTAAGAGTGTGACGAGTTCAGATCTCTGTAAGAAAAGAGCTGAACTTTTTTTGTTCCATTAAATTTTTTTATTTTTATTTCCAAATATAAGAATAATTTGAAAGTCTATTCACTTGTGCCATAGCCAACAGTCAAACATTATATAATCACTCAACATTCATGTAAAGAATAGCAGGCCTCAAGCTCTGTCTCTGGATTTCAAAAAGGGAAACAAATTAAATTGAAATTATCGCTGTTCACCGTTTCGTTCCCTATACCCACGAAATCCAAGTCAGGTTTGTGGGGAAAACAATTAGTTTAAGTAAGGGCGGTATAAATAATGCTAAATATAAAAGCAAAACAAAACAAAAAAAGTTACTTTTCACTATATCAAATCATTAGTAGGCAAAATATCCCCAGTTGAAGTGATCTGACCACAAAATGTATTACCACTTGAAATGTTCCATCCAAAAACCTTGGAGCCAAGATAAGTCACCTTTGCCTCTGATTAAGTTTAACATAGAGCTTCTTTTTTAGCACAGTAACATCTCAAGAGGTATTTGGTCTGCGGTTTTAACTGCAGATGGAACTGCTTGATGATATAATGATACTTTGTGCATCCAGTTGGATCTGCAACTGGGGAATTACCACTTCAAATGCAGTGCCGTCTAAATCTTATGAAATCAAGGTTGTATAGGCTAGCCACCTTTCCGCTAATGTGGTGAAAGTCCTACAGGTTGCTCGAGAGATTTAATGAATGCTATGATTTAAATGGGAATAAATATACAAAAGACTGCAAGCCTTTTTATGAGTCTTTTATAGTAATATGTCTATGTGGTTTTCCTTTCGGCATTTTGTTTAAGCTGCAATTTCTTTGAATGTACTCACCTCGTCCAAACAGCGTTCATACTGTTTTCTTTGGTTGTCATTTTCTATTGACAGTGCACAGTTTGCCACCTGCAGAGACAAATTACAGACAAGTGACTTAAACTTACACTAATAAAATCAATTTGGATAATTTCGTGTTAGAAGCAACGTCTTTCTTAATACACAGTAAAATCTTTGTTATGAAAGAATGCTCATTTAAATACCAGGAATCTAAAGTCCATACTTTACTGTACACACTGTACACACAAGTACAATTTAATTACAGGTCAAACAAGGGAAATAAACTATTTGGTGAAACTCAGGGCTGACTTTCCTGAAATATTGTTAATCCATCACTACTTAAAGGGCCAACCAACTGAAATGCTTTAGAAAAAGGAATAACCATAGAAGTAAGCAGGTTAGCAGCTAAATTCCCATTCAACAGCTACACAATCTAAATCTGCAAATGAGGATAAGCGTAAAAACTCACCATGTTTGATCTTTTTTGGAAAGATCAGAAATATTTTAGGTTAAGTTTAAAATGTAAAGTGGATCTACATCACTATAAGTATTTTTTATTTGATAATTTTTCTTCCATTATTACAAATAAGCTTGACTGTTAGAGAGTGAGAGCTGTAATGGAGACCAGTCTATACCCATTTATTTCCCTGTCTAAAATTGAATTGAATTGAATCCCTCACCTAGGACCTGTTTGCATTGGGTGACCCTACCAGGGGCTTGAAGCCCAGGACAACATAGCTCCTAGGATCATTGAGACACTCAAACCCCTCCACCACTATAAGGTGGCAGCCCAGGGAGGGGCATTACAGATCGTATTCTATACACATTTATAAACTATGATTTCAGATAATATTTTATAAAATATGATCTGCAGTATGATCTTAAAAAAATCAAAAGCCCAATGTCAACAAATACAACTATCAAATAAAGCAATAATTTCAGTTTGTTTCTGAGGACATTCTTCACAACATTTAAAAGGTACCATTGTAAATGGCCACCTCTCATTTTCACTGTATTAAAGGGGTATACTGGACATTCTCTCGAATACCAGTGTCAGGTGGGTGGGTCTCAAGGTGGACTCAGATGCAGAGGGTCGGTTCCAAGGGTTTTATTTGAACAAAAAACACACTCAAACGCAAGATTAACATGACTGTGAACAAAGTATCAAAACAAAATAAACAAGAATATTGGCAAAGTATCAAATAAAGTAAACAAGACTATGGCAAAAACAAGACTGTGACAAAGTGCAAAAATCAAAATCTTACGTGGCTTGGACAAGACGAGGAACGAAAGCACAAAGACAGCAAAAGCAAAAACACACTGGCCCAAGACAGGGGAAACGAGGACTATTTGAACACATGAGGGAAGGGAACCCCAGGTGTACACAATAGGTAATCAAGGAGACATGACAACACACCCGGAATTCCCCCAGACGTGACAACCAGCTCTAAATGTTAACTTAGAGCTTCTCATGATCACTTTCTGGACTTGAATACCTCTTTGATATCTGCAGTCGTCAATGTCCAGAGACAAACTTATACGTAATAGGGTCCTATTCTCTGTGACACTCAAAAGTTGAAGGAGGCATGACACATTAATTCCACATATAGAATAGAATTGCATACTTTATTGATCCCACATAGGGGAAATTTACAAGTTACAGCAGAAAAAAGGGAACTCGCATATAGTACACTGTTTTTTTGTGTAACGGACTAAGGTGTATGGGTCTATAGTATGTAGAACGAAAGACATTATGAGGAAATAGGGAAACATTTTAGGCAATAATTAGAAATGGATCATGCAATCTTCAGTACAGTACCTCCAATGCTCTGAGGCGCTCAAGCAGGATGTTGTTATCCTTAGAATTTTCCTCTGATCTGACACCAGCTTTAGGTGAAGCAGGCACTTCAACTGCTGGGGCTGTGGGATCCTCCGGCCTGTCTTGCTGCTTCCACATTTCCTCCAGGATTTTATCCTGAAAGGCAAAGGAAAGATGCATGCCTTAAGGTAACAAAGAAATACAAACTAGATTATTCATGTTCTTTTGGTCTCCACCCATGACAGTAAACACTGATAAAATATTGTGAGCTTCCACCAAAGCATAAATAAAGCAAAGAAGTAACAATTAGAAGCCAAGCTGATTATTTTCCCGACGTTGGGTACAGATTTAACATATACAGCCATGAAAAAACAAAGAGTCTCACATCATGACAGAATCTTAACACAATCACAAAAGTCCTATGTTGCAACCCACACAACATTTCTTTGGAGCCATTTCAGGGTCATCATGCATATTACATAAAAAAAATATTTCAAATAAATAAAATATAAACTGAAAGTTTCATTTTGAACTTGCAATTTTAATTTTAGCTCATGTGAAGCAATTTTTTAAAGTGTAGTTTTATTTCAGATTTTTACTTTTGAAAAAGATTTCAAATCTAACAAGAAATGTGTGTGTTGAGCGATTTTCGGATTCAGAGGCTTTGTTTTCAGTTCTTAGTAGCCTTTTCAGTTTTTTTCTTTCCACCTTCACCTTCTTGTTTGTTTTGTTTGTTTCTTGCATTCCTGTTGTCTCCGTTCTGGTGTGAGGGACAAGCTGTGGAACAATGAGTGAAATCTTCCCGAATAAATCTGCCTGCCACTGTTTTTATGAGATACAGGAAGAGCAACAACCCATTGGTCACCTCCTAAACCGTGCTAAATCAGGCCAGATGCCCATGGGGTCTCTGATGGGTCCGCAGGATTTCTCCAAGGAGTGTGGTGGTGTATGGTAGGGGCTGGTGGGTTGGGTGTGTGTTAGCATCTCTCCATATTGGGGTAGTTTTGGGCTGGTCAAGGGCCAGTGGGCCCAGGCCCGCGCCCCTAGGTTAGTTACATGTTGTTTTTTCTCTTTCTGTCCGCTACTTTCCCCATTAATCTCTTCATTAGGCTTTCGGGGGTGTGCTGTGGCTCTGGGCACTTTGTGTTGTTGCTGCTGGTGTTGTTGCTGTCTTGTGTTTTGTTTTCTGTTAATTCCCCCCAAACTCTTAGTCAGGGACAGAAGGCTGGGTTGATTTATCATGAGGCAGGCGAGCAGGGGAATGAGGGACAGGCAAGGACGGTACCAAGAAGACCGGCAGGGAAGTCTTGCATGGGAAAGAACAGTCTGGCAAGGATTGAGTGTGGAGCTGGTGATTATATACACTGGACTGATTGCATGAGATGAGAGGCAGCTGTGTGCACAGGTGAGTAAAGTGACTGACGAGGTGGGTGTGGCTGACAGGCTGAGGGAGGAAAGGCAGGATAAGAGGAACTACTGAGGGCTTGAAGACTGGACTGTGATACAACTGCTAGGAATTTCTGTAATATGCTCTTGCATTTCCTCTTGATAACGGGCTAGTAGCACAGAAGCTTCTTTCCTGGTCATTTAACTAAATTAACAACCATCCCAAACAACGGAAAAGGAATCTTTTTTTAAATGAAAAAGAAAAAAGCTCAAATAGGAAACAAATCAATGCAATACATGTAATAAAAAATATGGACAGTTTAACAAAGCCCATGAATTTGAGTTGAATCATTAATCTTTTTTTTAACTGGGATTGAATTTAAACCTAAAGCTTTGATGTGCTCCATTTCTAGAGTCTATAGGTTCAAGATTATGAAAAATAATTGTTCAGTTTCAAATTATTTAATCACTTCTCTCTAAAAAGTTAGCCTTTCTCTGTGTAAAATCCTGGATATGAAAGCCAAAATGTAAAACCTCACACATGATCTATTGGCGATTTGTGATACCTTGTATGCTTTCATTAAATCCACTTGGTCCACTTTGCACCCTTCCAGTGAGTCCTGATTCTGTAGTAGTGATTGAACTGTCTCCTCCATGCTGTGTTTAGAGAGAAAACAGGCAAACTGGTTTGAGTAGATATATCAAATTAATCAAATGGATAAAAAGAAGTAGCTTTTTTTATATTCAAAATTAATTTCAGGCACTTTCATAATGACATCACCCTCTAATTTTGTTTAGAGTTCTGATTATAGGTCTTAAATGTGTGCACCAAACAAATTGCTTTTCATGTTACAATTCATAACAACTGCAGTTATCTTTGCAGTAATTTTCCCATAGCTGACCATTCAATGTTCTTTTACACTACATGCCATGCCACGTTGATCCATTCACTCATGCAGTTATTTCACATTCTATTTCTGCTGTTTTAAGTCACATGCCCAAGGACACTTAGATGTGGCACCTGAATCGAACCAATGGCTTTCAAGTTGGTAAATGACTTTTTTTCTTCTTCCTATGTTACTGATAATTCCATACTAAACATTATGTTATGATCAACCTAATGAAATTTGATTAAATTTACAGTATGGACATGTCCTGTTTTAATATGTGTATCCATATTTGGAAAAATAATCATCTTTACATACAGTAGTTTGGTTCAGATAGGGTTTTAACTGAACTCTTTTGCATGACAGTCAGCAGTGTATCAAACACTTTTCAACTACGTACCATCTTCTAAACGTTTATGAAGATACCGTCACAGAACACAATACCATCTGCAAGCATTTTATCCATCTGTTCTTTATAACAGGCTTATGGGGGATTGGATCTTATCTTAGCTGTCATTGGAAAAAAGGTAATTTTATATTTTTTAAAAAGCTTTACTGTTAAAGGGTTATGTCTGTCATCATCCCATTTGTATAAGATGTTATACAGTGCTCTGGCATTTTATATGTCACTGTTTTCTGTTACATCTCTGACTGACATGTAGACCTCCTCAGCAACATAGCGCCAGAGGATGATGGTGGAAAATCTGGTGGCCCGATCATAGGTATGCGTTAGCTTCAGATCAGGGGCAAACCCAGATGCCTTCTGTCTTAACAAAAAGCAAAATAAATACATCGAAAAATTCAAATCTACAACCCTTATTAATTGAAAATGAACAAATCATCCTGTGTGCCATTAAAAAAAAAGTACAATGAAGAATGTTAAATACTTGCTTTTAAATTAATCAGTATTTCATTCGTTGTGACAACTTCCCTTACATTGAGACCTCACTCAGCACAAAGATACAGACTTTTAGTATTCCTAGTTTACAGTCAGTCTTATAACCGTGTTTCTGATTGAACTATGGAAAAAAATGCTCTACAATTTTCTTTAGGAAACAAAATTGTGAAAGAATGTGCTGCTTGTTAAAGTGCACTCACGCAATCGTTAAGGGCATAGGCACAAACCATCAACTTTACCTAACTAAAAATCCCGTGAAGCAGAACTAGCATAACATGCCAAGGTGGCATGTTATGTTTTAAAGAAATGTTTTTTTCTTTAAATATCCAGTACTAATCATGAAGTATGTGTTTTACTAAAATCATGTTCTTCCTCTTTTTTTTTTTTAAATACTGCTTTTGTGATACAATATAAGCCCAGAACATAATGTATGCATTGTTTGTGAGATGGAGATGTTACCTGGAGAAGTGCTGCTGCAGCGTCACCATCTGCTGTCCAGCCTGCTGAGACTTCAGGCTCTCCCTCTGCTCCACACTGACGTTTGTTTTCCGGTTGGGTATTAAATTTGTATATCAGACTTGTAACTGTAGCTGAAGGGCAGGCAAGTAAACATAGTTAGTTTTTGGTTTCTTTTTGTCTTTTTTAATCTTGCAAAACACAATTTTCATGAAATATCTGTGAATATGCTCCATTTCAAGTGTAAAATGTCTCAGGGAATTTTTTTTTCTATAACTCATTTGATAGCAGACAGTAGCTGGGACTTTAGCTCACCATAAACCAGTCGGTAGGCTGTAACACAATTCTGAAGGACAGGAAATACATGGACCCATTGAGCAATGAATAGATTATATTGAATAGATTATAATATTTTATTTGTTTTTTGCAATAGACATTACTATTTAATAATTTGTTATCTACAGTTTTTTTTATCTATCTTATTGCTTAAATGCAAACATTTAAGCAATAATCTGTAGTCATTCATTCTTACATAGTATTATGTTTTACATTATTGTGGAGCAATTTAGCAAGTCAAGTGTATTGTATTAATGTTTCAATTTTGGCAGATTTTGAAGTTTGTGCAATCCCATGCAGTGCTGCCATGTTGTTTTGAGATAGAGTAGGTCTAAAATTCATCTCTTAATGATTTTTGTATCTTTTTGACCCATGTGCTGTCTCCTGAGATTATTGTATGTATTATATGTAATATATATTTTTAGAATGTTTTCAGTCATTTTAAAGTTGTATTTTGTTGTTAAAATGTTTAAGAAGAGTCTAAAGCAGCTATTAATAGGAAAAGAACAGTTGAATCCATCCCATTTTATTACAAATTCTGTAGTTTTAACCTGATATTTCAAGATGACATCAGATACTTAGAGAGTAATGTTTTTTTCAGACCTTTGGAAACAATTAACTGAAGATAACGACATTTATACCCACATCATTCCATGCCTTTGTGAGAAGAGAAAATTGATGGATTTCAAGGAACCTGTAACAGTGAATCTGCAGTGCCCTCTTGTGGCAAAGAGCTGACTTCAACAAAAAATAGCAAATATATATTTGGTCAGTTACAATGCTGTTGTCATTCTGTACAACATAAATATCTGTACAGTCAAAGTGATTTTGCTGTGTTAATGGTTTTCATAGATAAAGGTATTGGTGAATTGCTTCCAAGGTTTCAGAAGGGAAAATGTAGGTATTCGGATAATGCAGGTATTTTATCCAAGATTCAATATCCACATTAACAGTTCACGTTAATTTCTTTAACAATCTTTTGAATATTTTTGGTTTATCATGTTGATATTTTTTAATTGTAAACATGTGTGTATATTTAGAGAACATTGTGAACAATCACAACAGAACAAAAAATGTTTTGTGCATAGACTAACGAAACAATTTCAGCAATATATGCTCATTTAAAGCATATATTGGCTCTTAGGGCATATTATTATCATCCAGAAGACTTTTAAAATAAAATATAAACAATACATATTCATTCTAAATGTAAGAAAATCGATATCACCGTTAATGAAATATGAATTGAGTTATTAAATCGTGTTTTCTACATGAAATAATCAGCCAAATGATTGACCAGTAGATGGAGTACTTCCTTCATTTTATTCAATAGTCATGACTCAGCTTGGATTGTGCCTCTGTTAATGATCTAAGACATGGCATAATTGAAGTTTCCATGCAAAATAGAAGTTTTAAAGATATTACCCAAGGCTTGTTACTGGCTTATGTTTCAGAGATTATAATTTGAAGAAACAAAAGTTTAATTTCTGTTAATATCTTTTTTTTATAAAGAAAAGCCCCAGATTTAACATGAGTGATATTTGACAACTTAAATGCTTATTTTTCTACCACAGTAGATTATTCATTCAGATACTATTCAAATGTAAATGTATGCATACTCTACATTTATAGATCAACCCTTTTCTTTGTGTGCCTCATAAGAAGAAAAGGCTGGTCATCTGTTTCAATTCACATTCCATACATGCAGTACATTGTAGACCAACAAAGAGACAGGCTGCTGTAAATGTATATATTATTGGCACATTGTACTACCAAGTCTGACAAATCGAGTATCGACTCTGTAGAATTTTCACAAGCCTATTGGTTTTGTCTTTAACCACCTTATCAACTTTATCTCATATACTTGAAACTTGATGGGTGTATTTCTGGGAGCTCTGAGTAAGCAGAGTATCATGTTGAGAGAAGATAAGAGATCATCTTATTTAGCAAATATCCTATATTCTGGGTTATAGCTTCTAGGTTAAGTTTCACCTTTTAACTAGCAACATCACTAATGACATTGTTGTTTCCTCTTTGAGGGATGTTAGCCAATGTCATGTTTAAGTACTCTGATTCATTCTATTTTCTCAGTTTGCACCATATTTGATTAGACTGTTGAATTGGGGCATTGCATATGCGCCTTGTTTTAATGTTTGGCCTTTGAGTCAGATGATCATCAAATTCAACTGGTGACTACCTATAGCTGGAGTCAGTATGTAATGTCTTCAGTTGCAAATAAAGTATAGCCAACATTTATCAACATGCATGAAAACATTTAACTTTGACTAATCAGTGCTTCACAGTGTGTCTTGTTCGCGACTGTGATAAAAAACATTTTGGTGCTGCTAGTTTTCTGGTTTGAATATACAATTAGGCCTTTTTATGAATGTTTTCCCTGCTCTCTCCAAAAAGGCTAGGTTCTGACAGCTGCTAAAAACATGTATGTAAATGTTCATTGGTAATTCTGAATTTACCATTGGAGTTAGTGTGAAAAGTTGTCTGGGGTGGACCTTCGCTTTTGCGAATTCAACAATACTGAAAATATTTGGATTCCCTCCAAATATTTTCAGAAATTAATTTTCATGTTTTCCTCCTCTCTACGCACAACATGCGTACATGCTAAACTGTCACACTAACAGCAATTGGATACAAAGCAATCTTGCTGTAAAGAGGTCTGGTCTGAAACTTTGATCTGAATCAATAATAGTACACTACAAAATTCGGAGCACATAAGTTAACACATAAGAGAGATTTACAACCTTTTAAATATATATCAAAGTGGACTTCTTAAGCTGCTATCTTATTGCTTCAGTGTTGCTGAGACTAGCAGGAGACATTCAGTTTCCTCTTCTGGATTCTGAAATTAACTCTGAAAATGACATAGATGAAAAAAAAAAGTAAGCATGTGTTTACTTCTTTCAAAGGGGAACTCTTTCCAGTGTAAATAATGTAATTACATGTCTTCCTTTTGGGTGGGTGGGAAGCTAATTTGATATGATCAAGGCACCAGTTCAGACTATGGCACTGTCATTGGAATAATTTTGGACATAACCTTACTGAAACTTTGCCTCTTGAGAATCAAACCAGGGTATTACAGCAAATTTCTCCCTCAGATCATATCATGCTGAAACAGTAGCTCCCCAGTCTTGTGACACCACCAACTCACACTAGCAATGAAGTAAAAGGCATTTCACCCTATAAGGTCAGACATATTAGTCTATATAGACCAGAAGTGTAAAGGGTTTTTTGTATTGTGTAACATTTGTGACATGCAATTTTTATCCTGCTGTTTCACAGCTTCTCCTTTAATACAGTGTCATGTGTTCTATACAGAAAGATGGCACTTTCTTCAATTAACATAATGATTAACTTGATATTCTTGTGAATGTATGTATGCCTCTGATACAGCTTCCGGTCAGTAGGCTACTTTTATTGCAATTGAATTTCACATCACCTACAGGCTCAAATCTATCAGGGAAAAAATACATTTCTCTTATTTATAAAAAAAAATCACTTAGAAATTAAACTACTTAACGGAACAAACAAAACATCAAAATGGCCCTGATGTTTTATGCATACCATTTGAAAAAATGCAGCACTTTGGCATTTGCCACATTGAGTGTGGGAAAACTTTGTTCTTTGTTTAAATAGTCAGTGGGTACGATGGCAACGAAGAACAGCAGGGAACAAGACTTATGACCTTTACGCTACAGAGAAGAATTTTAAGACAGTATTTAAACAGAAAGACTGGGAAGTGCTACAAGGTCCCTGTTAATCATCATTGATGAAAAGACCCTCACCATACTCTAAATGCAACAAACCAGATCAAATAAATGAATATGATACGTTTTTAACCCAATATGACCATTATATTTCTATTCACACGGAAAGGAGAGTCCATTGAGTTTAATTAAAAGCTAACGAAGCAACACCTACTGTCTTGTAAAAATACATCTATGAACTGTCTCTTTGTCACCATCTTGGCTGTTGACTTTCAACCAAAAATCTTCTCTGTTACAAACATTTTTGATGGCTTCAGAAAGGAGAAATTGGGCCATACCAGGATTCATTTACAGGAAAAATAAACTAGTTGAGGTATATCATCTAAAAAATTTAATTGTTCCATTTTTTGTTGTTCATTTTCTCTTAAAAACAATGACCATACTGAAACGAATATATAAAAATTTTGTACATCTAATCTTTTTAATTATTTTCTTGATGACATTTATTTAAAATCCTTTCAATGCTGTTAATGTCAAAGAATGTTAACATGGATTGAAATTATCACTGCCATCAGATCACCGAAATGTTTCCCATGCTTACAAATGCTGGCACATTTGGATTAGAAAATATGTCCCTGAAATAAGATATTAGTTATTATATTAGTCACAGGCTTATCAAATTAACTGCTATAACCCATGTGAATTTTTGTTCACCTGCTAAATTGTATGCAGCTGTGAGTCCTTTCATTCTATTAATAGTTGTCAGCCAAGATATTTTTGGCACAAGCTATTTTTCGTGTATCTTTGATGATTTATTATAGATTATTATTTTTCTTGTCCAGCTTTATTTATTCTGGCTATATTCAAGTATGATAATATAAATATATATATATATATATATATATATATATATATATATACATACAAGACAATACTAGTTTTAATCAAAAGGAAATCACTCAAAAATAAAACAGCAAGACGACAACAATATTGGCATAGGCATAACACTGACGTTCTCTTCAAGTGTAAATACGTCAGCAGGATTGAAACCAAAAACCTGAATTTGAAAATGTTATATAACCACCACAAATTCCATTCTTCACATTCAAGCTTTGAAATGATCTCAAAACAAAAGCAAACTCTGAAAAATGGTAGTGATACTGAAATGGTCCAAGAACATCTATGACTATGAAAACAAGCAAACATGACAAGAAATATCATGGTATTTTTGGTTCAAGAACTTTTTTTTATGTCTCTTTTTATGTTTAGTTTACTTTTCTATATATAGCATAACAATCTCAATTTCAGGTCCAAGGACTTTATTGTGGCTTTTGAAAGACAACCATGGTAGTATTTCCTCTAGATTTTTTTTTACCTTAAGGCTGCAGCTGACCCCTTTTATATGGATGCACACTGTCCTCCTCCAGTATCTCAGTTGAATAAATTAGACTGCCAACCTCATTGCATGAAATTTGGAATGGATGCAAATAATGGATGCTTTGCCCTGAACCACTTTCTAAAGTTTTTTATACATTAAGTCAGTTCAGAGAAAGCGACTCTCTTTTAAGTGTGGAAAATTACTCTGTTGTAGTATTGTAGAAAATATTGTATAAAAATCAGGGGGAAATCAAAGTAATTAAATGTTTAATTAATTAAATTAAACATTGTATATCAGAGGTTTTTAAACTCTCTGTCATCCCATTTAGTTTAGTAATCACATTACTGCAGTATGCTACCCAATAAAGGATTGGACCTAACGGTCCCTAATTTCTTGAGTCATAGTAATTCATAGATGTCATGATTCCTTTGAAGCTTGATGCATTGTTTTAGGAACTATAAATAACTGTATCATATGCGGAACAGTAGCGGAAATGCTGTTTGCAGCAAGAGTAAGAATCAGTTGTTATATTTGATGTGACAAGACATTGCCACAGAATTTTTTTTAACTAGCCATAAATAAAAAAAGATAAAAGGAAATCAAATATGACCAACAGTTGAACAACAGAATCTCTCATTTGTCTGTATGAAAATAAATTCTCAATGCTTTTTGATATAATTGGGATGTCCCATGCCTCCTCGATCATTAAAAGACTGGACGGGGGATTGCAAAGTCTTGAATTTAATCTCTGTCACTATGATTTCCCATTTTTAGAAACAACATTTTAAACTGTGTGAATTAGGGTAATTTTTTTCACATTAGTTGCATAATTGATTGCGTAAAATCTTACACAAAGAAGTGTAATTCGTTCAGTTGTAGAAGGGTATCAAAAGTTTCAAGTGAGGGCTGTAAAACCATCATTTTGGGGTTTTATCAAAAACATGTATAGGGATGAAAGCAGTTTAAGAAACATGTACGAGGCACCTTAACCAAGTTTGCCACTAGCCTGTTGTGAATGTGAAACTTGACAAAAGAGTTGTGAAATATTCACAACTACAAGTCATGTAAATTTAGCACTTGATATGCTACTATCATGGATACAATACTGACAGAAGAAGGCAAGAATATGCCAGGACAACACAAAAGTGTTCAATTAGTTTGAAGCACCATGAGCACTTGATTTGGATGATGAAGGCATTCGCAGAAATACCATGTCACTAACAATGCAATTTAATTTCTTCTCCATATTATTATATCAGCAATATTTCCAATGCATTAGAAGTCACTTTTACCTGATGTGGGATCTTTTGCGATGGTCACCAATGGAGCATATAGCATATTTTGAGAAATCAGGTTTCTGCACTATTTACAAGATTTTGAAATTAAACAGGCACTTATAAATGTGACAAATGTTTGCTACTCCCCCACCCCTCCATGATGCTATCAAGCTTATCAGTCATTATTGATACCATTACCAATATTGCAAAATTAAGCCAATTCTATGACTTTGAAATGTACAATGACAAGAATTTTCAGCCAAAAAACAAAACAATAAAACATTGTCAGTTCTACTTTTGGTTTTCTATGGCATTATATGAAAATATAATCTGCTCCCAACACGAAACAGTTTATGACCTCAATTTAACAATAAGTAAAAAAACAAATTGAATCAAATTTAAATCAAATTAAATTTAAATGGAAACGAAGAATACCAAAAAGTGCAGTGTTGAAGTCAGTCAAAACTGGGGGGAAAAAACAAGCAAACTATGATACGACAAAAAAAGGCAATCATAGTGATACACTTAAGAATATATTCGCGTCTATCTTCCATGGTATTAGATACTTGGTAGGTGGTATAATACCTTGATTTTCACAATTCTTAATAACAATTACTAGTTCAGAAAAGAAATATTAACCAGCTGTTCGAGCAACCATAAAAAACAAAAAGCAAGCCAAATATCCCAACAAACCCAATCCGAGACAAACTGACCAACGTAGTTACTGTTGAGTAGTGTTATATATTGAGGTTACCTTCAGCAGCTTTATTTACTTATTTTAAACAAAACTTTTTGAATGGAAAATAGCTTTCTTAGATGTTTAGGCAAATTAAACAGAAGCCATTAAGAAAAAACACACCTCTGAGAGTGAAAAGCAATGATCTCATAATCAAATAACAGCCAGTGGAAATTTTGTAGATCTGATGTATATGGTGCTGTATCTAAATCAGCATGTGCTGATATAGATACAGCACCATATACACAGACTGGACCATAACCAAGTTGATTGCTTTTTAATTTCACATTTAAAAATGTGGGATAGTTGCTTTACCTTTTTCAGTGCATACGCCAATCAAGAAAATGAAGTTGTTCAAGAAAGCAAAATGAGCTTAATAATCCATTCAGGTATTCTCTGTCTTTGTCATCCTAGCACACATCCCCTGTACTTTGAGGGGAGCACACTTACTTGTTGCATACCATGATATCTCTCAGGTCATACATCATGCATGTAACCGTACTGGATAATGATTACAACCAATATGGCATCCAATATTTGTTTTAGTCTAGGCTGCAGTAAAGGCTGTCTGTGTTAAACCCCATGTTATGAAATCTAACAAGGAAATAAAATAAAAACCTTAAAAAATGCCAACATGAACAAGACTAATTAAAATATAGACGCATATAAAACCCATCATGATGTCTTCTGAGCATTCAGATGACAGCATTTTAGGCTTACCCTACCGATTGCTTTGCGTATCCAGAGACAGATGTCAGCAGGTTGAGAGGTCTCCGCAGTGTGTAGCATGCCTTGTCGACATCAAATTGCCAGACCACCCGAGGAGCAGCACACAACAAGGAGCCGCGACTCCATAATTTGGGTCAAAGATGCCAGAGCCATCCTTATGTGGAATAAAGTAGCTATTAAGTGTAGTGCAGACATAACAGGCCCACATGGTATCTAGCATCCAGCTACTGTCGCATCCTCTGTCTGCAGGTTTTAGGGATCCAGATGAGACAAAATTCACTGAGCCTCAGGGGAGGGCAGTCTATAAGGTTGTCACGTCCAAACACAAGAGCTTTCTCCTTTAGGTGAATCAAGCCTTCACTGCAGGAAGCATCGCAGTGAAACGCTGTCTCCAGTTCTCCTCCCCCACTCCCTGCCTCTGACTAACTCACTGCTTTATCGCTCTATTTCTGTCTCTTTCAGATGCTCACCCATATTTCCACTTCACTGCTCTCCCTCTCCACTTCTCAGCTGTGTCTCAGCGCTCTGGTCTGCCTTTGCCCAGAGGATGTTAAACATGTGCTCAGGGTGGGGGTAGGGAAACTGCTGATTTCGTGGGTTGCACGCTTATTTCTCAAACTGATAGGTTAGTGAGGGTAGTGTTAGCCACACATAACCACCAGTTGTTTAAAGATAGCATCTCTGTCTGGTGAATGTTATCTTTAAAAAAAAAAACATTTACTATATTAGTAGAATGAGAATAATCATTGCACTCACTGGTTGTAATCCGTGAAGTAAACTGAAAAGTCAAGAAAGCAGAAAATAATTTTTAAATGTAGTTAGATAATAAAAACAAGTATAGTCATCTTACTGAATAGTCCTGTGGAAAATGCCTGCAGGGAAAAACAAATCCTAAAGGCTAAGATATTTAGCTGTCTGCTTGTCTTGCTTTATTACAAATAAGATGACAATATCTTGTACCGTTGTACCAAAGGGGTAATGGGGGGAAAAGGGAAGATGTGGGAAGAAAAAGAGTCTGGAGGAAAAAACTGTGGGTGGGGGCAGCAGCAATGAGAGAGTGAGATAGAGAGGCTTTAGAGTATTTATAGAACACTATGAAAGACTGAAAGAGAGAAAATAAGCTCAATTTATCTGCTCTCGCACACAGTTGTATCTTAGACTATGACAATGTCACTTTAATTGATGTCCACCATGGGATGCCTTTGACATGAATACAGTTTAACTTGCTGCAAAATGCTTAAATATGTTTATTTTTTTCTGGCATATCACACTTACACATATTTGCAAGCTAGAAGACAGAATGTAAAAGATTTGGTTCAGGCTTGAGTAGCACGGGGTGTCTTCATGGATGCTAATTCAGTGATGTGCATTGGCATGTGCACTGAATAAGGGAAATAACGGGTTTGTGATAATCACAAAAGCCTTTAGGCTGTGGCACAGGAACACCAACATTACTTGGGAGACTTGAGGGAGGGTTAGAATGTTTTTGGTGTCTCAATCAAAGTAACATTTTAGTGTTAGTTAAAGAACAATGAATTTGTCCGTGTGTGTGTGTGTGTGTGTGTGTGTGTGTGTAGCAGGAAAACCTCTCCGCCAAAGCTGTGACCTAGATTAAGCCTTGATGCTCCCAAGCCTGGCAGGCTGAGTCTATGCAAGTGTTATGTATGCCAACTATAGAGTAAATGCGTATGTATTTGCGTCAGGAAGCAGGAAAGACAACATCATAGAGATGCAGAGAGGAAAGAAAGTAAGCACATGTGTGTGTACCGATGATATTAAGATAAACTGCTTAAATTATCAAAGCCACGACTGGATAACATAAAAAATGTTTACACAATCATAAGGTGCTCACACCCTGATGAACGTAATGCCCAATGGAATGACCTGGATGAGAATTTAACCAAAGCAGGTTTCATGCTACTTTAAAAAAAAAGAGATTAACAGATTACTGCCCACTATGTTGGTAGATTAAACAGTTGGCGGCTCTAAATTTTATTCCATATGTCATAAAATTAGCACATTTTCTTTTAATGCAGTTTTGACTTTTTATATAATCCCTCAAGTAAGATTTATATTTATAATCATTATCCAGTTACTGTGACCCATTACCTGTAATTACTAAGGATCCTGCCATTCAGTGCATTGTATCGGCAATTAACACCTGGTTATTTAATGGTTAATTCTGTGCACCAGAAGTTTCTAATGTTTCCAGAATTACTTGAAAATAAAATAGGATAACAGCTATTTAAACAAGAAGACTTACTGTTGTATGCTTATCAAAATACTGCCAAAGTCCTACACGTCTCTGAGAGGTTCAGTTACTGAGTGGTGACAAAAATAGCTGCTCACACAGATGGTAACCCTCCCACAGTCATGTAATCTGAAGCTGGTAGTGGAAGATGATGGGAAGTCTCATCAACAGAAACAACTACAAACAAGTAAACACAACAGTGTCATTTGGTCCAAAAGACTACAAGACAGATAAATTGTACATTTCTTTAAAAAAAAAGGTAACATTCCCATCTTGAGGACAATGTATGGAAATATATAGTTCTTGTCTCAAAGATGAAAGGCAGCAAAACTAAAAATGTATTGAACTCCAAGCATCGCATTATAAAGATATGGAGCAGAACCGTGTTAACAATATAAGTGGAAATTCAAGACAAAAAAGACAGGAAACATGTTGTTATATATTATTATTATATTTTATTATTATAATAATATAATAACATTAGATGAGTCGATACAAAATTTTGCATGAGAAGACTGCTGATCCCTGTGTTAATATTTTTTTTGGGATTATTTTAAGATGAAGTATTTTGGCAGTGTGAGAACACACCAGCCAATGACAACATATGAAGGAGAGTATCCTATACTGGTGAACAGTACTTATTAATCTAGTCTGAGCAGGCCTGGTCACAAAGATACAAAATAATATGTGGAGAGCAAATAGGATTATATCCTATTGGTGAAATACAAATGTGACTATTCATGCTGTCTTTTTTTTAATTTAGGAATTTATTTCTTTAAGCATTAATTATTGTTTACATGTGGATCTTGGGCTGCTCTTTCCAGAACTCAGCAATCCCCTGCGACAGTGCAAACTCTGCTAGGTCCCTGCACTTGCAGGGGGTAAACCCCACCAGGGCAGTGCCCTTCATGCCAACCCCCTGCCTCCCTGCCAGCTCAGCAACCCTGGATGTGATGAGTGATGCTGGAACATGACAATATGGCTGACCATCAATGCTGAAAGATGGCCAAGGTTCACCCTCAAGGAGTTTTGGTGGTCCTTTCACACTTTCCACATTACAGGCAATTTCAACAGCACCTTCATGTGGCAATGCCAACACCTGAACTCCAGGCAGGCCTCCTGTAGTAGACTCCCTGATAGCTCTGGCAATGCTACGGCCTATGGTGATGTCCTGAGTGTCTATAGTGACATTGCAATTCATGACGTATGGACTGGCTCCGACACCTGTAAAAGTCATATTATAATAAAAAAAATTATGGAATGAATAGTATTTATTCCACCAAACAACGCAGAAAAATGGTGCTCTGTCATTGACAAAAAAAGAGAGAAAAAAAGGGTGATGGTGACCGAGGCATGCAGGAAGCAGCACATGGTGCAAAAATTATGTTGCTAAAATTATTGCACCTTCGTAAAAAATGTTGACAATTGCAGATCAAGCTTCTAATTGTATTGCTATGCATGTGTTTGAGTGTGCACATGTTTGCATTTATGCACAAAAACATGGGGTAGGTGGAATGCGGAATCGAGGTTAACAGAAAAAAAGAATCTAACCAGCACAAAAACACTCACTTGAACTTTGACCGCAAATGGTTATAAATATTTTCTTAGATCATCAAACATAGAGTCACTAGGGTTACTTAGGGGGGTGGTTAGAATATCTCTTTAAGGATTCCACTGAATGTTTAGAGTTTCTTTTCCTTTCATTTTGTACCCTCAATTTAACCATTTATTTCAAATTCCTAGTCCAACATACTAAACATAGAGTTACAGATTTATCTCATTCAAAATAATCTGGATTAGGTAAAAATGAATTACTGATGAGTACAATCATTTGACTAATTAGGGATGGCTCAAGTGACCCTAAAAATACCATGGGTATGCTGCAACAGGCCTAGTCTGCAGGGTTACCTCCATTGATGTACCTCCTTCACTCTTCTCTCTTTATTCATTATGAACAAATTAAATTGTTGTTGGGACTAATTTTCTCTTCTCTTTCTCAGTGGGTGTCCATAGATTGCTATTATGGTGCTTATTGCCCCCTCTTTGCTTGCCCTCTCAGACCTCCAATTCATTAGGACAGATGGTCCTTCCTTGATCTAGCTCTGCTGGATATTTTACTGTGTCAAAAACAAGTACATTCTCACGCATGTTCGGGGCAGAAAATTAAACAAGGGGATATTTCTATATGGTCTGTTGCTTTCTCTGACAAAGCTTTTTTGTTTCTAGCATGAATTGGATGCATTTGGATTGGACTTTGATTTAGTTATCTTATTAATACAATACATAGAATTGAATCATATTTGGCTTCAAGTTGACTATAACTTTGAAGCGCTTTGATATGTAACTTGTTGGGATTTGGTGCTATTTGGATTCAGCTTCAATACATTAAACCTAGATTGTGGTGTTTGCTTTATTACATTATATATATGGGAGTTTGACTTGGAAATAGTTTTCTAAGATTTTTTTTCATCTACAAACAATATTTCTCCATTGTGGGGAGGATCTACTGTTAATACAGTTCATTTAAAAAAATCTTTGCTCTTTACTAAATACATTCTCATAATAAAACAAAACAAAATTTTAAAAACGTGTGCAATATCAGTCAGCTATATCACTCACCTGTAAGACCGTATCGCTTTTGTGGTTGCGGTCCTATATCTGACTTGATAGATTGCAAGTCTGGCATCTTCTTGAACCAACCCATCTCCTTCCTCCTATCTGCCAGCCCACGCTGCAAAGGACAGTCTGCCCAACCAAAGAGGAAGACACTGGTGCCTTGCACCCTCTCTGTAAGTCCCTGAGCCACAGCTGAACGAAAAAAGGTCATAGACATTCTAGAGTTAACTAGCACCAAGGTAAAATGGGGTGGCGGCGCTCTGCTGGACTACGTTGTTGGGGATTGATTCAAAACTGAAGGCACACTGAAGCAGCATGGCTATCACGGCATCCTGCAGCGAGATGCCATCCACTCTTGTTTGCTTTTATTTGGACCATCATTCATTGCCCCTGCGTAAGGACCAAGTAGGAGATGGATGGAGTGCTGTGTCAGATGGCCTGGCCTCCACACCCATCTGACCTTAACTTAAACTTATGAACACAACTGTGTGTGTATATATATATATATATATATATATATATATATATATATGGTATAAAAACTAAAGCTTTTTTCAACTGACTAAAGCCAGAACCCATCTCTGTCCAAAGGAAGAACTGGTGAGAATGTAAATGGCACAAGAAAACACAAATGAGTAGACTATTCAGGAACTTATCAATAAGTGCAAACACAAAACACCTTACCCCATGCCTCTTGAGCACAGGCCTCCACTCCAACCTTCTCTCCGAGGGGGTAAATGGGTATGAGGTCAATGGCGCCCATACATGGATGGACTCCTGTGTGAGTGCTCATGTCGATAAGTTCACACGCCCTCTCACATGCGGAAAGGACCGCCTCCCCTGGAATACATCATATACTATCAAGCATGCATTAAATCCCTCATACGCTCAGTGGAAAGTGGGAGATAAGTGACAGGTGCAAAGAACTATTGGAACAGAAAAAGTTAGTTTTAATTTACAGAAGGTATTGTTTCAGAAATACAATCGGGAGGATAAACTTTTTACTGTGATCTTTACTTGGAAAATGTTGCTTCATAATTCGTATGTTTGAATCCGACAAAGTTGATGAAAAGAACCTTAACTCTTAATAAATTAAGAGAACTGGGGCCGTTTCCCTGCTGTAGCATGCACACTATACCTATACCTAAATTTATGACTCCATCAAAGAACAACAATTATAAAAATATGCCATCTATCAGATGCTTCAGAATAAAATGATTACTTACTGATTGAGTCAATACTGGACACAATGGTGATGACAGAGCGGTTGTAGTCATGATCATTAAAGATGTTCAGCACTGTGGTCGTTTTTCGTTTAACCCCTGGTGATCATTTAAACATCTTTAAATATGCCCATAATTAGAAATTGGATTTCAAAAGGTTATTTAATTATTAAAGAGGCTACAGCGTAGTGTCTCTGAGAAAATATCCTCCCCAAATTGTGTGTGTGCTTAAAACGTCCCAAAACAATTTATATAAATCCAACATTTGTAGTTGAAGTTGCTGTACTTGATCTTGCCTTGACTGCTGTACAGAGCTGCTCTAGCCACAGTCTCCACAAGGTCATGTCGGTGGGCCTCAGAAACATTGAGAAGACATGCCACGAGGTGTTTGCCCAAGGTACTCGAGAACATGTTTCTGCAACAACATCAGAAAATGCACTTATAGTGAAGAACTATTCCTGGATACTTCTCAAAGAAAGAATGATAAAGAATATCTAAGAGGATTCATGCGGTGTTGAAAAATAAAGGTGGTCATGAAAGAATGGCTACCATAGAAAAAATGGCTACCATAAAGTACAGTCCATTTTAAATGATTTCTGACTTTAAAAGTAACACTATCTCCACTAGAAACGTTTTTGTACAGACATTGTAAACCATTTCTCTCATGTACGCAACATTGTAATTTCACATCACCTCAAGTGGACCATGGGCTGGTGCAGCTTTCAGTGGTATTGGTTACCTTTCTGCAGACGAAGGATTCGTGTCAGAACTGAGTTCAACCAACAGACGTTGAAAATCTTCTAAAACGCTCAATGCACCCTACGAAAGTTATCACACAGAACAGGGTTGTTCCATAGCTACGTGTACAAGGCCGACCGTTATGGAACAAGTTCAAAGTTCAGTTGGGAATAAACAGATAACTTTATCTGCAGTGAGGAAGTCGAGCATTTAAGGCTTAAAGAAAGTGGTACCGAAAATTCCAGTGTGGGTAACTCTGGACAAGGTCAACGACCTGAACCAGGGCACAATGGATAATGATAATTTCCCCCTGGGATTATAAAAGTATTTCTGATTCTGAATTCCTGACTGACTGTTTTGGGGACGAGAAGATGGGAACACTTAAACTATGGGCACACTTAAACTTTTGTTTGAGTTTAGAGACATACGAGCAAAAATGATTCCCTCTAGTTTTTTAAAAAAGTAGTTCCGCCTTAAAAACTCATTTCACATGAACAACAAGCCTAAAAGACTTAAAAAACACACAAGATTGAAATATATCATCTATGCAAGCCAAACAGCACAGCCAACTGCTACACGCTGCTTACAGTGGTGATAATAGATAACAATATTAAAGGGATAAGATGTCCAGCAGATGCTGGTTGCATTGGTTAAATATATGTCTTTCGTGATAAATATATCTAATGTACGTCTTATACGCCTCTATATCTTGCCACGATTGCGTACACTTACTATCTATGATACCAACTACTCGAAAACGGAAATACGTAGGCTTTCAATAGGATCATCTTATTCTTCTGGTGATATCTTCTGGTGAGTCGCACTACTGCTACCTTCTGGACATTTTACATAATCCGAGCAAATAATTGTTAAAAGTTTAGCATTGCTTCGGAACTCTGATCCACCGTTCATTGGATACAACTTTTCTCTCTTGATCTCAATACAGCTGTCATTTCATTTTTAAACCTAGCTCTTCTCGTCTGTAATTGACAACCTAATGCTTATGGTCGTTGCCAGTTTCTCTGGTACGCCTACTTGAACAGCAGCCCACATAAACTTCATGACACAAATAAGAGATAAAAGCATTATGCCCATCCTGCAGCTACGTCCATCTAATTCCACACAATATAATACAGTCACAGACACTATACAAGAACTTTCTTGCCTGGTGGGTTTGTATCCACTGTAGTACCATAATTAAGACATTATATTTGCAGTATACGCACAGAATTAGAAGGTAATTCCTGTACTATCGCTTCAGGCTGACACTTTAAACAGACACACGCGCACGCGCACGCAACTCGACAAAGGACATGCGCAGATGGTTCCAGTGCGTCGGCTTTGCTCCATGCGCATGCGCAGGGCTTCCGGAAGGCTCAGAGCGTTGACACGGCGCCTCTTTGTGGCCAAAAATGTCTCCGACCTGTCACATGATTTTCTGTCAATTCTTTCTAGTTGCACTGTAATAGTTACGATACTAGATGGATACAGGTGTGTACAGCCTGCCCAGATACGTATGTTGTTATTTTCATATAAAAAGTTCTAGTTCTATCGCTCTTTAGCTTTACAGAAGTGTCATGTTGCCGTTTTTAGCCTTTCGTTGTTGAGCTAGCTCGCTGACAGCATCAGCATGGAGTGACAGTGTAGAGGAAGAAGGCACCGTATCACTTACCTATTTTAGAGCCCCATGACAGTCGTTCGGGCTGTCAGGATAGGGTGCACTTTGATAGCTGTAGTCTGAACGATGACGACGGTGGCAACAACAGCCTGTGAGCTTCAGGGGGTGCAAGGCTCGGGCATCCCACGGAAGAAGCTACAGATTCTGCTGGGTGTTCCAGGCCACGTCTCCAATCGCCTGAACGACCTAATCCTCCTGCGGCCTAATACGGAGGGAGAGAGCAGTTCTGAATCCAAGACTAGTAACAACAAGCACGTTGTATTTTTTCATGGGGATATTCAGGTGAGTGGGATGGATAAGGTTCTTATGACTTTGGGGTGTTTCATTTGACCCAAAGTGTGGTCAAAGTAGCTGTGACTGGGCTTTGGAATTACTAATAATTGGTTTCCCTATTGGTTTGGGATTATTTGATATTTGCACGAGCAAATACTGACAGCGTGACTCATCCATTAAGCCCAAGTATTCGATAAAATGTTTTACGATGAGACGTTATGCTGTTAGACACTTCGTTGGCACCTCAGTACTTTAGCAGAAGCTCAAACAACCAATTTTTTTAGTTGAATTCAACAGCAGGGCTTGATATCTGAAAGCATTAAACAAATGCACTCTCAGAAGGCTTTTTGAGTGCATAGACACTGCAGCAAGAAACCTTTAAGGATGGCTTTATACTGGTAAGAGAGTTTGTGTGTTTGAGTGAGGTTGTGTGAGTTTGTGTTTAAGTGAGTGATGGAATGAGTGTGAAAACGAGAGTGGTAGGCTGAATACAGAGGTAAAACTGTGACACTGCATTTTCTCAAAGCAAACACCACATTCATGGTACATGTTACCTGCCCTGGATTCTAATCAGGGTTTTGTTTGCCTCACAGATCAAAACTCTGGAAAAGCTACCACAATAGCTTTTCATTATAATTCACTAAATTTCCAGGAACATGACTAACATCTGTTTTAGGCTAATGCTATGATAACTCAGGCTCTTGATTATGCATGTATTCTAAAAGCTGATGTTCTCTGCTTTACTGTTTTGCAATGCAGTTGTAAATAACATGTCTCTGTGTGTTGCATGTGCAGAACTTCCAGGAGGAGATGGCTCGGCAGCCTGAGGGAGCTCAGTGGCTGTCCTGGAGTCTGGAGCAGGTGACCCTCATACTGGGCAGACGTTTCCCCAGCAGCCACATCTGGGTGGTGAGAGCGTCCCACATGTATCTCCACAAGTTCAGCTGCTACCACAACTTTGTGGAGAGCAACATGTTTGGTGCTCCGGAGCACTCTCCATTCTCAGCTGACTTTGGAGCATTTCACCACCTCAGGTTAGTTTTTTTTTGTGTCCGTTTGATATAATTTAATGAGTTACAGCACAAGAAAGTTCAACTTAGCTATTTGCGCTACATATAAATCTAAATTTCTGACAAGACTCATCATGTATTGGCATATTGCAAGTCATCCATATGATCTGTTCATAACTCTGTCAGCATGGCATTTCTGACCACAGGGCACTGCTGACCAACGGCATGAAGGGAGCCAAGCTTAATCTCCAAGGTGAAGCTGACAGCATCCCCCCTGGGTTGTCCTTGACTTTGGTGGGTTTTAGCAAAGGCTGTGTGGTTCTGAACCAAATGGTGTATGAGCTACCAGGGGCCCGTGCAGACCCACAGATGTCAGACTTTGTTAAACATATCTCAGATATGTTCTGGCTGGATGGGGGGCATCCTGGGGGAGGGGAGACCTGGGTGACAGACAAACAGGTACTAAGAGAGCTTGCTGCCAGCGGAGTGTCAATTCATGCCCATGTTACGCCATATGAGGTGTGTGACCCCATGCGGGCCTGGGTGGGTCGTGAACACAGATACTTCATCAAGATGCTGGAAGAGTTTGGGGCCTGTCCCAGTAAGAAGTTGCACTTTGAAGACGAACCACCCTCCATTGAGAACCACTTTAGGGTAATCCAGGAGTTTTGAGGCTGCATCAAAATGGCAAAAAATAAACCATAAAACTGCAATTACTTGGACTGATGAGGAATAGTAGATGCTGGTGTATTGTACTTTCTGTTCCTTAGTCCATTTAGAGCTGATAGGATCCTCATGGTTGTGCTAAGAGAAATAATTTATATATGAAAGATGGGTATCGACCAGTAGGTGTCTTACCTTAAATAGCTTAAAAACTCAATCTTAAATTTTGCATTTGATTGTAGAACAGTAATCCACTAATGTTAATTGCATTTTTTGTTAAATAATGTTTATGATTTGAAATTGTAGTAATACAGAATTGGCATAACATTCATTCATTTAAATTGGCTGCAATTTTTAATCTAACTTAATGTTATTGACAGATAAGCATATACATTCTTTGAATGCTTGCACTTACCCTAAGCTACTTTTGTACATGTGAATCTTAAGTGTCTGAACTTCATTAAGTTTAGCATTTCTTAGCTGATGTCATGGTCTGTGTAATTAGATGTGGCCATTGATGCGTTATGCCAAGTTGATTGTTGAAAAAATGGATTCCTTTAATTACACCACACAGAATTTGACTTCTTTTAAATCAGAGTAGTCAATCCTGTAACTGCATCGTAATGCATTTTATGAGACAAAATCTAAATATATAGCTACCACCATGCGACATATGTCAACACAATTTTTCCTAATATATTTTTTACATTGATAATGACTTGTACTTAAAAACAACAGATTCTCAATACCTTCTGCAGCAGGGGTCTCAAACTCCAGTCCTCGAGGGCTGCTGTCCTGCAGACCCCTGTAGTTTTTTTTAATAAAAGAAAAAATGTCTTGATGTTTTTGACAAATATCCCAAAAAGTTAAGCCATTCCCCTCTGTTAAAAAAATCATGAAGACTGTCCATTGTATCCACTTACCCTAATGTAAACCTTAGTTGTGAAGGGAGTGCATTTGCTTTATTTTTGATTGGACTCGCATATCAGCAACTTTGACATTCAAGTAAAAAAATACAAATAAATAAGTTATCCCAAATGGTTAGTAATAATCTAAAGTAGTGAAGTAAGCTAGTTTTGTCAAACTGGTAAACTGTTGCATATTATGTTATAATTGCTGTGCAGTTGGTAAAATGATGCCTTTTGGTTAATCTGCAAACTTTGGGACTTGTTAAGATAATACAACCATTGTGACTGTTTTTGTTTATCAAGATAAGCTTTATTTAAGCTTAAAAAGCCTTTTTGCACTGTGTTGATTGCTAATTGCCGTGCTGAATGTAACTTCATAAGCATTCCTTTTGGTTTTTATGTGCACTGAGCTGGCACATACCAATGCTGTGTCTTCATCTGGTCAACAGTTGATTACTGTGAAATCATGCCACTGTTTGTCAGCTCTTGCGACTGAGCAGGTGGCCACGGTGGGACGAAATAAACAATGTCAAAGACTGATGTACTGGATTGCTTCAGTAAAAAACAGACCACAAAGTAAACCGTTCCATATTTCCTACAGTCTTTAATAAGCTTTTCCATTTTGCTTTGTGATGCATACTTTTTAGCCTACAGTTGATCAGTATACAAGTTATATCTTTTTTTTTAAAAACCATTTCAAATGTTATCAAGAATCATACATAAAAAAAAATCATGTATAAAATGCAAAATAAAGGTACATCTCAAATATCTCTTTGCTTGTGCTTGTGGCTGGTTTGACTAATATACAGTATCATTCAGTGTTACTGGCCTTAAAGATAGCTGATAGGAATGTTGGGTGGCATCTGAAGCATCTACACGTCTTGAAATTGAGTGCCCGAAAGCACCTCCTGTTCAGACGAGTGCTCACACAGAGGCCAAAAAGTGGATAGCTGCTCCAAATAACAGTACAAAACAACAAACTGAGCTCTACAGCATCTCATGCTCAAGTGGCAAATTATTTGACCTTTTTAAGGTCAAGTTACTTCCTTGTCACCAACACAATGCAAATAACATTACCCCCTCCATATTTTTTTCCAGATTCTGGCACCACAGAAAAGAAAAGTTCAGTCTGTGTCAAAGCCATTACTTTATAGATTATTTGTACTGTAATGAGCAGTTTTACTGAACAAGTCTGGTCACACGACCGGTTAAATTCCCAGAGATAAAAATGTAATCTTTTGCGCTGTGAAATTCCAGTTATTGATGGTGACGGCATTGAGATGAGAGCACGGCCGTGGCTGGAGACACCCATCTCCTGCACAAAGCCCATTGTGTCTGCTGGTGATGACAACTAGAACAGACAATGTAGTCCTATCCGGCCTGCAGCCTTGACGTATGAGGAGGAATGTTGCTGGGAGCATTTGGAGTTCTCAGAGCTGCACCTTCAGGGAGCTGAGGTTTTGTTTCAGTCAAGTCTTACCTAAACAAAACGTGGCAAATGCTGTATATAGCACCTCATGTCAAACTCAACAGCAATGCTGTCGCACTTATTAGACCGAACATCAACTATAAATTCCTTCCGACTTTTCTCATCAGGCACATATTTTCGACTTTTTTTTTTATTTTTTACAATGCTTCTCTCAGACTCAGACATTGCTAGTTCCATCTGATTATTTAAATCCATTTCTCCTGTCTAAAACCATATATCTCATCTTTCAGTTTCCATATTCCTTTTACTTTCTAGTACCATTTAAAAACAAACTTTTCCAACAATCCTCAAATATTTCAATGTATTGCTCTTTACCATCTCAACAACATCTCAGTTTATTTAACACCTTACTAATTTTTTAATTACTTGTTTCCTTCCATAATCTTGACATTTCCTTTCAAGACATCTGAGCACATTATTTGTATAAAATACTAAATTTGAGTCCAGCACATAAATAACAATTATAATAATATGCCTATAAGAAAAAACATTAAGAATACAAAATGAGGAAAGCAGAAAGTGAGCAGCATGCCGCCCTGAGATGAAAACAACAGAAAAAGATCACTTTAGGCATCGTTGACCCAAGAGGACAACAGTGGCTTTAACTGGATGGCTTTGGTGAGAGACACCAAGTACAGACACAAGCTTTGAGGGATAGTTACCCTTTAACCACTTCATGTGAATGCTTGTGAAGTAAGTGCTGAAATGGCAACAGCTCAATGTAGAGGAACTAGATCTTGCAGAGGAAATCATTTGGGTAAATGTAGGTGTGGCACAGTTGACTTTGAGTCGTTACTTGTGAAATAATCTGTTGTCCTGGGCTACACTCTAATCCTGTGTGTACTGTACATGAGGAAATTGGAAGTTTAACAGCAATGTGAAAGGCTAACTTAAAGGAATGTACTGTGTCTGTGTGTAGTCTTTAAGTCCAGCAGCATGTTTTCCCAACCTAAAGAGAGCAAACTGAGCTTTGTAGTGCTATGAGGCTGCTGCTCCGAGTTTTTATAAATAAGAACGTGATATTCACTTTGTGACAGCAGCGATGCTTGTCTTGATACAACACATTTTAGCTGAGGGGCAAGTCAGGGGTGTGAGGGTGGTGACTTAAAAGCGCAGCCTAACCAAAAGATTTCAAACACGAGTATTGCACAGATTTGCCTAGAATCTACACATTGGCTCGCATCAGAAGGTGAGCCCATTTATAGTGTAGTTTTTCAAAATAGATCTCATCAAAGCAGTAAACTAAAGTTTTATTAAATTAATTAACTTAAAGTTAAACTTCCCGTGCAAATTTCAATATATACGCTGGCCACACAGCAAAATATCCCAAAATGTAGCTGTTATCTTTGGTTTAAATGATCAATGGTACAGTGGGTCGATTAGCATATTAGAAGGACTCTTGAGCTGTGGTTGGCAGGCAGGTTTTCTGGAAGCTTAAAACTATTTAAAAGCTCACAAGGAAGAAATCGCTGTCCCTGCTTTACTTTGATCAAAAGTCACTGCCTCCAGCAGCAGGCGCCTCTTCGTCAAAGCGCGACTTCTTTGCTTGAGAGTGAGGTGACTCCAGGAAGTTCTCCTTGTCTTCAGGATCTTCGAGTGGGGCTGCCCACTTGGTGCCGCAGCTCCTCTCACGGATGGTGCGAACCGCTATGATCTCCGGGCTCAGGCAGAGCTGCTGTTGCTGCCACAGCCAAGGGTGACTCATACACTCTGCAGCACTTGGCCGGTCCCTGCACAAAGCACAAGTGCAGCACTTAGGAAGCCATCACGGCAGATTTCAACATGAAAAAAGAGGTGACGGATTTGGGGAAGTGCTGACTTTTACATCAGTAAATCATTTCGCATCAGCTGGGACCCGTTTGTTTGCAGCTTTATTTTAACATTTGACTTTTAGTTACCTCAAACCATGGAAGAAGTTTTACTCACTCTGGAGTTTTCACCAGAAGCTTGCGGATGAAGTCAACAGCGAGCTCAGACACTCTGGCGAAGGCCTCCCTGCTGTAGTCTACATTAACTTGGGATACATTTAGGTAGGTCTCCTGCTTGTCATCCCCAGCAAACGGGGACTCACCTGTCACTAACATGTAAGCTATGACCCCAACGCTCCTGCAGAATACACAATCAAAAAGAGGACTAGAGTCAGAATAACAACAGCTTACATTTTGCTGGAACTACTTTGCTGTTTTTTTGTTACAATGAACAACATCTATTTTCATTTACAGTACAAGTATCTTTGGAATGATTTTCTTTTCCAAAATAGCATATTTTGGCTGAAAATTTCCATTTCACATTTAATAGGATTTTCAGGCAGATTGATGCTGGGTGAAATTAGTTTAGTCAGACAGTTTGGAAGGACAAACTCACCAAAGGTCAGTAGCTGTTGTTATTGGCTCATAGTTAAGTACCTCTGGAGCTGAATATACATAAGAAAGAAATAGAAGTCGGCAGTTATTTAAATAATTAATTTAAAACATTTGTGGAATTTCCTGCATTGTATCATGATTTCTGATGTTGTTTTTCACCAATGTTGATTTTCTAGTCATACAGTTGAATCGTCTTTTTTCTGAATTACAGATAAATAAGCAATTAAAAATCACAAATTAATTTAGAAAATCCTTACTGGAGTCCTGAATGAGACACTCATTGAGCATGGATATATCTAATTTAAGACTAAGCTTTACTGTGACTCTTTTGACCATAATCACCGTTTCCAGAAGTACAAATTGTGAAAAGTGAGGCAGTAATAACAATTACAAGCCTCAATTGCAGATTTCAAACTGTATGTCTGCGGCTGTTTTTTCAAAGTGACCTTACCCACATACTCAGGTGTGCCAAGAATCTCTCTGAGCTCTCCAGCTGCACCCAATCTGCGTGCCAGGCCAAAATCCACTATCTTTATGTCTCCTGGAGGGGACAGGCTGGTCAGGAGAATATTCTGGGGCTAATAAAAACATGAAGGAAAAACAGTAAGATTGACACACATTTAAGCGGAACATTTATCTTCAAACCTTTGCTGATAAAGTGCAACGTCCACCACAGAAGTGGTGATTTACTGAAATGATGAAAGTGTATTAGACCCACGACTCTGTATAAACACACGTGTTACTGCTTCACCATGTGCAAAAAAGACAAAGAACAAACTGTTTATTTTGTGTCCACCAGTAATAGTTTTAGTGGGGAAAATTATTTTCTATTAACTTCAAAATGAGCAAACATATAAAAACATTCATGCTCTTTGGTCCTGCAGCATGTGACTAATTTAGGATGTGAATGTGAAACCTTCAGATCCAAGTGAACCACACTGCACTGATGAAGGTGATGGACTCCCTCGAGGGTTTGTCTGATCAGACGTGTGATTTGAGTTTCTGGCAGGAGCTCCTCAGACACACAGTGGTCGAATATCTCTCCTCCTGCAGCACTGCAAAATAGGAAATATATGCACAAACACACTGAAACAAAAATTTGTGGTTCCCAATTCATTAATTCATTTTCCACCGCTTATCCGGAGTCGGGTCGCGGGGGCAGCAGCCGAAGCAAGGAAACCCAGACTTCCCCCTCCCCTCCCACTTCTGCCAGCTTCCCCGGGGGGATCCCAACGTGTTCCCAGGCCAGCCGAGACACATAGTCCCTCCTGGGTCTTCCTCTGGCCTCCTCTCAGTGGGACGTGCCCGGAACACTTAACCAGGGAGGCGAACATGAGGCAAATCCTTATCAGATGCCCGGGCCAGCCCAACTGGCTTTCCACGTGGAGGAACGGCAGCTCTACTCTGAACCCCTCCTGGATGGCCGAGCTTCTCACCCTATCTCTAAGGGAGAGCCCAGCCATCCTGCAGAGGAAACTCATTTCAGCCACTTGTATCCTCGACCTTGTTCTTTCGGTCCCTACCCAAAGGTCGTGGCCATAGATGAAGGTGGGAACGTAGATTGACTGATAAATCGAGAGCTTCGCCTTTAAGCTCAGCTCTCTCTTCATCACGACAGACCGGTACAGCGCCCACATTACTGCCAACGGCGCACTGATCCGCCTGTCGATTTCACGCTCCCCACACCCTAAAGACCCCTCCTGAATCCGAGGTTCAATTATCCGACACACCCTCCTCTTCAGATCCCTTCACAGGGATGGTTAAGAGTGTGGGGCCGTAGCTATAGCCTAATGGTTACAGCGGGCGGACCATATGCGGAGCCTCTGCTCGCAAGCGGGCGGCCTGGGTTCGATTCCAGCCCATGGCCCTTTCCCGCAGGTCTCCCCCTCTCTATCTCTGCCCCCTTTCCTGTCAAACTACTTTCATTAAAGGCCACTAGAGCCAACAAAATCTTAAAAAAAAAAAAAAAAAGTGTGATTCCCCAGTTATTGGAAAACACTCTACGGCCCCCCTTTTTGAATAACAAGTCTGCCAATCCAGCAGAACTTCCCCTCCTTGAGACGCCAGATTGTTGACCAGAATCGCCTTGAAGCCGTACGGAAGTCTTTTTCCATGGCCTCCCCGAACTCCTCCCACGCCCGAGTTTTTGCCTCAGCAACAACTCAAGCCACATGCTGCTTGGACTGCTGAAAACCATCTGCCTCTGGAATCCCACAGGCCAAAAAGGCCTGATAGAACTCCTTCTTCAGCCTGACGGCATCCCTAACCGCTGGCGTCCACCAGCGGGTTCAAGGGTTACCACCACGACAGGCACCGACAACCCTGTGACCGCAGCTCCGGGAGGCCATGCCAACAATGTAGGCGCACCATGGGCCAATCGGACTCAATGTCCCCAATCTCCCCCAGACCGTGCTCAAAGCTCTCGTGGAGGTGGGAGTTAAAGCTCCACCTAACGGGGGACTCCGCCAGGCAATCCCAGTAGACCCTCACAATACATTTGGGCCTGCTTGTTCTCACCAGCATCCTCCCCCACCATCGGAGCCAACTCACCACCAGGTAGTTGTCAGTGGAGAGCTCAGCCCCCCTCTTTACCCGAGTGTCAAAGACATGCGGCCGCAGATCAACTGAAACGACAACAAAGTCGATCATTGAGCTGCGGCCTAGGGTGTCCTGGTGCAAAGAGCACATATGAACACCCTTGTGGCTGAAAATGGTGTTCGTTATGGACAATCCGTGCCGAGCACAGAAGTCAAACAACAGAACACCAATCAGGCTAAAGCTGGGGGGGGGCATTCCTCCCAACCACAGACTTCATTGCCATTGCCCATGTAAGCATTGAAGTCCCCCAGTAGAACAAGGGAGTCCCCAGGAGGGGCACCCTCCAGCACCCCATCTAAGGACTCCAAAAAGGGTGGGAAATCTGTACAGCTGTTAGGCACATAAGCACCAACAACAGTCAGCACCCGTCCCCCAACCCGAAGGCGAAGGAAGGCTACTCTCTCGTTCACCAGGGTGAACCCCAATGTACAGGCACCAAGATGGGGGGCAACAAGTATGCCCACTCCTGCTAGGCACCTCACACCAGGGGCAACTCCAGAGTAGTAGAGTGTCAGACCCTTCTCCAGAAGGCTGGTTCCAGAGCCAGAGTTGTGTGTCGAGGCGAGACCGACTATGGCCAGCCGGAATCTCTCTGTCTCTATCAATGCAGTTTCCTTCCCCACCAGAGAGGTGACATTCCACGTCACTGGAGTTAGCTTCTGCAGCCGGGAATCAGTCCGCCAAAGTCCCCGTCTCTGGCCGCCACCAAGAACACAACGCACCCGGCCTCTTCAGCCCCTCCCATGGGTGGTGAGCCCATCGGAAGGGGGACCCATGTGACCTCTTTGGGCTGGGCTCCATGGGCGAAAACCCGGCCACCAGGCGCTCGCCAACGTGCCCCACCTCTGGGCCTGGCTCCAGAGTGGGGCCCAGGTGACCCGCGTCTGGGCGAGAGAACACTGGATACTGTGATCATCATAAGGGGTCTTTGGGCTGCGCTTTGTCTGATCCCTCACCTAGGATTTGTTTGCCTTGGGTGATCCTACCAGGAGCTTGAAACCCCGGACAACATAGCTCCTATGATCATTGGGACACTCAAACCTCTACACGACGATAAAGTGGCAGCTCTGCAGTTTTTAAACATTTGATGCATTTACAATTCAGTGGACCTTACAGAGAATTATTAGAATGGTATTTATAGATTGTGGGGGTGATGTAGTGGTTTCAAACACTGTCTTATATTCAGGGTTTGGTTTAGCATGATCTGGAAAGCTTTTCGAGAAAGAGAGCAAATTCCTTCCTGCTTGCAGTAGGATCAGACCAATTAAAAATATAAAAATTGAAGAATTCATTACAAGTACTTTTTGTTAAAAATGCGTCTTCAACAAATCTTAAAATTGCATTAAAAAACAAGTAGATCAATTTTATGATGACACATTTTCTTCTAATTTGAAGATGTTTTCATTTTTTAAGGAGACAATGAAAGATCGGAAGACAATTTTTTGTCAAAAAAAAACAAAAAACATAATTTAACAGTGAAACAGTTAGAATGAGGGGATGTTCTTCCCATTGTCTAGATGTAGAGTTTCAGCTCAGGCCGTTCAGTTATTTTCCATGCACAGCCTTTTAAGTCCTCAGACAAATCCTGATAAACCTGTTATGACGAATGGCCTGCTTGGCTTTACATTAAAAAAAACATGTTAATATGATAGTTCCTTCATACTGAACAAATAGGACTAGGCCCCTAGGTATAGGGTATTTAAAGAATCAAGCTCTTAAATGACCATGTTTGAGGCACAGGCATTTAGTGAGTGTTAGGTTCTCACAAGATGAGGAAGTAAGTAAATGCAACAAATGCGATAAAACATGGTTTAAACTGAAAAAGGAGCAGCGCCAGAACTTGGTACTTACTATTCCAGTATTAATATTATATCATGATCTGTTTCATGTGCAGCATGCAAGTTGACCACTCGGGTGTTATTGCGGGCCATCTCCAGGACTGCCATCTCATGAACCACCTCTGCCCGGCAGTCGCGACCTCTCCTCCTCTTTCGCAGGAACTTGGCAGCAAACACTTTCCCGGAGGTCTTCTCCACGCATCGCTTGACCACAGCAAACTTGCCTCTAGAGGCAACACAATGGTGAGGGACAAAGTGGTCACAGGGAATGTTGATTAGTATCATTATTGATTATATAACTTAAGACAATACAGTGTAGGTAAAACCATAAAACTTTGAAAACAAATATAATTTGGACTATTTGGAATAGGTGCAGCTATGAAGTAGTGTTAGTGCCACATGTACCGGTAATCCATTGCGATGTCATTCCTCATAGGTTGGTGCATAGTTACTCTATGCATTAATTAAATATCAAAACACAATTAGGTTTCACTTTACATATTAAAAAATTGTAACGAGGACTTTCCATATGAATGATGAACCAAAAGCACAGCAATCAAACAGCATATCCAAATGGACTATAAACATTTTTAGCACTTCCTCAATTAGTCAGCTAATTGCACAAATAAGTATAAGTTCTCAGAAGATATCCCGGTATTCAGCTCATATTGTAGCTTTGCAGTTGGTGTCTGTGAGGACAGACACATTTACTTGAACTGATGATAGCTTTGCTCTAACAGTAGTGAAAAAAACTCACAAGTAAAACTGCATAAGAAGCTCAAACATGGGGAACATCTTCATGATTTTATCAACTACTATGAGTTTGGCAAGGTAATTTAAAATACTACAGAAATATGCCATTTTGTTGTGACAGAACCACAAGATATTGTCAAGTCTGTTAAGATTTTTAAGACATCTGTTATGGATATGGGAATACATTACAGACATTATATAGTCATCTCCATTATAACCAGTTTTAATGTGTCAAAATAACACTTTTTTACTATCTCTCTACCAACAGCTTAGCTGTAGTATATCACATATACATCATTATCAGTGGTAAAGTTAGACAGATTTTTTCTGTCTGTTTATTATTTTAAGACAACAAACAAACAAACCATGATATCATTATGATGTGAGAAACGTTCCCCTGCAGCTTCTTGTTTCGACAGTGTGCACATAAACAAGTGAGCAGAAGTTCTCGTTTCTAAAGTCTACTTTCAGTGTGAGCCTTTTGAACGGATTGCAGTGAGACATCTTACTCTTCTCGGCGTATGATAATCGGGCGTCGATGGTGGCCAATGCGCACATAGGCGTGACTAAATATCTACTGTTGCATTACTCGTCCGTCAACTTGAAGTGGTTACTAACTCGGTCAACATTAATGCAGCCAACTACTTATCTAATACCTAACTCGAACAAATCCAAACACTGGTATTTATCATTTCTTAAAATGTTGTGTTATAAGTGTCTAGCTTTCTACCGCTAGCTACTTACAATGTACTGATCAAATCAGTGCGTTTGGAGGCACAGTTTGGTTTCAGATTAAATTACAGATACACTGACATGTATGAGTGTTCGACAATACATTGTTGGAACAACGTAGGACAGAGGAACTACTAAATCTTCCTGTAATTCAGAAGTCTAATTTTCGGTCAAGCGCTCGCCAACAGCCGTTAAAGTATTTCCACATACCTCCCAATCTCTCCGGTGACTTCATACACGCTCTCCATTGAGTCAATACTAATAGGGGTTTGAATTTCTCCGAGCAGTCCAGCGGAGGGTCCACTACGGTTGTCCAGCCGCCTTCGAGACATCTTTCTCTCGCCTCGTTATTAGCTCCACTGCCGAAAAGTTGGATGGGGGCAAAATGCTCCGTAATTTCAAGAACTAGCTGGAGCTCCTAGCCAACATTAGCACTACCTGTTTGGCAATATTTAATATGACCATACTAATGTTTAGTCTCGCACGGCTAGTTTCCTGACTTGGGTTAGCCCAACTGTCGCTAACTTAGCTCAACTGTCGCAGGCAGAAAATACGTTTTATCAGTTAACGCCGACCTAAATTATAGCATAGCACATTGAAATGTACGCAAACTAGTAATACAAATGGAAATATTATTCAAACGGAAGAGTGGCCAAGTATAATTTAACGTAGTCTGTGTGTCCAAAGCTCTCTCGATTACTTTACGTCCCTCTCTTTGACACAGTCCAAACACGTCACTCTCGCGCAGGCGCACTATTGTCTTTTAAAATGGTGTCCGAGTTCTATCAGTTCAACTAACGACAATAAATGGAATAGTGTAAGACTTTTCCTGAGTAGAAATATAACTTCACAGGTGTTAAGTATCAAGATATTGTAAATTGTGTCATTCACCAGCTTTTAGTTTTTAGTTAGATAAATACGGACTCAAATCTATTACACATATTACATACACTGACTTTATTTTTAATTAAAGCCAAAATGCAGAAACCTTGTGCTCTTCCAATGCGGTCATCATCATCATGTCAGACTATGTAAATGATAGTGTGTTCACACAACGAAAAGGAGTATAGACATCATTCATAGTATTAGACAGGCAGTTGTTTCTGCTTATCCCATGAGAAGACTTTTGAACCGTTTTAGTTTAATCATTCTAAAGTGAGAAATGTTATTCACAAGTGGTAAACTTTAAAGACAGTGTCCAGTCAGCCCAGGAATGGAAATGTCAGTTACTTACATGTCTAGGTCAGACAGAGAAGTGTTCATAATTACTATTATTTAAAAAAAAAAAAAAAAAGACTCCACAGGCCTAGGTTAGTATGTTAAATGTTACAGCATGGTGGTACAATTAGATTCAGACGGTGAAGTGTGGCATGTCAGGAAAGTTTGCCAATCGAAAGCTTCTTCTCTCAAAAAATAACATAGCAGCCTGGCTACTTTTGGCTACATTGAATCTGAAGAAATTACAAGACCTCTGGAACAACCTCCTTTTGATGAGTGAGGTGAGAAACTTGGTCACAATTCTTGCCACCACCTTATCTGAAAACCAAATACCACCCCATATCAACTTTCAAACACATTGGTCAGGAGGTCCATTGGGGCTGGTTTGGCAGGCGAAGGATCCCATGCAGTCTTCAGCTCGTCCAAGTACACCAAAATATTCCAGAGTCAAATTGGAGGTCGTGCAATAGGACAATGATCACAAGCACACCAGCAAAAATCAAGGTGTTGCAAAATCCAGCATCCAACTTGTAAAGAGAGCTATGATAAACCTTGAGAGATTATTGTTTATTTCATGTATTTTATACCTTTTAAAAACGTGCTAAGGATCAGATGAATGCTTTGGGGCTTTTTTATCTCTCAGTATATAAGTAACAAAACATGCTAATAAATAAGTTTGATTTGTTCTCTTTTATTACAATCATTTGAGTGAAATGTAGACACACATACAGGAGCTTTGCATAGTGTGAAATTCTGAAAAGTGGAGCTGGGTCCTGTCAGAAATGTTTGAGAAGAGATTAGAGGTGCAGCTGTCTTCATCTGGATGTGAAGCGAAGTATTACAATTCCTCTACTTCAGAGAAGCTTCATTGTTGTGACTGAATAACTGGCAAAGTGATGTACAGTCTATCCTAAGCATTGCTGCCCATGCCATAAATTTGCCTGTCAAGCAAACATGAGGGGATGTTCTGCAAGAATGTAGCATTAGCCAAACGTAGGATGTGTTGGTTAGATAGAAATCGAGAGCACACCTAATGATTGACTTTGCAAGCCCCAAACTTTGGTACATTCAGTGCAAAATATATATTTATACACACAACAGGACAAACATATAGTTATTTACAAAGAGACAATAAGGACTGCGCACATGGTACACATACATGTGCTCTTACATTTCTCTAAAATCAAACAGCCCTACTGATTCATTACTTGATCATGGGTAATGAACCATAACCATCAACCTATTACAAAGGTAAGCAGACACACACATGTGAATGTAACAAGAGTTAAGAAACATGCTGCCAAGATACTCAGTCTTACACTGTCTAAGAGAAAACTACAGTCACACATGGTCCATTCATCACCTACTCCACACATTCTCAACCGCAGAGCAAAACACTCAAGTTTTGACAGTGTCAGGTAAGCATAAGGCCGCATGCTTCGAGTGAGTGTCATAACCAACTTGACACGACTTAACCAGCTCCTTTTGTCTGAATGGATAGCAATATCCTCATGCAAAAAAGCTAGTAGGGACAGTGTGTTGTACTATTTCAGCATGCAATATCAAGCTATAACACAACACCACCTGGGAGTTTCTGCCAAGCTGAGCTCACAGAGCTTACCAGGCACATCCTGCATGCATTGTTTGGCTTGGATGAGGCATCTGACAAACCGATGGTCAGCCTCCACATCTCAAATCAAATTTGAGGGCGCTTAACCGCTATCCCAGTCTGGGTGGACTAACAGGTGTCTGTACAGAAGGTTTAATCTTGCATGCACCCCATAGAAAAATGAGCAAATATGCATTTTTTCCTGTGTGCGTGTGTGTGCACATGTATTAAAGTTTACGAGAGTGACAGGGTTTTTAGAGGCTGGGGTGTGTACTTAGGAAGAGAAATGGATTTAAGACCGCAGTGGGGTAAAAGTCACAGGTTCTAAAAGGTAATTGCAACATCACCATTTCATGTGGTCAGGTCATTCAGTAACATGATAATAATTTTCCTTTTAATTTTATTCCCACTGAAATGGTAGAGCACATTGGTGCCTTATTTGTGTTGACACTTGCCTCTTTAAACTGCAGCTCTTTAGACTCAACACCCTTGAGGTATGAAATACTTTAATCTTTTCTGCTTTCTCTTAATACCTAAAAAGGCACAAAAATCAGTTAATATGACTGCACCCAGCTCAGCAGGTACTTTTTCTATCATGCCAATGAGTTTAGCCACAATTGAAATCTTCTGCATCAACTTTTCCACCTTTTCTTTCTTCTCAGGATTGTGTGACAGGGGTAAACAGAGCTTCTTGAGGCTCATACATTCACTCAGTGATTTGGTACAGTACACTGTTCACTGGGTTGAAAGAGACTATGTCAGTGAGCTCATGTTTTTTAAACATGAGAGCAAGTTTCACCTGTTTGTAAGTAGAAGTTTGTGTATTGCTCATCAGTAACCTATGAAATCCTGAATTCAATCTGACTGAGTGACTGATATGTTCATACTAGAAAAAGTGTTTCTCAGATGTTTCCAAAACTTTGCAACTAATGTTAGTGCTCTGCAGTATTGACTGAAACAGCCCCGAGCAGAACTTGCCATCATTTTCACTAAGGGATAGACCTAGATCACACATTTTGTCACTCCCTATCTATCTTAATGAGGAAGAAAACTTTGCAAACAAGTGTATTTTTTAGTTTTAGAAGAAGTGATATGTGTATTTATGCTCACCATTGTATTCCCCTTCCATAAGATAAGAAGGAGGAGACTGGCTAACTTTTGCTTTAGAGTTTATCATGTCTCATCTTTCCATGCAGACCAAAGTTCTCAAGTGAAACACTGGCTTGCATGATGAATAAAAAGAAAATGTGTAAATTGTGTATTATATCTCATAATGCTGTAGCCTCAACGCGAGACAGACACAGTTTCAAGGTCCGGATGGGCAGAGGGAGCTTATAGAACAGCTATCTCTGAGATGCAGTTTGGAGGAGGAGCTTAAATGAAGCTGTAAGAAGTTCAGTGACCAAGGCCATTAACTAAAGAGATAAAGCACACATGTGGCTCAGTGAACACAGATTACCATGAAAACAAGAATTTGTACTGTACAGCTGTTCAAACTTTCTTCTTATTCTCAGTTTTTCTTACTTGATCAATGTCATAATGAGACAGAAAGGCAGAAAATCAGAGACGTGCATGCTAAGTGACGTAAAGCCAGATGGAGAAATATAGCACAGCTGTTCACAGGGAGTCAGTTGCCTTGTGAGGGAAATTAGTTTTTTCTTCCCCCCTCCCATGCCTTTTCAAAGCTGGAAACAAATAATTCCAAATGACTCTTCCTTCCTTGCTCAACCTTGGCTGCCAGCTGATTTGACATTACTCCAAGCCAAACGTGCTAGTTTCCTCAACAGCAGTGACCAGCTTCTCATAGAGCATTGAGAACGAAGGGTAAGGTGGTAGGTCCAGACGATTAAAACAAGTATGAGCCCTGTGGAGACACAAGCCGAAAGATTAGCAGATGGTTACTAAATAAATTTATGGTAACTGTACTATACTTGTGCAGAATTTCTTCAGAATTTTATAGTCTATTCAGCTTTTCCTCTAACACACGCATGAATGCATTGGTAGGCAAAGTGGGGTTCAGTGTCCCGGTGATAACAGTCCGACATAGGGCCTGGAGAATCAGTCAAACCACAGACCTTCAGAATGATGGAGGATGAGTTTCTACTGAGCTACATCTGCCCCAAACTCAAATGAATCTAGAGGGTATGATTGTGTTTCCTCTAAAAGTTATTCCCAAAAAATCTAATTTTACCTTTGCATGCATGCATACACACACAGAGACGCATGAACAAATACACACCCACCCACGCGCGCGCACACACACACACACACACACTTACACATAGTGCCTATATTTATGGGCACTAAAAATATCCTCCACTTATATAGGGCGTCCCAAAAAATGCCAGTTTAAAAAAAAGAATTGTGACAAAACAGTGAAATAAGGATTTATTAATTCTGTTACATTTTAGAAATTGAATAAATTAAAATAAACACCTACTTTACGATTATTTAAAGTGTATATATATTTTTGGGAAACAGTACATATGTATATCTATGTACATACACATATGTACATAGTACATGTATTTGTGTTCAAGTGTGCATTCATGTGTGTGTACACAATTCTGCATCTTACCTGGGTAAGGAGGTGATTTTTCCCCACTTCTCCACACAAAACCTGCGGGGTCCATTACTGCCTCGTAGAGATGCAAAACCTTCATAGGGGATACTTGAGGTCCCCGTCACAAACTAGAGCAAGGAAGATGGTAACGGTCACAATTATGGAGAGTTATGAAACATCAGTTTGGACACTGAGGTAAGTTTCATTTAAATTTTTAGATAGAGAATATCAATTTGATTAATTTAGTATCAATTGGAATAATCTCACTGAAAAGCTTTTCTACGCATCAGGTCAGAAAACGCTGTTGAACAAAAATCAACACAGAACATGATTTAACACATTGCATATAGTAGGAGCCAATAAAACTGCATACTTTGCATTGGCAATGTATTTGTGGTTATAGATATAGATACATTGTTGTACTAAATACCTTAAACAACATGGGACGTGAACAATTTAGTGGCACAAATGAAATTGAAAAATTGAAAATTGAGTAATATCAAAGGCTAATCACAATTTGCTTTGAAAGTAGTATAAAATTGCTTGACTCTTTGAAATGCAAAGATGGATAGAAGATTTGTCAAGAAATATGTGCAAAACCGATATATTTCAAAACAATGTTCAGACAAAGGAAGATATTTCGTAGTCAAATAGAAAAGCATGATCTGTGAGTCTTATGTTCGCCTTGTCCAGAGGCGATGGACCTTGACACGGTAGAAACATATACTGTGGTCAGACCAATCATAATTGGTCGAGAGACACTGCGATCTCTATTCAACACAAGACTGCTTGACTGACCAAAAGTAAGGCTCTGTGATTGCTCCACATTAGCGTCCATAGTAAAGTACATTAACATGTACATTAACATGTCTAAGTACATTAGAGGAAAGCTAATCGAGATTCAAGAAACAATTTTTTGACTCCCGAGGACATGCTTTTTTAACAACAATGAAAACATGCATTAGATGTGGAAACTGAATAAAATTCAGTTCAAATATTAAAATCTCAGTCTTTTCTTTGTAACATCATAAGATGCCATAAGAATCTCTCTTTTGCTTAAATATATGACTTTAAACCAAGGAAAAATTACAATAACATGTGTAACCTTGTGTTAGTTAGCTTACTGATCAATCACTGTTGAAATAAATACGACTTGGCAGCCTGCATCCACATGTTCGCAGCATGCGCTTACACAGACATCTTACCTGCAATAGCCTTAGTCTCTGCTCATTGTTGAATCTCTCCACAGCTGCCCAGAACCAGCGAATCACGATATGGTTGTCATGGTAACCTGGGGGGGGGAGCAAGAAGGTGGTGCATGACTCACAAACAAGGCCTCCATCCCCTTTTTCTCAGTTCTCTCCTCTTCCTCCTCCTCCTCTCTCTGAGCTGAGCTGTTTTTTTCAACAGGTTTTTATTAAAAAATCTGTCAGTGCATCATAGCTGACAGTCAGTTTAATTTCCCTGCCTCCTAAATGCTGGCAGCTTTTCAATTCTAATAGCCAGACCTTTAAATTTCTATTTAATGCAATCACACAATTTAATTCAGCATTAAACAGGATTTCCAAACATATACTATAAATCTTAAGCTTTTTATGAAGCATATTGTAGTTATGTTTAATAAAGTTGTTTATCATGTCAAATAAGGTCGAAACCTGTTATGTAATGTAGCCATAGCCTGAAAAAAAACAACAAAAAACTAACTCATATTAAGGACATATGAAATGTAATGTAATATAGACCATATTACCATAATTGCTGACTGACTTTCCAGTGTTACATGATATGCATTATAGTTTTATGTTATTGTCTGCTGAATGTATGTCAGCAGAAGAAAAAAACTGTGGTTGCTTTGAATCCCTGGACAAGTTGGTGTAGGTCACATGGTCTCCAGAAATGCATATAATGTGTGCAGCAGATAAATGGCTTTATGCATAAAACATGTCATCTAGCGCTGCTTTTATCTAAAACCCCAACGTGTCCTGGCACAAGAATATAGCAACAGGCCAGGTAATAATTATTATGGGCAGTCCCTGTTTATCAAATGAACTTCGTCTTTTTTTTGTCAGGGAACATTTTCCTTTCTTATACTTCAATATTCGGAACATATCAACACAGAGTAGGCATAGAATTCTATCAATTTGTTCATTTTTTATACCCATTTTTCCAAGTCAGAATTGTCTGACAAGCTCGAGCTTATCCCAGCATTCCTAATAAACAGGCAAAATGGGGTGTAGAGCTTGAACACGACGCTTGGCAATCACAGGGCCCCAAATGGCGCATCTCCACTCGTGCCCACTTAGCACAGTACAGCATGGCTCTAGTCTACAGGGTGCATTTCCACAACGGGATGGCCCGACTAAACAGTTATACTGTAGCTTTATCACATAATCAGGGCAGAAGGAATGCCTAATACATGAACCAATGTCGACGTTTAGCCAGTTCACAGGAAGTCACGCAAATGTCTGATTTCATTATTTCTGTGATCATAAACTTTGTAAATGCCCACTAAACGAACCAACAACAAGGTTTAAAACCTTTATTTCTATGTCCACTATGTAAACTATGTAAAAACACTCAAAAGTAATCCTAATTTAGTGCTCAAAATTTTTGCTCAGAGATTCCTGTGCTTCCTATGGGCTTTTGAAGCAGCCTACCTCTGCATTGAAAATGAAGCATAGGCTGACTGGGAAGTGCATCTGGAACCTTAATCCTCTTTTGCATGTCACATTGGAACTGACGTTGGGCTTCACTCACCTTCTCTGACAGCTGTTGCAGATTTACATAAATCCTTTTGTCCTGCCTTTCTCTTGGGCAACTTGGTAATAATATGTCGATTGCAATTTTTTTCCATCAGGGCAAAGGCCTTTGAGTGCTTGGTCAATTTTATTCAAGCCTTGCTTAGTCTGGAGACCCACCATATCTGGAAGCTAGGTCTCATATTTACCCTTTGCACCTTCCTTGGAACCAACGATTCGTATGTCATCTCTGTGGATCTAATTTATGTTGTCCTAGTCTCAATCAGTTGTAATTTTCACTCTTTTTTCAAGTTCAACTAGCTTGTTCTCTCCAGAGTGGTTATGCGGTCCTTGTCATAAGAAATGCAGTTCTCAGTCTCAGTTATCTGCTTTGCATTGACTTCAACACAGATACTTAGGTTTCCCAGAAGAGAGTTAGGCTCAGTGAACTTCCTCTGCACGAGAGTGTCAATCTTTTCAGTGACAGTTTTTGGAAACTGGGTTAGGCCTTTTTTCCTCGAAGGACATGCATTCCCCGCCATCCATCTGGTGTGTAGTGTTTTGCTTCTTGACAAGGTTTACACAGTACCTTATGGGTTGGTATTCAGTTTGATGCCGGACATTATGTCCAGCAAATTTAGACATGAAAAACTGGGGAAAATAGGTTTATCAAGGTATCTAGTGTACACAACCACTTACTGAAGCAAGCCAATAGCGGATAAGAGGTCTTGATATATGAATAGACAATGTTGCCAGTCCAAGCCCACCGACAACACTGGGTTTGGTCTCACCTTAAGTGCCTCACTCCTGCCCTTCAGTTTCACATACCTCCTCTGTACTCTGTGTTGTTCCTCCAGTCTGCCAGGTCAATCTCTGCAGTTCCAGCAATAACCAGCTCTAGCTCCCTTGCATCAAACACAGACACCAGCCTGACATCCACCACCTAACAAACAAACACACACAAATGCATGGAATGAACAGTGTGGGCTGTCTATTTATCACCCTCCAAAGCCCTGTGCAACAGACTGTGCGATCGATTTCTGGGATTTGTGACGTAGTTACAGTAATTTTTTAATATGAAGATAAACAACTACATATTACAGTGAAAAACCTTTCATTAGGATGTTGAGAATATGGATGTGTTTGGAGCATGCTTATAGACACTGGGCACTCATGCAACATTGTTTGTATTATGGAATAAGCTATACTAACCACTTGCCATAACTTTTCCACTATGTGCACTTTTTGCCAGATGTCTCAACAGTGAGACATTGCTGATTCCATTACAACCTGCTTAAACATTTTAGTTGTTTGCTCAAAATATTAGTGTACATGCATCAACAATTTCAAATACTAGTCAAGTTTGTAAAAGCTTAAATTTAGGCAAGGACAAATTATTATATTATCACTATTTTTTCTCATTATAGCCAAAAAAAATCACAAGGTTTCTTGATTAAAAGATCGCTTTACTAAATTATTCCAGTGGACTGCCTTTTTTTTCTCTCCAATTTCGCAAATGATCATTGATTGGCTTTTATAATCAAGTGGAAAATATAACTGAGAAAATATATACTTCTTTGGGTTAATATACTGATGACTGTTTCAGCTAATTCTATAGTGTTGTACCTCATAGAAGCCTCGGACAAGGCTCTCTGTTTGCTGTGCGACTCCCCTCTCTATGCGCCACTTGACCATTCGCTCAATGTACTCCTTTTTATTCTTCTCTGAAACAGGGATACCAGCCCCACCTGGCTTCAGCTCTCTTTCTGTAATCTTCAAAACCAAAGGAAGACATTAAATGTCAACTTTGTCCCCACAATTAGCACTTCGCCACAAACAGAATAAGCACAAGAAGATGGCACCTGTCCAAAGACCTCCTCGTTGACAGTGAAGGTAAGGTCCAGCATGTCTTCAATGTCGTTGTCCTTCATCCACTGCAGGCTTTGATGGAATTCCTCATCAAGGAACTCCAGGTCACTCAGGTCACAGGGGCTTCAAGAAGGATTCCCAGACAGAAGTTACTGACAGCATTCAGGAGCAGGGCCCTTCTCCTAAAGCATACCCGTCTATATGTTGTGAGGTTGAGGGTTTACCATCAGAACCATAAATGCATAATATATCACTGAATAAGTATATTTGTTAAACAATTACAAATCATCTTATAGCTCCGGCAGGTTTGTGAACAATTTTGTTTTTAAAATAAAAACTTCTCACTTAAGATGAACTAAAGATGGATATTCATTTTGGAATTTAAGAACTCGAGTCCAGCTGATATTTCTCCTTAAACCGAATGGTTAACAGCAGATTTATGAGGCAGCACACTTGTGAAGATCATGCTTGAAGGGAATGACTTCAAGCATCTCACCCAATGTCAGCTGGGATAGGCTGGAAGTGGGGAGAGATGCTTACATGCGAAGAAGGCCCTTATAGAATGGACGGGTAAAGAAGGCATCTAGCAAGTACTGATGAACAAGAGCCAGCCCCAGGATGCGCCCACTGAAGCGAAACCTAGACACAAAAACAACAGGACACAAACAGTGATGATCCAGCGGCCATCTCTATCTTTAATAACGCTCTGACATCTTAAACATTTTTAGTACAAGAATATAGACTGCAAATGACGTACATTACTGGACTAGCACACAGCAATCATTGCAGAAAAAAGAAAATTAGCTCAAAAAGTTACATTACATCAACATTTGCAGACGGTTAGATGGAAACTTTACCACTCATGGTGATTATCTACAAAGGCAGACATGGGGCTGATCTGGACGGTATAGGTGTCGTTGGCTGAGTACTCAAACAGTCCGTAGTATGGGTTGAATAGTTCTCTAGAAACCAAGAAGAAAAACTCCCTGGAGGGTCCACTGTAGTCAAGCCTATAACACATACATCACAAATTTATTCCACCGGACCAAACATTCTCACTTTTAACAGCACCTTCAAAGAAAAGAAAAGGTAACTAACCTAACTCCAACTAAACCAAAACATACAAGCCTACAAAATAACCTACCTAGCAACACATAAACAGGAGAAATCTGAGGTTAAACCTGATAGACTGTTTTCAGAAAAAAGTATTGCTCACCCATCTTCACCAACAAAGCTCACATAGAGTTTACTCCTCTGTAAATCTTTACGAGAGTAGCACATTATCTGGTTGAAGGCATCTTCTAGCAAGTGGTCTCTGCGTATTATGAGCCTGTGAGCACACACAGACAGAAACATACATAAAAACATAAAGATCCCGGTAAATAACGAATGATAAAAGTAAATCAAAATTCACACTTTTAAATGTTACTTTCAATAGAAGCCTTAATCAACTACTGAAAATTTTTTGGCAAAAAATGTATTAAAATGAATTTAAAATGGTGTTCTTGTGAGAATTCAAAGAAGTTTGAAAGCTCATCAGTGCAACATATTTCTATATAAAGTAAGCTTATCATTGTTCTGGTCAAGAATAAAAAATACTTATTCAGACAAACTATATGTAAACTTAATTATTTATGCCGAAAAATGTTTTTTTTTTTTTACAGAACTCTTTTACAGTTATATATAAACAATTCAATGTATCCTAAACTAAGGTCTAAACCTCTGATGAACAGAAAAATAAAATCGACACATTGTTACTCCGATAATAAAAAGCTAATGTCAGTAAAAAATTTGTGGCAGTGTTAAATTCTATTTGAAATCTGATCCCAGTGTTTGGCTTTGGCAGCAATAATTACATTGCCTTGATTTTGTTTTTTAAAATGACTTTCTTTTGGATCCATTATGTTTTTTTCAGATCAATGTGTTAGGGCATCACCCACTTTTGTCCAAGGTTTAGATGTTGGACAAAGAGCCATTTTCATTATCTCCAGAAGTTTTAGAAAGAGAGCATTTTCTTTTTCACAGTACAACATATAATATGAGCTAAGATATGCGTAAAGATGAAACGTACTTGACTTTCCCTGGTCCCTGTCCATAACCTTTTGTCTCCAACTTTCGATAAAAGTTCCTCAGTTTGGCTTCAAAATCTCGCTTGTAGGGAGCTGGAGCACGAGCATTTGCTCGCTGGGTACCTGAGACATTAATGAGAGAAAATCTGATTTATAGACAGACACAGGTTAAACAAACTGGAATAGAGTGATAATAAGTCTCCAGACATAGCAAATAGAATTCAGTCATATTTCATCAAACTATCTGAAAAGTTTTGGCTGAAACTTTTTAAAACTTGAGTGGATGTATGACAAAAGAACCTAAAATGCTGGACGCAGGTTAATCCTTCCTAACCTACTGGATACAGGTTAATCCTTCATAATCCTGCATTATATTATGTATCAAACTGATACATAATAACAAAAAAGTGCATATCCCTGAACAAGGCCGGGTTTTGATTATTAGCGAGCTCAAAAGCAGAAGTGTGTGTTTGTAAGTGTCACTTAAAGAACATCCATTTGAAATAAGCTGTGATTAAACAGATATAAGAAGTTCAACAGCAAAAAAGATCAGTATTATTGATCTGTGTATAGAGAAACTATAGAACTATGATGTGTACTGGCGCTCCAATTGGGATGATGCAGGCAGAGATCAAGACAAATTTACCAGGTGAGCTCTGAGGAGAAGAGATGCAGTAACCTGGGTGGAGTAATGGCGGCACGTATGACATCACTTCCTCCTCAAATAAGCTGAAGACAAGAGAGCGAGGGTAATAAGTATGGTCAGTAACAAGCTGATATAAGTGGAGTGAACACTGAATGTGTATGGTACGAAAGTGCTGCTGATTGCAGATGTTAAACTCAAAGAAAGTGACTCAGTAGTTAACCATGACTGTAACTTACTTGTAGCTTACATGGCTATGGATGCAACGTAAACATGTAATTCCAAAGGTAACATGAAATATATTAATAAAAAATGTCTGTATTATATGATGATTCAGAATCGTGAGCTGCTGTGATTGCATGCTGCTACGTATCCGCGGGACTCACCTCAGCAGCATGACTAGGTCGGCATCACTGGAGAGACGAGCCAGCCCAGTGACTCCCTCACTGCGAATGAACTGTACCTTTTCTCTTAAAACGCAAACACATGTCAAATGAAAAGTTAAGCATGTGTTCAGGATGACAGATTAGGATAACAATAGAACTTGTGAAGTTTATCAAGGCTTGAAAGGAACAGAGAAGTTGAAAAACAATGATAACGCAAAAAGGCTTACTTGAGAGAGTGGTTCCTGGCAAGCTCAGGCTGCCTTTCCTGAAGAATCTCAAGGATGTTGGGCTGCCGCAGAAAAGCAACAATCTTGTCATTGTAGGCTGCAAGTAAAAGAGAAAATCAGAAAGGTTCACAATGCGTCGTGTTTGTGTTTAGGAGCAATGATGACAAACCTACCCACAGGTACCACATCATGGTACTGACTTCGACTGGAGCCGCTAAAGGTGCTGGAAGGACGAGGGATGATGGGAGGGTTACTTTGGCGAGTGTCATCCACAACCTGTGACAAAAGTAAACACTAAAGTTCAGGTTGTATCCCAGTTCTGCAACTTATCCACAAATTAGTAATCATCAACACTGACATCAATGATGCCACTGGATACTCATAACTCTTCCAGACAAGTGGAAACACGTTTAGAAAGTTTTACATGGCATAACTTAATATTAACAAACCTTCTGTTCCATACAAATCTTACTCTTGTGGCCATTTAAGTTAACTTATTGTCATTCACATGTTCTGTTTAATTTTAAATAGTTAAAATATGTTTTATTTTGTACAGAACCATTTTGAATTTAATTGTTAGGAATTATTAGGATTTATTTGGTAATTTTCCAAGCTCCTCCCATTAATTTGGGAGAGCAAGAACAGCCAGGGTATATCTGGATGGGGGTTGTGGTTTGTAATGGAGATTTGGGAGACAAAGATTTTTTGACCACCTTTTTTTACTTTTCATTTGTAACAAAGTTAGAATGGAATTTTGGTTATTATTTCCCTATAATTTTACAAAGAAATAAAAGGAAAGTGCGTCAAAACCACAAACCACCTGTTGCCACCGACGGCCTTTTCTTTTTGTTGGAAGAATTTGGTTTGGAAAAATTAAAAGGCAGTGACACTTACATTTATGTAAATGCAATCTTAGATTAACAACAGACCAGCATTACAGTGTTATTTATGAGGCAAAACAAAGCAAACTTCGACAGCAGTGCATGAAAACTTAATAGATCACGTGATTCCTTACACCAACTCTATCAGCTGAGGTTTGTAGGAATTCATGTATGCACAGCTGCCTAAAGGTCCGACCACGGTATCAGATTGATGTCTAGATTTTGACTAGATTATGGCTAGAGCTCCGCGACCCCATTACGATAATGGATGGATGGATGGCAAGAGCTTGACTCTTTTCTTTGTCAATCATTCTGATGTAGACCTGCAGCTGTTTTTGGGATAATTTTCCTGTGGCGTGACCCAGTTTTAACAGGGCTTTAGCTGTCTGACAGATGGCTTCACATTTGGCCTTGTAAATACAGTACATTGGCACACAGAGTTGCTTTTTTGAGGCGTTCTTTTGAACATTGTCCGGGAGATAAGATAAACATTGAGGCATAAATGTAAGGAAAATCATAAATGAGGTTTAGGGTGTTTGGTGCCTTAATTTGTTTGACAAATCTTATCCTTTTTCTTTTGGCTTCTATTCAGCAATGCTGGTTAAATTTGAGTAAGATAGCCTTGAGTGAAACTCAAACCTGGGCCAGCTTCAGTGTGGATTTCATACTTATGCAGCTCCGTCAGGAGAGGCACCTTGTCTGAACCTACTTTTGATAGTGAAGTGACTCATCTCTCACCTCTCCAGCACTGTGGCTGCGCTGGCGGCTCAAATGTTGGCGATGGGCGAGCAGCCCAGTGGAGCGGGAACTCTGCAGGGGCAACCGTGGGTCAATGAAGGTTGTTGAGCGACAGTTGTGATCCACAAAAAAGGGCTGAGGATTGAGATGCATGCACACATCAGATGTGAAAATACAGATCTGACAAAAGCTGCTTTTGTGCAGTTTAGAAAAAGAAAGAAAGAAACTACTAAACCTCTGCAAACAACTTAGCAGAGATAAGAATATGCTGGTTATTTCATGTTATGAGTTCTCTCTCCCCTTCAATTCCACTCATACCCACCTTCCCAGTATGGTCGTGCTTCATCTCCCAGCCCCGGGGAAGCTCTAGTTGTTTGTTGGCAAACATGTTTAGGAAGGTGACGAGGTCTCGGTTGTGCTGGTAGCGCTCAAAGTAATGAGCATCACGGCGCACCTTACTGATCATATGTTTCAGGCAGGTGTTGCTCGTAAACATCCGGTAGGCACTCTGAGTAAAGAGAGCAAAGTCAGAACACAAAAAAAACCCTCTGTGGGGTCATTCTAAGGTTATGAATTGAAAGTAGCGTTGATGATATTTAAGACCTATTGATAATAAGAACTCTGACTCTTTTAAAAACATAAAATCTGTACTGCATTTGAACCAAGACTGACAGGGTTAGAATGCAGCACGGTGAAGAAGTCAGGGCTGCACAGAAACTTGGCGCTGGGTGACTGGAGCAGCAGGGAGAGGCGCGAGCGACCGCTGGAATGAGCAACTGCACTTTCTCTACGGTACTCTGAAACAGATTCACGATCCCGTCAAAGTGGAGGCAGAGTCACATCACTCGAAATAGCTTGTGTCTTGGAAACTTTTTTCTCCATGCCATTTCTGCATTTTTTTATTAATACTCACCAGAAATGGACTGGGGCATCAGTTCACTCTCTGGTTCAGGCAAGTCTGTGGTGCTTTCCTCTGACCGATCACTGTTGGTCATTGTCCTCCTGATGCTTTGATATCTTTATATAAAGAGTAAAAAAAGAAAAACTGGCAGCAAAATGAAACAAAATCCAAAAATATGCCGCAATTGGATTTAACTTGCAAGACAACAAATTAGAAATGTCAGTTTTTCCCTTAGGGGCCTCCTCATCTATTGAAATGGACTACTAATGGTGAAGCTACTAAACTTGTCTATATAGTGTTAGTCAGTGTTCATTGACAAAATACCCTGATGTCCGAATGAATGCTCTTTTTAAAGTTCACCTGCGATTGAGCTGCTCCATCTGCTGAATGGAGTTGGAGCGGGTTAAGCCCTGTGGAGCTGGAGGTCCAGTGGGACGCTGCCATGTAGTTGTCCTGTTCACGTGGTCCACAAAAAAGATCCTTCCATGGCTGTCGATCCGAGCCTCCCAGTCTGAGAGTCAATTAATGACGGAAAGAAAGAAGAACTTAAAGGTCTCAAGAAAATATAAGTGTAAAAATAAGTGCTGAGACTAGCCTAGACTACAGTAAACTAGCAAAATAATTGTATTCCTTTTTGAAGAACTTTTTACACCCTTCTGGTAAATAAATGTTTAACTAAATTGACCTTGCAGATAATGCATGTTCCCCCTTTTGTCGACTCTCAGATATTCACATTATTAAGAATGAAGCTAATAGATGAGAACTGATGAGTGTAAATGTAAAAAGAGAACGACAAATTATCTCAATTTTGGATTTATTTGAATTTGTTACAATAACATGCAAATGTAGATATTTGTCAGAGTTTCAAAACCATTGAATATTTGTGGAAAGCTAAACTTAATCTTGTGACATACTGAAAGCCCTGTTCTTGGATATGCTAGTGTATTTCAGTTTATTTTGAGTTATGGTTTTTGGGTTATTCAAAAATTGTTTTTAGAAATGTAGCATCCTAGAATTGGGAAGTATCACAATTTTCCATTTGAATTACTTATTCAACATATATTTAATCACATTTACAAACACATTGCTACTAACATTACATTATACCCCAACTGATTAAATAATTGACAACATAATAATCAGCCTCATTAACAACTGCTATCCTATCCCCCAGCAAGGCTTATTGAACAGCCAAAATTAAATTGGAAGAAAATTTTTTTTTGTTTAGCATACTTTTCCTCACTGTTTATAGATTCTAAGCATACAGTTTTATAATCTGACAGAACTTTTAATACTTCCTGATTTCCTTCAGGGCTTGTCCGTAAAATGCTTGCACATACTGTTTTGTGTTGGGCCCCAAGTTGGACGCTCAAGTTCCTGAAACCTTATAAGAAGCTTCCCGTGTGGTAAGTGGCTTTCAGCATTTATTTACTGCTATTTTTTTTCCACAAAAAAAAGAACAAATAAAAGCAACACAAAAAACAACCAAACCAGGAAATACTCTTAAACCTCTATGTGGCCAGGTACATAACCTCTTGTACTCACTGGGGATACACAGCAAAGCTCACAATGAATTGACATACGAAAAGCCCAGTGCATTTAAGTTAATGCATTAAAAAAAGCAACACTTCCCCCATCCTGTTGCAGCTCTGCTCCAATAAAGCAGTCCAAAGTATGCTGAAAACAGATAAGAACCTAAAAGCCGTAGGATCCAAACAGTTTAAGAACAATAGAATAAAATAAGGCAGTGAAATCAAAGCTACTAAAAAATAACAAGATTTACAAGGGTATAAAAGATAAAAGAACTTGACATCCAGTCTTAGAGCCTTGAACATCTTTTGTTGCTTTGAAGACATATTATTACTGCTAATTTTGTTCTTGTACGGGTATCTGACAGGATTTAAGCATTGTTGTTGAAGCTCAAAATTGAAAAATATCTACACATTGGCTATTTACATATATTTTTCAGTGATCATGAAAGAAGTGTATTGATAACCACAAGAAAAGACGAGTATTTCCTCCCTTTAGTTGCCATCCATTGACCCGCAAAAAAGACAAAAAAACAAAACAAAACAATACATACTTGTATAGGTGTGAATAAAGGGTCATTGCCTATATCATTGCTTTAACTGTAAAACATTTAACTAACTACAACAGAATTAATCTTCAATTAAGGGCCGTTTGTCTCACCAAAAAAAAAGACACAAGGCCAATCTTGAAAATCTGTAAGTTTGGATGTCTGGTCATACTCTAAAAGTGTATGACCAGACATTAATTTTATTTAAACATTACTGGTTAAAATGATATGCATGGATGGAGTAATAATGACAGTTTTTGACATTTTTCTAATACAAATTACAAAATCTTGTGGCAGTTGCTGTTTTTAAGAAAAAAGAAGTCCCCAAAGAGTTGAAAAGTATCTTAATTAGGACACACAGGTAAGGACCTTCTGCTGCACCCCCACACGCACACGCATGAAACACAGCCGACATCAATATGGTGCATGCAGACACACACTCACTGGGAGGAAGAGGCTCGTCCACACGCTGGTATCGATGAATGTCATGACGCACAGAAGGTAGTGAACGTACAGGATGGCCATTGACGTGGCTTCCTGTGCGTAGAGAACATAGAAATATCAAGTCAACAGAAAATACTTTTTTTTTCCAAACGATGTGACAATGTATGGTAAGAACAGTGTTTCCATTAATTGATGGAAACATCAATTCCTCCGCCATTGTCAAAATTGCTAAGCTGAATACCTTCCTCTCTTTCCGTTTCCGTGGCAACTTGTCCTGAATCCAAAGAGGCCACGTCCTCTTGTGTCTTTGCCTCCTTTTTTTCCTGTTCCTCAGCCACACCCCCTGCAGCCTGCAGGCTTAGCCTCCTAACCCTCATTTCTTCAATCTCCTCTCGTTCTCTGCCAGGTGGTACTTCTCTTTCAGCCTCCATAACTGTGGCTTGAACACCACCTTCATCATCTACAGTTTGATTAGTTGGTCTGTTGCCTTGCTCCACATTTCCCCCAGGGTCTATAGCCGTCTCTGCTCCTTCCTCAGTTTCCTGCTAAACAGACAAATAGAACATCTGTTGCAGACACTGATCTAGCATCACGCTACCGGGGACTCATATTAAGTCACGTTTATTTAGATGATAGCAACATTAAAAAACAGTTAACATGAATTACAATTTAGGCATTTTAGGCCTTTTCTAAAAAAAATAGGTGGAAAAAACTTGAAGGGAGAGGAAACAGAACACAGAGGGCCTTGAGTCTTCAATTCCTTGAAAATCTCTACTGGACTAAATAGTGAGCTAAAAAATTTTTTTCAAAGTAAAAAGACCATGCACATACTCCCCAACAGAAACAGCTAAATGCACTGCTTCTCAGTATTATCTGTATCTCTAATGCCACTACAAAATAGCAAAGAGCATTTGTTCTATATATGGCTCACACTTGTATTGTCCTATTTCTCACAATAGGACTAATATGATGCTGTCAAAGCAACAGATAATGGGGTTGGACATACTCAGCCAGAGATCAATGGATATGGCCCAAAACTAGGCCAGCAGGCCTAACAACTGGATTTTGGGTCACATCTGTACCACATAACATTCACCAGGGAGGAAATTACGGAGATAAAGGGTCTCAAAAAGAATAAGATTGTCATTTTTTTAAGACAATGACAAATCTGATGAACCAATATTCCCCCCAAAAAAGACTAAACTTATAACTTCTATGTTAAAGTTGCTTTTTCTGAAACTCACATCTAAGGGATTTGAATTTAAAGACTGTGATTGCATTAAATCCACATAATCTACAAAAAATGCAGTTGAAGCCAAAATCACAGATTAGCTATCCCAGCTTCTAACCAACGGCACCACTAAAACCGAGGAGGGGCGGGTTTATGGTTATTCTTGCCCTGTAGCTTTCACGTATACCCATTTCGTGTTGTCTTGTGTTTCTTCATTGTATCTCCCACAGATTTTTTAAGACCCTAATCAAAAATACGGTTTCAATGGACAGCATTATTTGTCGTGGCATCAGTGTTTTCCTGCTTTTTTCCCCCTGACACTTCAAAAGAAGTGGGAGGCTTATTGCCCAAATACTGCGATTTGCTGACGCCTATACACCATTGGACAAAAATTGAAGCCCACAAATTCCCCCAATAAAACAAAACAAAAAGAAAAGGGCTAAGATATCTGCGAAGAATTATACCCCATTACATTTGTAGTTATACAACATGATTACCAAGCCACATTCTCATTACATTTCTTTTCCCAGTTTTAGAAGAAAAAAAGACAAACCAGATGAATTTTGAATCTCAGCATATGGACCTACCACAGCAGCAGTCACTGTGATGGGACTGCTTTCTGATGATGAGAAGACAGTCTGCGGTGCCGTTGCCATAGAGCAAGTGTCAATCTCTGAGGAGGGGTCCTCTCCAGGCCCTGTTCCTTGCTCAGTTACCTCTTCTCCCTCTGGCAGAGAAGTTTGGATTCTGGCTTCTGTGAATGGAACCTCTTCAACCTCAAGGAAAACATCTGGCTCCAAAATGTCTACCAAGTCCACATTTGCCTCTACATTCAGCACCGTGTCTACCTCAGGAGCCACATCTTCAGTTATAGCACCTACACCAGTGGGCTTCCCTTCCTGCCCTGAGAGCTCCGGTTGTTCAGGTTCCTGCTCAAGATCGAGAAACAGCTCATCTTCATCAGGGCCGCCAGCATATGAAGGTTCTCCATTTATCAGCAGTGGGGACAGTGGCACCGGGACAATATCATTGATTCCAGACCTCTCGTCATCCTCGTCTGAATCTATGTGCAGCATGGCACTCAGCCTAGTGTGTGTGGGAAAACTAGAGCACAGTTTAGGAGATGCAGCTCCCAGAGGTCTCTCACCAGGGCCTTTAGGGGCTTCAATAGCATCCAGGCCCTCACTGAGTGACCTCTGGAGCATTTCATGGTCAGGAAGAGTTTCAGGTTCCACTAATCTGCCCTCTGCTCTGACAAGAGACAGGTCTTTCTCTGGGAAGGCTGTAGCTCCACCTTCCCACATGCCATGAGAGCTGTGGGAGCCAGTAGGAGAGAGGCCTGCTGAGACCACACCTGGAAGATGATGGGGCAAGTCCTCGTCATCAGATGGAGTTCCTGGGGCACCATTCAAGGTTGAAATGCCAATTATGGAATCCGGAGACGCACCTAAAGGAGGGATATCACATTTATATTAATGGCTAGAAAAACATGCACTGTTAGGTGTTGCTCCAAGTCAGAATTACCATCTGGGCCAGTTGAGGTTAGCTCAACTTTAAACTGCAGTTGCCCGCTCACATGTTCAGTTGGCAGGCGTCGACACAAGGGGAAACTCACAGGCTGGACCCTTCATGAGAAAACAAAGAAACAATTAGATATATCTTAAAACAATATCATAGAGTAACCAACTGTGAATTTACTTGTTATCAATCGCTGAAAAATGGAATATTACAAAGAGGTGTCCCTCCAACTAAACTGAAGCATTATATGAAAATGTGATATTCTTTATATTGTGACTGTGACTTTACATAAAAGACTGTGAGTGAAGTTATATTTGCATGTCTCTGTAATTCTGTTACCTACCCAGGTATTTTTTCAATGAGGCGCTGCACAGGAATAGTCAGTTGGCCGAGGAAGCGTTTGATTATCGGTCGGCTTTTGGCAAATTTGTCCTTTACTTCGATGTAGAGGATGTCTGTCATTAGCGCAACAAATGTGTATTTCTGTTGAAAGTAAACATGTTAACATATTCTCTAAGTTGAGGAGACCAACCACTGACAAGATAGGAGACTTGCATGAAAAATAGGGATATCACCTCGCCATGCCAGACGGGGTTGGTCGTGTTTGCAATGATGGCTGATCGCCGTTCCTGTCCATGATGGCTGAAGATGGGGAAGACACTCCTCTTTCCAGGGTGGATGGACATTTTCAGATATGGATCAGGATTAAAAAACATGCCCTTCTTCAAACCGGTTGCACAAAGATCTGCAACAATGCAATGACCACAGATGCAAACATTGAAGCAAAAAAAGTAAGAGTATCTAACGCTTTCCAGGTTACCGCCAAACTGGTGATCTGCAGATATATATAATGTCTAACAGGGGAAAATTACTGAAAGACCAAACTTGTAAACTCTTTCAATTCCAAAAGGAACAGTGTTTCTTGAAAACAGCTTTTTTAATTTACTCTTTGTCTAAAGGATCTAAAGGAGTGGCAAAGATGGAGAAAACTCTTCTTAACACATCTGGTTTGTGCTTTGCAGATAAATCAACTTAAAGTTATTTGCTCCTGTGGTGTAGAAACATTATGATGGAAAAAGGGTTGAAAGTGTAAATTTATTTAAGTAAATATGACAATGAGAAATTGGAAAGAAAAGAATAAAGCAAGCGAGAGGAGCTACTATAGAAGAGAGGGAAGGAATTAACATTTTGCAGGAAGAGATAGCTGTACTTAGAAGGGCATAATATTTTAGAAAAAACAGAAAAGAAAGAATATGTTAGACTGCTTTTTACTGTTTAAGATTGTTAATCCTGCTTTTACTGTTGCAGTTGGTTAGAGGCTTGGGTGGCTAATCTGTGCTTTTGACTTCACTTTGGTGGTATTATTGTGGTGTGAGGAGCAGTGATGGCTGGCATTAGGGAAGTGACTCTTGGATGCCAGGTGTTGTGGGCCCAACTAGATAAAACACTGATGAAAGGAAGTACCCACCAGATGTCCCCAATGACATATTAGGCAGCACTGTCCGCTGTTTTAAATAGGGACCGAAGTGTAATTGCTGACACGAGAATATTCACCGAATCTGGTCCATTTGTTTGTAGCACAAGTTTCTAGTCTTTACTTTTAATTTTCTCAAATCTCGGTGCTTGTCTGACATAAAAAGAGACAACTATAAAAAGATACATTGGGGGTTACCTGTCAAAGTAAAGCTGATCAGTTTCCGAGGATGCTCAACACCCACCTGCTCTGCCAGCCCCTCCACCTGTGAAAAAAGAGAGAATGTCATAGTCCACGCACCACATTGAACACATAACAAAGAACTAATCATCATTCCAAGTTTGATAGTAAAGGACACGTTTATGAAAAAACGTGAGAGAAGGATAAATAGCTCAAATGCTAGGGGAGTGATTGTGATGATATATGAATTTGATGATATGAATCACACAAATAGCACAAAAAGCACACAAATAGTTACGTCTGCCTGAACAACCACACGGCTCAGTTGCAGTTTGTGTGTCTTTAACTACTAACCATTTAAAAAACTATATATTCTGGACCCGCATACAGATTTGTCTTCCAGGCGGTTATTTGTGACTCAACTGGGAGAGACATTACACCTCCCAAATGGCCTATAATTCAGACCTGCTTGTTGGTATATAAGAATAATGTCCAAATACTGGATGGGTGAGCAACAGCCATCAGTGGTGACTGTCATATCTACAGTATGAACACATATTATTTTCACAACTGATTCTAATGCTTTGATGCCATCTTCACTCCACATTGTTAAAGGTGAGCTGAGTGATCGTTTAAATAATGTTTAATGTTTGATATGCACGAACACAAATATAATCAAACACACCAGGACTGCTGGATTCTTAACAGTGATGCAGGGGGTCGTGGCTCTCAGTGCTCCGCTGACTCCGTGGTAGTACTTGAAACAGATCTTGGTTTCAGCTGAGGAAAGGTAGAGGTAGGTTATGCAATATTGTATATTTAATCATTTTTCATTTGGTTGATTACAGAAATAATTATTATATTAACAGAAGTCTGGAGGGTGGTGATAAATGCTAGTAAATGCTATCAATGGTATGACCAAAGGTTTTTCAGCAAATCATTGGCCAAATGACCACACTTTCCCCATTGTGTTGCTCTCCCCTCTACTTCCCACTTTTACTTGGGTGCAATGCCTAATATATCCCACCCACTGTCACTGGCTAATCAGTGCACATTTAAGTTAAACCTTCTAATCATTTTCAATTTATACAAAAAAAAAACCTTCACACTTCAGTTTGGTAAAGAATTTACACTTCTGATTAACAAGACACTGCGCAAATGTGGAAACTTACGCTCCATAAAATAGGGTCCCGGTTCCAGCCTCCAAACAATCTGACCCTTCTGAGTCCCATTTACTCCTCTGTTCTTACAGTCCCACACATTGGATGGGCTGGTTTCATCTGAATAAAAAAGGAAATGGTTGTATTGAATATAGGGATTTCTTAGTGCTAAGGTTTACCACATCACCTCTTTGCTATGATGATTTAAGACAAAAGGCTATTAAATCACTTCACAGACGTCTCTGTGGTGCAAAAATACATCCAAACTGCATCTGATCTGCCTTTCAGTGTGTTTGGTCTGATGTTATGCGCAACAAAACAGAAATTTGCCTTTAATTGTTAAAATCCATCTAAATGTAACCTTTCCATAGCCTATAACCAAAACGACAAACTCTAAACTTCCTTCGAGTTAAAAAATGGAAGGGAAATTCTGATGATCTGCAAACAGATTAATGAAAGTCTAAAGTAGAGTGTACTGCATATGTGTGTGTATTTAAAAGAAATGTGTAGAGGATAAGACAGGCTTTTGTTTCACTGAATATCTGCTAAGTCAAAGGAAAGCGGTAGCTCCTCTGGGGTACAGTACCCTGGAGCAAAGAGTGAAGTCCTGGAAACCTTATAATCAATATAGTGTGACCTGATGCGAAGCCTAACCCTTTTCTCTTCTCTGACTCCTCTTCTGCTTCACAGAACAGTTGAAAGAAGAGACTATGATGGTTGTAGCAGTGACAATGTTTTATGTTTTATTTTTCAATGTTTTTTAACCTTTCATTTTAATTTTATATTATAAACATTACCCCCCCCAACCTTATTTTATTTTGAAATAATGCACACTTGACGATTTTGGAAAAATAAAAAGGTAAAACACGCAAGCGATCATAGATTCTTCCTGCTGAATTATCTGCTGTGTGTACGGTCTTCCTCCGGTATTACCTTTCACCACCAAGGACAGACATATCTGTCCTTTTGAGTCTGATAGTCTTCTTCAGCGCACAGGTCAATGCATTTACCCCCTGTCAAATTCCTGTCTCTAAGCAAGATTTGCATACATTATTGGAGACCACCGCACTTGCCTCTGAAAAGCACACAGTTTGCAATGGTATGTGTATGTTACCATATACTGAGGTAGAGCCCTTGCATGTTGAGTCAGCCTTCTGCCCCATGTAAAGTCTCAATGGCTAATGTTTCAGTATTGACTCAGCGTTGGAAGCTCTAGCAGAAGACTCTGCTTGGCTGTTCTCAGCATTCCAATAATAAAACACCATCATCTGCTTTAAAGATGAGATAAGTCAATCCTGTATGTGAGAAACTTTCCAACGAAAAAAAAAATCTTGAGCATGTAGCAGAAAATAATTAAGAACATTGTAATCAATATAATAGATCAATAAAATGTGTATACAAATTGAATGAAAAGTGTAATCAAATACAAACAAACCAATCAGAATTCAAATTACATTCAGTGGAACAGGTATTTGTAGTCATGTGTTTTTTTGTTCAGTTTTTCTTTTTACCAAGACAACAATTTAAAAAAAAAAGTTCATTCTAGATAGTCTTTGTTAAGTGAAATCGTTAAACACTTAATGCTATGATACATTTCTATATAGTGTATCATTTTAAAGGGATCTTATGGACGCAATATTCAAACAGATATCTTTAATATTTTTCTAATCATAGAAAACGTTAACATAGGCACTTACCTCATAACTTATAATATTCAATGCATGACAAGACACTGAAAGCATCATCTTCCCCTACCACAACAACCGACATTCAGTTGCTGAGAGAATAAACATTTACCAAAAAAAAGAAGTCCTTCCTGTTTTTGTCCTGGAAATGTTCAGCTAAAACTTTTGGTTACTTTTACTTATTAAATCATTTCTGTTCAATTTTCTAACTATGCGAAAGGGCTACAAGAATGCACGATTTACACAGAACAATGAGAGGAAATCTGCAACAAGGGCAGCTAATGCTATATGTCATGGGTGCAACATATTCCTTGGAAAAGTTGCACAAGGGCTTGAACTACTAGTAGTGATCACAGTCTGCATCACCTGCATCAAACCCACTGTAGTTGACTGTGTCTCTGCATTGCACAGTGCTGCAGCATGTTAGAGATCAGTTCTGGACCCTGTCGCACGGCTCCAAAACTAATTTCTCTTATTGTTATTTCTCCTAGCATTTTCACAAAGACACAACAAAGTCAGTATTCAATCCGGGACATTTTGTTTTGTTTTGAGGGCACAATTCAAACCACTACGCCACAGTGCAGTCCAGCATTTACATTATAATCTAATTAGATCAGTGCTGAAAATATATAATTTATTACTGTGATTTTTCTCCAAACTACATTTTATTTTTGCAGTAAGTCTTAGACACACTTTTTTTTGTAAGCTTTTGAAATACTCTACTAGTCAACTATTTGACTAGTTTCCTTATGAATACTTGCTCTATGACTTGAGATTTGGTCTTAATGGATCTCTACTAAAAAGTACTGGTTACATGTAAAAGTCATAAATCTTACCAATATGGTACAGCCCAATCCAGTCAGTTGCATCTACTTCTTCCTTGATATCCCAGGATATGACAAGGTTCTGGCCTCGGTTCAACGTGTACTCCAGAGTAGATGCTGTTAAGGAGGACCTGCTATGCGAGGTTACCAAGTCTGTATCGCTGTTAGCCCGTGTAAGCCCGATGGGACTGCTAACAACGGAGGTGGCATCAACAGCTGCCCCACCCCTCTCTGCCAGCGTGCGCAGATTTTCCGGGCTGAGGGTGTGCCGTAAGTGAGGGCTGCGCCTACGAGGGGCTGATAGGTGTTCACGACCTCCAACCGCCAGATTGGGTGGGTTGTGGGAACGTGTTCTAGGAGGGAGGACTGCTGTAGCAAGGGAGGGACGCATGTTGTGTAACTAGTGATGAGGCTGAAGATAGTCAGTTGAAAAGAAGACCCAAGAGGGTTTAGAAAAAAACAAGGTGGTTCTTTTCACGTGGACTTGCCATCCCAATAGCAACGCATTTTGATGATTTCAGTTGTGAGTTTGTTTCAAGAGCATGTGAGAGTCTTGAAAAAGATTTGCTCATTGCCGTTCTCCCATTATCTGCTGCTTTTGGTTCTCTGCCAAAGTTGAAGATGTCCAACAAACATTGAGGACTTGGTTGTGTTATCCAAGGGCGACCAAATCCTGAAGATGTGGACAGATGAGAGAGATAGACAGGAATTAGTACAACACAACTTACCACAAAGTACCTCATTGATTAACATTAATTAAGGGAGATTGAATTTCCAGTGAAAGAACTTTTCTTGTGCCCTAATGCATAACCATGAACAGCAAAGGCTTAGCACACCTGATTACCTCCTCAACCTCCTCCCACCTTGGTAGTCTAACATCCATCTTAGGCCAGTGAGTCTACACTGCTAAAGATCTGAATAAGCATTTCTTAGATATTCTTCCACCACTGACAATGCTACTTTGGGCTGCCCTTCACTTTCTTGGACAAACAACCATAAACCAACCATAAACTAGAAGGGCTCCTTGTAAAAAGCAGTCCTTACTTATTCTTTCTTCATTCCCTTTTTCCTGAGATATTCTGGCTTTCTAAGTACTGCTAGCCTGCCTCTCAACTCTTCTGCAGAATGTTAATTCCTCTATTCTCCATTGCTTTATTGTCTTCTTTCCTAACCAATTTCTCTGTCATTTAGACTTAACTATGTGTACTCTTTCAACCCTCTTTCTATGTTACAAATATTACAACATCTTCAGAGTACAACATATCATCCTTCTTCTCTAGCCTATAGCATGGATTTTCACCTAACCAACCTAACATTACTCACAAATCTATATTGACTGGCTCCCGGTCTTTGCTGCCGTTTGACCTAAGCCACTAAACTATAGCTTTCTATCTTATATTTCTCTCTCTAACTGGCCAGTTCTCACTATCTGCTGCATCCCCTCTTAGGACCTTCTCTAACACCTCTGTAGCTGTGTTATATATATCCTCAAGCCTACTAATGGACTTAATCAAATATACTTGACTGACTTCTGAAAAAGTACTGATTGATGCGTCCCACACTGTTTCTCTTTTACAACATCCATCCATCCATCCATCCATCCATCCATCCATCCATCCATCCAT
>JABUIW010000067.1:944389-1022976 GCA_013363375.1 Menidia beryllina | reverse complement strand
ATCCATCCATCCATCCATCCATCCATCCATCCATCCATCCATCCATCATCGTAACCGCTTATTCCCTAATGGGGTCGTGGGGGGACTGAAGCCTATCCCAGTAGTCAATGGGTGAGAGCCGGGGTACACCCTGGATGGTCAGCCAGTCTCCATCGCAGGGTCACACAGAGACACACAAGGACAAACAACCACACATACACACACTCACTCATAAGGGCAATTTGGAATGGCCAATTGACCTAACATTTAGGTTTTTGGACTGTGGGAGGAAGCCGGAGAACCCAAAGAGAACCCATGCAGACATAGGGAGAATATGAAAACTAGAACTCAAACCCAGATCCCTCTTGCTGTGAGGCGATGATGCTAACACCAGACTGCCCATTCTTTTACAACATTAAGATGAAAATAAAAAATAACTTCCCAATTCGTAATTCATGTTGTTGTAGACATTTTACATTGAGAGGGCAAGTCTTTCCTTGGCAGGTCAAGAGAAAACAATTTTACACAAATAGAACTTTGCAAAGTGAGGGTATCTCAATTTGACCTACGACGCTGCTCAGATAGTATTACCTGTAAGAAAGACAGAGAGGAGTGTATATGTTCTTTCTTACCCAGCCACCTGATCAGGGCGTACCGCTACACAAACTCAGTTGTAAAAACCTTTTCTAAGAACCTGATTTCTGTATTGTCTCTCTTACATTTCCCCCAAAACTGAAATATGTCAATACTAAAAGAAAGAAATTCACTGTTTAATGTGTCTCTATCTGTCACTTTCATGGGCATGTCTGTAAAAAATAGCTAGTGTGTGTGTTTCAAATTTAGATAAGGTGATCCTTCTCAACCACAAAGTACAAACTTCTAATTTGGATAATACAGAAAAAAAGTACTGCATTTAACACACGGAAAGCCCTGACGTACCTGATTACCAGAGTGTGGCCAAACCACACACATGCAAGCACACACACACACAAACACACATAAATCTCACACAGGATTTATAGAAGAATAAAACCTTCATCACAGATGAACGAATACATAAATCCAGATCACGTGTGCACATGGCCTCATACAAAGCCATACTGCACCAGCAGGGAGGGGCCATAGCCATCCAAAAGGCATAGTTTTACTCAGTTGTATGAAAAATATTCAAACAAATGGAAATAGGTGTATTTGCAGATTTGGATTAGTTATGTAAACAGTCCTTTAGCCTGAAATCTACCCTTCTCTTCCCATGTTTGCCAAGCATTGTATAACACTTATGTACAGTGAGAGATGAAGACATTCTACTCATAACGGAGAGGATGAGGAGTCTTTGCGCCTGCAAGGACATGATCTCACAGGAAGACATTGAGCAGTCTGGAAAAGATCCAGTCCATTTTCTTCTAAAAGGTTTCCATGCCCTATTATAATCCAAACTACTCTACTCTGCAGTTTGATCTGGATTAGTGAAGGCCTCTCAGTAAGCAAACATAAATCATCTTTCATACAGCAACACCAAAGTGAAACTGTTTGTAACCATTCTGTCTCAGGATATTAAATGTTTATGATGTTGCAAAGATTTAGGAAATTGTACAATGCAAAACAGGAGTGGAATAAGAGGACGCAAATGTCTGCAGAGAACCTAATAATAAAAACTAGACTGTACTGGACTGCTGTTTTGTTGTATTTGTGTCAGGGATACAATCTTTAGAGAGCACTCCATAAACAGCAGGACATTTAAAAACAAATCCGATATTTACTGATATTGTGCTTTTCTGTTGATGTGGCTGTTTTCTTTTTTTTTTTTAAACAGATGCTATGAAAATGTGTAATATCCCATGTGACATCCATGACAGACAGTCATAGTGTTAGCGTTATTTCTGTATATATATTCCTTCACTCATATCATACAAAAAATAATTGACAGCATGCTAATTCCTTAAAATACTAGGATGACTGCACTGCTCTACTGCTTACAGCTCCTACTTGGAGCTGCATGTTTAAAATCAGGGCAGCTGGTCCCAGCTGATATCTCAATAAATACCTATTGAGCAATACAGCCACAGCTGAGGAAGAAGGCTAAAAGTCTCTTCCTATAACTTTTTTGTCCTCCCAACCAATCAAAATGCTCAAAGGTATTAATTTCAGTCCTTTTGGTTTGGCCCTCCCTGTTCAAGCCCTGCTTGGTTGTATGGGAAATATTTATTTCCAGGGCTCTTAAGAAGTGCTCTTTTGACTTCGGGTCAACCAGATTTTAGGAGCGTAAAATAAAAAAAGTACCCTCTCCTTGTTTTGTCCTGTGTCTGGGCACCAGCAAAATACCACTACCTGAGGTTCTCAAGAATCCGAGCTGGTTCACACGTCTCTTACATGCCAGAGATGTACTTTGGTGCTAATCCATGAAGAGACTTGTACACAAGCAGAGCTGTTTTAAACTATTTTCTTTGACAGGAAGCCAGTGCAGAGACCTAAGCACTGCACTAATATGGTTGTATTTCCTGTTTCTGTTCAGAACTTTAGCAGTAGAATTCTGGATCTTCTGCAGCTGTCATACAGCTTGTTAGAGAGCCCAGTGAGACAGCCGTTAGAGTGGTCTAAACTGATAGACACAAACGCATGGATTAGTCTTCCTAAGTCTGGTTTAGACACTATTCCTCTGATTCTGGCAATTTCTTTGAGATGCTAAAAGGCTGCTGATGTAACATGATTTAACGTGGCTATTAAAGTTCAGGTCTGAGTGCAGTATTATGCCAAGATATTTTACCTGATTTTTAGGTCCAGAGAGAGGGTCTGCAGATGAGTGATGGCACTTTCTCTTTGTTTCTGTGGGCAACAGAGAAAGATTTCTGTTTTGTATTAGTTTAATTGGGGAAAGTAGCTTTGTATTCATACACCTAGCTGTTTAATACAGTCAATACAGTGACACAATATATCTACAGGCCCATGTTTTTCTGCTGTCAGTGACATGTAGATCTGAATGTCATCTGCACAGTTTTGGTAAGACATATTATGGCTGCGTATTAGCTGGCCTAATGAAAGCATGTACAGAATGAGCAAAAGGGGTCCCAGGATTGACCCCTGTGGACACATTTGGTCCAAAACATAAATTCCCAATTTGAACAAAGTAACACCTGTGCGTGAGGTAGGATTGGAACCAGTTTTAAACCATACTAGAGATTCCCACCCAGTCTTCTAACTTTTGTAATAAAATCACATCGCAAACTCAGGTCCAGCAGAACTAAGACCGAGACTTTGCCTGAATCCGAGTTCAGACAGCTATTGTTTTGTCACCTTGATCAGAGCTGTGGTGGGGCTTAAAGCCTGACTGGAAAGTATCAAACACAGGACAAAAGACAGGAGAAAGTCAGTAAGCTGTATGTATACAATTTTTTCTGTGACTTTTCCTGAGAATGGCAGGTTTGATAAGGGCCAGTAGCTGTTCAGTACTGTTGCATCCAGACTGCTTTTCTTTAGAAAGGACCTAATGACAGCAGTGTTTAAGGCCACTGGAAATGTTCCAGTCTGAAGTGAGATGTTGACTAGATGAGCGAGTTATGATAACAAAGTTCTCAGCACAGACTTCAAGAATCTAGAGGGTAACTCATCCAGGCAGCATGTCGATGGACTCAGGCCGCAGATGATCTCTCCAACTGTCAGTGACAGCTGTAAACTGGGTCAGCTCTAGATGTCAGGATGGGGTAGAGTAGTTATTTGTGTTGTGGAAACAATTGCATTGTCAATGCCTTGAACTCTGTCATTAAAGAATATTGTAAACTACTAAAACATTGATGTGGAAACCAGTTCCAAAAGGAGAGGCGCATATGGTTATTTTTTAAGTAAGACCGATCAACAATGGAAAATATTCACTTATTTCAGCCCCTTGCATTTTGTCAGTTGGATCTGTCTTAAGCTGCAGCTGCCTTGGTATCAGGTCAAAGATTTCAGCTCTTCTCCCTCTCCCTCTGTGGCTCTGTGTGTGAGCGTCTTTTGCTGTCAGCAGAGCAACCCCTCCATGCCCCCATGGAGATGACTGCAGTACATTACTGCCTGAAAGAACAGACACTTTGATAGCTGGTACACACACTGTGGCCCCCAGGTTTTACTGGGGCCTCAAAAAAAGCAGAATAACTCTCCAACACACACAAAGCTCTGATTGACAAAACTATACTTAGAGATTCTTATACATGATGGTACAAACAGTATATCTGACTAAGAGGTGAAGATACACTGTGTCCCTGACCACAGCTCAGGGTGTAGCTTTTTGGGTCCAGCATTAATGCTGAAGTCTTCTCACTTTACCAAAATGCAGATCTCTAACCCAGCATATTCGCAAAGCACATTACTGTGGAAGTATATATCTGGAATGAGTTACACAAAGGCCTTTGTAACTTAATACAAACTGTAAGCATTTGCTTATTTGTTTTCCATGCAACCACAACACTGATTTTTATTCAGCTAAAATCTAATGTGTGCCATGTGGGGCAAATAGTGTCTATGAAACCCAGAATTTTAATTGATAAATTTGACTTACATTTGCGGAGTTTGAATCCCCTACAAAGTTCCAAAGTCATCAAAACAAGAGGCAAACATATGAAGACACAGGTGGATAATTTCTGTTTCAAGAAATACCAATTTCTGTAAACACAACACTTCATTAAAAAGGCTTGTCTTGTCTTTTTAGCTCTTGTATGACTGAAAAACAGAAAGATCAGTTCAAGAATCACTGAGCTTCTAAAGATAAAAACAATCCAGAAAATAAATATTCACTTGTTACATTAATCGTGAATTAATGTTGAGGTATACATAAATAAATGAAGTGGTACGTGACGTTCTTACAGGGCATTTCCCATTTTTAGAGCCTGACTCACCAGCTAATTCTATTTATACCCTTACAAGCTCTGTAAAGCCAGAGAGACCACACCACCTGAATGAGAAGGGATTTCGATTAACAACATACATTTATATCTTGATGGTGCTACAGTGGTCACAAACTGTGGAATAAGGCGATATATGTGGAAACTTTAAGGTCAAGAAGGAGCAGGTGAAGTTTGAAATATAAGTGCTGAAAAAATAAGTTTTGGCGGATTAAGGGAAAACTGAGAGCAATGGTAAAGGAAGCACCAAGGGCTGTGACTCCAAAGTGGGAGAACAGCTCTCATAGATTCCAGAAAGGACATCTGAGATATCTCTCTGGGGAACCACAGCTCAAGTAAAGCCAAGACATAATGTAGTACACCCGGTACACCCTGGACAGACCAACTGCATGCCAGAAGGAGAAATTGTGAATGAAGGAAACTCATTGTAAATAGAAACTTGCCATTTGCCATAGAATTTGTTTTGTGAAAGCATAAAAATAATTTTGTTTCTTTAAACGTCTCTTAGCAATTTGGTAATTGACTTAATCTAACACCAATAAGTTTTCAGCTCTTCATATTTGATTTAACCTGTCCCCCATTTAATTTAGCATAACTGAAAAACTAGAGATAACTCGTCTGTGGAGACATTGCTCTCCTGCATTAAAATGCATTGAAAAAACACAACAGAAAACTGGAGCCATCACTATTTCCAAAACCTGCTATTTGTATAGATTTTGCAGGAGCAACAGAATATCAGTGGAAGAATAGATTTGGCACGAAAGGTTTCAAGCTACATTTTCAGTTTATCTGCACGATGTACTTTATTATGGTCTGTGTTCTAAATCATAATTGTCAGTACAAATATATTCACAGACTTGCCAAATCTATCAGCAAAATGCCTTATTCAGAGGACAGAATGTCTTTATTTCTCCATGCTCACGACGTAATAAATGTATGTTCATGGATTTGCAGACTCTGCCTTGACAAATACATGTAAAAGTAGATTAAATTAAACGCAACAGAGCCCAATCTCGGTTGTGGATTTGACGGCGCTGGGTTTAGAGACAAACCTCCATCTGTAAACACAGGCGACTTTTAGCATCTCAGAACAGAAGAGGTGTGAACACAACTCTCGCTTATGGCAAAATAGCGTCAGCAAAATCGTGTTATGTAACAGTTTTTCTCCTGTGGAATAATTCCTGGTCAATCTGTGCGCTGCTGAGGCCGTGAGCAGCCGCTGTGCGCACGTGGCAGAGCAGGCCATCATGGACTGCACTGGCGGAATGTGCAGGTGTCATTTCGCAGTATCTGATTACTGTGGGAATTCCCTACGTCATTTTTCTTTTGAAGCATCGCTCTCGCCGGGCGTCTGCATTAAACCAAAATCCATCAACTGTCCTCTCAAAACAACAACAACAGTGGGATGGGATGTGGGCAGCGGTAGTGCACTTGCGAAATGACACAATCGGCTGCCTTCGTTGTCATCATCATTACTTGTAACGGCGGAGGGAGTATGCACACCTACGATGCCTCCATTCCAGACAAATCGCTGTGCATCAGAACATACCTTTGACGCAGAGGTGCTGGGTAGTGGTGGGGGGACGGTGGCAAGGTAGACGGCGAGGTCCTGTTGGTGTTTCTACGTGGGGATTTAAGGGGTTAGGTCGCCATCCCTGCAGTGTGAGCGAGGCAAGACGGGCGGGGTGCCGCGGTAGGGCCCCCTCCTGAGGCCAGCGCTTGGGTTTCTGGTCACGTAGCGGGGCGACAGCCCTCGGAAAAGCTCCGGCACTACGGGGGTGCTTCGCCTCCAGAGGTTTGCACAGAGAGTCCGCCACCTCCCTGTCAGCTACCCGCACCGGATACCGCTGTTCCTGCTGCTGCGTTGGGCTTCAAGTGTAGCCGGTGTACAAAACATCAGGCCGTTGTCCTCCGTCTCCGCACCGTGATACATAGCAAACGGCGCCGACGTCCTCCCGTCTGTCTTGGCAGATGCACTATATATAAGTCGTAGAGGTGGATATGCTCAGTCCAAATCGAAGGCAAAGCTAAGACAGTGAAGGGGGTGGGCGGTGTTTTTTGTTTTGTTTTGTGTGTGTATGGGAGGGGGGGGAGTAGCCTACCAAAGAATGGCGTAACATTAGCTCGCCTGCAAATGAGCATCCATAGTATCAAAACATGGGAAAAAAGGTTTCCCCATGACTAACTGTCCCTGGATTGTTGTGTGTGTCCATAACATGCATTAGGCTATTTGGTGCATATTGATGAAAGGGTAACGGGTTGGGAGTGGGGAGGAGGGGGGATTTAGTGGGCGGGAATCAATACGTCAACACACCCACATTAAAAAAGAATCAACCTGAGGAATAACAATAATATAATAATATATATATATAATAAATATATTAATATATATATATACATACACATACGTACACATTGTATATGGTGTCTTTCATTTATATTTACAGAACAGTGAAAACTGAAACTTTTTGTTAAACCCAAACTACATGGCACCATTGAACCATACAGGGTTTACTTGTGCATAGCCAGATGTTTGAAGAAAGTTGGATTGGAAGCATCTATTGAAGCATAATGTAATTTTGAAATATAGAATACGGCAGGCTATAACCAAATCACATTAATTTATAATGCTAACACTTTGATCAGTACTGATCTGCAGCTATTTTGTTTTCAAACATGCCTGTTATTGTAAAACCTAAAAAGATGCTGTGGCTTGTGCATGGTGACCTGATTTGACACACTTGTGAAGTGGAGACATACACAGAAAATCAAGTTAATAAAATGGAGGGCATTTTACTGAAAATTTCCATTTAATAACACAATAAAATTACTCTCAAAATCACACATTTTACTCTCCATGTCAAATATTGACTAGAGTGAAATATACACTTTTGATAGATACTCTGGACATCGTTTGGTAAAAAAAAGACTGTTTGAATATGTAATAAGCTTAATGGGTAAGACAATTGTGTTTGTTAATACAAAAGTTAAAACAACTGCCACTTTAATCCATTCATGGCTCACTGCCGTTAATGTTTTATACACAGAGGCATCTCAGTAGGGATGATTTTAAATAATTCATCTAATGCTATTGTGTAAACACCCGTAATAGATATTTAAATGTAAGAAGAATAAAATAAAAACACAAAGGAAACCACAATTTTACCATTTTTAACAAATTTTGAAAAATGTATTAAACTGAACTCTTTCTTTGTTCCCCATTGTTGCGGACCGACATTACATTTATATAATTCTGCACCACAAAACCTTTCATTTGAAAAACAAAAAGTTCTAAAATAGCAAATTTAAAATTTGAAGATTAAAACAGTTTTTTCACCACTGTAGACTTTTTCTGATTTTTCACAGTGAACACCAACACAAGTCACAAGAATATTTATTTAAACCCAATCTCATCCCTACTTCTATGAAGTAGCTGATCTAACCAGTTTAGAACAAGCCAGACTGTAAGATAGTCTTTCACCCAGACAATGTGTATTTTAAAAGACTAAAACTGCATCAAATACACAAGTTAAAAAAAAAAGCTGATCCATTACAGCGTAAACAAATTCATTTCAACATGTGAAGACATTCAGTGCAAATACAGTCACATTGAGTAAAACAGCATTGTCTGAACCCCATGCTCATATTTCATTAGAAATCCACAGGGCAATCATGACTGGTCCATGATAATAGTTATTGTCAATATTTAGTTATAATGAAATAAGTATTTATAAACCACAAAACAGCATAGAGAGATTTTGTGAATAATTACAGTCACAGAGAAACAGCTATATATAGTTCCAGGCTTTGTAGGCATTAGACATTTTGCCAGCTTGCTACTGTTGCGCAATGAAGTGTTCTTTAACTGATAGGCAAGTCTGAAATAAATAGGCTGCTGATGAAAAAGCAGAAAGGCACAGCTGCCAACAAACATTCCCCAACAATATTCAATCGGTGAGATAATTGTGATTCTGAGCATAACTGGTAAAAAAAGGCAACATGATTCAATGCTTGTATACTACTGAATTATGCAACATAAACTGCAATGCACAAACCCATTCTTTTACACAACCGTGATAACAAATGAGGCAGTTGTGGCAAAGTATCTCCCCATAGTTCATAATGTCAAACTATCCTTTAATGAGACTAAAACTAACAATGGCTGCATTTACATGCACAGGTATGTCCCACTATCGTTACAAGTACAGTAAAGACTGTACTAGTAACAGGAAGCTGCCATATAGATAGCATTTTTTATTACCTCTATCTGGCCTTTTTGGAGTCTTTGGGTTATGTCCTTAATGGGATACAAGCTGCAGATTTAATTTCTCATCCAGGGCTATCAATGCCCATATTGGCAATGATGAAAAGTGGGTGGATGTATGAGATTCACCCTGAGATATTAGAGGTTCTGGACATGGGGCTGTCTTTACTGAGCCTGTTCAATGTACTATAGTGGCCTGACACAATAACAGTGTGCTGGTAGGTATGGTAGTTCTCCCATATTTGAGACAGGGGACCAGAGTGTGTAGTCAAACTACAGCGAAAATACTCGGCCACGTTGGTTGAGTACACTCCAGGGTACTGGAGAGAAGGCTCTGACTTGTTAAACCTCAGATTCAAGAGGAACCGTGTTGCTGTTTTGTCGCGGAGATGGAACAGTAGACAAAATATTGACCCTTGGAGAGTTGCTTAGGGCATCATGGGAGTTTGATCATATTGTCTAAATATGTTTTGTAGACCTGGAAAAATATTACTGTGTCCCCCTTGACAGTATAATTTTTGCAAGCCATATCATCCGTCTGAAACCAAGCTAAGAGCTGTCACAACATTCTTGGTCCTATGTCAAACTTATTTACAGTGCATATTGGTCTCTGCCAGGTTGACCAATGTCATCGATCCAGTCAGTGATTTCCATGGACAGCATGTCTAGGCCTCGTCATGGAAAGGAGAGTGTTTAGTTTGATAACCTCAAGGTCACATCTCTTGTTGGGGTTTCGTGTAGAACAGGAAGCCTACCTGTATGCTTAATTGGTCTTTGTGTGGAAGATGAGTTGTTATGTTCTGTAATATATAAAAAAGGACCTGAATTGAGCACTTCCTGTGTAACTCCTGAAAATGGCAGAATACTTCCTTCATTTGACACAAATACTGGGACATGCACTGGAAAGCTTACCTAATCAAACCATGATATCTAACTTTTGTACCAAATTATGGCTGAAAAGTAAGACGGGTCAACCGGCACAAGACGTCATTAATGTGCGAAAAAAGCATGAGACAACATTGAAGGACATTGTAGCAACTATTTCCCATCTAAGCTTCTGTGTTAGTTTGTGGATTAGGCATTTACAAAGTTTATGATCACAGCATTGATTAAATCAGATGTTTGTTTTTGCCACGTTTTTTTTAAATGTGGATCGTTCAGTGACGGAGCTGTTATCTAATCATATGACTTCCTGCCCAACGCCTGGCAGTCTGCTATCAGCCCTACTCAGCCCAAATGGAACCCTGACTGAGAAAGTGCTAAAACTGCAACTGTCTATTGGTGCCAGCCCCTAGTTGAAATACAAAAATACCACGTAGAGCAATTCTGTGCTGAGTAGGCACTAGAAAAGTGCCATTAATTCCCTTTTAAGTAAAATGTTTGCAGTATAATATTTTCAACTTCTGTATAAAGCAGCGGGATTTGGCAAAGCACCAGAGACATGAGAAAGAAGTCAGAAAGTAGCAAGATGGATAACGCACTATTGATTTTGGTCTTTTTCCCCCCTAAAAATACATTCAGCAGTCACAGGATGTAATAACTGCAACATTTTAAAGATGTTAAATGATGTTAAAAAGATTCATCAAAATTAGATTAAAAGATTGGAAATTTCAATTAAAAAGGGAATTCAAATACAGCAAAGATACAACCTTGATACACAATGACATAATCACTATCCACAGTACTGCTGTTGCAAAAATTAAATGACACTTGAACTTCTGAAAAGCCATGTTTGAAGCTCAAAGCTTACTGTTTGTTTAACTGTTGCAAGAACAAAAATCGTATGGCAGAGAAAGCGATAAGCCAGCAATGCGCCACATTTGCAACATTCTACCAAAATACATCCACAAAGAACATGTTACAAAGTCAAACTGTTAGCAGTTTTGTGATGAAAAGAAAGAGAAAAAAAGAAAGAGAGAAACCCTAAATGTTTCCATCTAGCCAACTAAATTAATCTCTGTCCCTTTTTTGTGCAACTGCATTTATCATTTTATTACCTCTGTGCCTCAGTAAATATGGCACATTATGAGCAGCAGGCATTTGACGTGGTAGTTTCTAAATCTAAAGTGATCATTCACTCGTACCATCCTTCATAGCATTAAACTACATGTTTGTTGCACCAGTATTAATAGAAATTTTTGGGTAAGGCACAGTGTGGTGCTATAGCACATCGGGGACGTCTAAATGCAACACCAGTGAAGCTTGTGAACCTTAAATTATTCGCTTTTGACATCTTTTAAAGCAAATTGACATTTGTTTTCTTCGTTTCTGTGCCCAAAATATTCCAAGAGCACCCAGGGGCAGAGGTAACATCATTTATAACTTTTAAATCCTACACAACATTGTTTTGTTTTTCCAGTTGCTTGACGTGTTTGTAGGTTTTAGATGGTGACTTTGTGGTCTTTCTAACCTGACCACAAATTCATGTGCATTGGCTAAACAGCTGAAGGGGTCACAGCAACTGTCAACTGTGAGGGTGTCAAAAAGCACCACATAACTACCTAGTGTTACTTGAATTTAAATGTATTTATGGAGATTGGAATCTTATTGATAGAGGTCATTCACAGTAGAGCAAAGAGAAAATATTGAAACTTTTGGCAGAGAAAATCTTTTGCTCAAAGATGTGGCATGACTGTGAATCCACAGTGTTGGAGAACCAGTGAATCACATGCTGAGCTCACTCGATGTTCTGAAAAACCTCACAGCTCCTTTGCTTTTACAGCAGATTTTTACAATTGTGGAGAACTTGGTCACCATTATTTGAATTATGCTTCTTTTAATCACAACCTTTAAGTCACTACTTCCTACAGTCAGTGAACAAATGTGTGAGATGCAAACTTATGTCTAGCTGAAAAACAGTTTAGTTACACCATCACATTGCAAATGTCATGGCTTGGACGTTACTGTTCCTCCTCGGCAACTCACTGTGGTAAAAAACAAGCAAACAATCAAACAAAAAAATATACCACAGAATGTAAACGTAAAAACTTTAGATTTCTTTGTACCATTTGATTTTGCATTACTACCAGTGGTTTTATGGTGGCATATTGACAGTCATCAGTTTGAAGATTGCTAGGCAATAGGCAGTACAGGAGGTTATAGTGTAGTGACGAGATAAATAATAATAAAACCTATTGGAGAATCTTTAATATCAATAGTTCTTGTTCCCTGAAGGCAGAGCTATGGATATACAGTGTAAGGCAAACATGGTTTCAGGACATCCTAAATATTTGCACCAAATGTTCCAAGGCCATTGCATCCTTGCATTTAAAAAATAGAGAGTAATTACCATGGAGCTTTTAGTGTCAGCAGCGAGTGGGCAATTTCCCATGCTATGTCCTAGGCTCTGCTCCATGACTGCTGGATACTGCAAGTCCTCTCAGGACAAGACCTCAGCAAGCCTAACTGAGGCATGCTGGATATTAAAGAGAGGCTTGCTATTGTGAAGATAGAGACTGAACGCTACCAAAATACCGTCAAAGGAGACAGCACAGGGCCAAAGGGCCAATTGCTGCTGACAGGAAGTAGGTGACTCTGTAGAGGTGAAGTGAAGAGAAGATTACCATGGTGATGGCCAAAGGCAGAAGAAGACAGGAGGTCAGGAACAGTAGTTTACTGTGAAAAAGAAAAGTAAAATGACATCAGAGACTTACTTTTAGTCAACGCTAATGGAATATTTGTGGAATTGTAAAATGAGCTACTACCTTTTGCTGAGCTTTAAGGTGTTGCAGTTAGTAAGCAGTATGTAGAAAACAACTAAAATCACAGTGTGTGGCCAGCAATGATCAGGATCCAACTGTGTGGAATATCTGTAAAGGATCATAACACAAGTTAAAGAAAAACACAATTTTCCATACAGTCATTAAATGCTGATTTGACGCAGCTGTAAAGAGACCACAAGACAGAATTTTTTCCCCATACACAGAAACTCCCTGGTAAAATTTCAGTATCAACATATTTTCCTTTAGCCTAATTTCAGGTTGTTTGAGCACAATTGAATGCAGCAGGAACACACTAAGAGAGTTCAATTTTGGCAGTAAATCAAGCAGAGTGAACACACAGGATTGAGCTGCTACTCTGATTTCTTTTGAGGCCTCTGTCAAAAGGAGGCCTCTGTCAAAAACTGTATCAACTGTGCCATTTCAGTGGGGTGGCGACTTTTAGGCCAGACCAGTATAAATCAAAGAGGTTGTTCTGTGAGAGGAATTCTGTGACCTGCTTGCAAATCCCCCTCTCAATGGGGTTCGAAATATAAAACGTTCCTCGTTCTAAAGATCTGACCTTATTGAGATAACAGGATGAGAACTGACAAAACTCTTACCTTTTATCAAAGTTAATATACAAACACACTACAGGTACAAATGCAAATGCCACAAGTAAACCGCCTTGAAGCAGCAGATTCAGCGGTGGGAAGATAGCAATTTGTCTCTTCCAACTTTTTTGATTTCCTCTTTCTTTTTGAGTTGATTTGAGTAGCCTTTAAAAATAACTGTACATGAATTTGCATTGCTGAGTTAGCTCAGCTAACAGGGCTTAGCCCACCCTAGTTTTTTCAACAAAGATGTGAAGAGAAATTCATTATTAAAAGCTTTCAACTGGTTGATTTGCTAAACCAAGAGTAGCAGCAGTGCCAAATCTTGACTAAAAACACAAATTTTGTCAGAATGGGCCAAATATCAACAGCACTAACATGAGAGTGAGACACCCCCCCTTCATCGGCTAAGCCCAAGAGCTGGTTGGCTTGTTTCAATGGCAGATGAGTTTATGGGAGCGAAAAGACTGGTTAATGGCGACCATAACCAAAAAGTCCCTTTTCAGTTTCCTTTGCTTTCTGTGTTTTCTAAATAACTTGACTTCAGAAGTCCCCTCACTTTAATGAAACAGTGATCAATCCATTTACATCCCAGAAAAATATTGTGCTAAGCTTCTTTTCAAATGAGGAAGCCCATCAATACTCATGCCTTATAGATCAAAACAATGTTTTGTTAATCATTTGCTACATTCTCTCTGTTTTATCATAATTTTTTACTGGATTTACTAAACTATAAGAATTCTTCCCTGAACGATTGCTGTCAATATAGTTTAAAATGTCTGGGGTACAATCCAGATTTTTTTCCCACCTTGTAAGCTCTATACGTTTATGTGTACTTTACAAGTCTTTTTTAAAAAAACAAAAAACAAAACAAAAAGGCACACAATTATGTTGTGATAGCTCAAATCTTGTATATAAGAAAGGCAACACCTTATTGTCTTGTTATTTACTATTTTGTCTCAAAGTTGCACCTCAAGTTACGAATCCAGTAGACAAGTGATGGCATGCTGAGCATAACAGGTAGCATGAAGAGGGCTGAAAGGCTGAGATGTAGTTGCAAGTCATCCCTCACATCCTGCAGTGTGTTTTCAGACAGCAGAGGGGTGTCACGACATCCTTGAGGCTTCCTAAAGGATTCAACATTGACTGTGCCATTTTCAGACTGTTGGTGCTTCTGTGGCACCTGGACAGAAGTGAAGAGGTTTGACATGCATTAATTATGAATTATACTGATAACAATCACAATACCACCGTGAGATGTTGTTAATGGTAATAAATAAAAGATTATTAAGCAAACAACCTTACCAGATTCAGCATGTGACTTAAAGATCTTTCTGTCATTTGCAACCTGAGCACCTGCAAGACACAAATACAAATTTAAAGTAAACACAAAAACTTGAACATACAAATTCTAAGATGGGATCAGCACCTAAAGAAGACCCTACTGGTTCCTAAATAAACCAATATCATTAAGGTCATCAGGCGGGAACCTCCTTTCACTTGTGTTTCAACTGGTTTGTACAATGACACACTTTCCTTCCAAATCTAACTACATCTCCTAATCACAAGTATCTTTGTTAACTTATTAACTTTTCCCTAGTCTTGTACAAACTGAATTTCCATTAGACCTTCCAAAAATTACCAGCCTTAATTTAATCTTCAATGACTGTAGCTAAGCTTCTTAATACTTGGTTATGTCGTCAATTACACCAGACTTTTGATGAACTGAACTTCCAGCCTTACATAATATTAGAGTTGAAGGTTGTAAAACATGAAAATTCCAAAAAGTCTAATACTACTTTCACCCATATTCCATAGCTCTTTTCAACCAAGCTTTTTCCAGAAGTACACATTCGCACTTCCTCCTGTCTACAAACCTGCCCCTACAACTAACTATCTTCTCAGTGCCAATTCCCCCTGGACTATTTGAACATTATCCACAATCTCTGAATTCCTACAAGTTGCTTTTGCCTCCTGAGCTGCTGTTCTTGGCTTTTTACCACTTAATTTCCCTAAAGTTATTGAGATACCTCTAGAGTTACTACACTTGATTTTAGTCCTAGCCCTCTTTAGATTTTTTAAGTCTCTCGAGTACTGAAAAGGAATACAAAGAGTTTTTATTGTCCTGCAAAGAGGACATACATGGCACAGTTATAGTCACCAACCTCATATCATAATGTAAGCCGAAATCAATGTAGGCACATCCTATCCTTCAACTTTCTCAACCAATAACCCACTTAGAAGTTCCAAAAATGAACTCCACTGCCACTGTGAATGCTTATGGAGATGTTGGACTCCCTACCACAATGTCTCTTTCTAGTCGTTGCATACGTTTTGGGAAACCTGCTATACTTAAGCAGTCTTAATATCCTGGAAGCATTCTCTTAATAAGTTAACAACTACTACTACTAAACACTCTGAATCTGTTCACTCTGAATCATGGTGGTGTGCTCTAAACACCCAACGAAACCTGGACTTAATGGTTAGTATTTTTACACCTATCTAAATCAGTAATTTAGGAAAAACAAACAAGCATATTTTGCTCATTCCATAACAATCAGCTATGTATGTGCTGATGCAATTCTGCAAAACCATTTAATAATTAGAAATAGATTCACCCTATAAAAATGGAAAAGAGATGAGGCAAAGATTGCTAAAGCTCCACATGAAGTCCCACCCAATACAGTCAAACTGAGACAGACGAAGAACTGAGTCCTCAGCCTCAGAGTGCCACAGTCTCGAGACACAGATGGTCTGCAGATAAGAGAAATGTAGATGTAAAGTGTGAGTCACCAGCATAAATAGGATTAATTCTGTTTAAATACCCAGTCTCTTATTATTTAACCTCACCTGTGCAGTGGAGCAAATATCAATGAAATGAATCTTATAAGGAACCGGAGCAGCATGCTGCCCCAGTATGCCAAAGTTGCCCCAAAAATGTAAAGCAGAGGGGACAGAAGATGGGGCCATTCTTCAGATGAACCCGCCTTTTCTTGAGATGTCCCATCCGGGAAGGTTGGGGAAAGTGTATCCATAGGTGGAAAGCAAAGAAAGGACCAGACCTCTTGAAACCATTTACAGCTGAGGGAAGGTAGACAAACATAAAGGGACCAAACAGAAAAAGAAAAAAAAAGTCAGATTTATATCAAAGTCAAAAGGTTATGTAAAGTGACAAAAAGCTCAGGAAAAAAAGTGGTAATTGCCACTCAAATCGTGTTTCTGAAAGGCAACATTTGAACTTTCCCGTGCTCAACAATAGACTCACTGAGTAGCTCACCTGAGTAATATGTGCACAACATAAATAGCCAGGTTCAGTTTATGAGGCTGCAGCCCCATGCCAACAGCCAGGGTCATGTCTACAGATTTCCCTGTCTTCAGAATGGAGGACAGCTGTTGCCCACAGGCTAGGAGGAGAGTTACTGCTGTGTACACCGGCACCTTGGGACCACAGAACCTTAGGACCTGCCATATCAAAACAAATCCTTTAGGAGCAGTACTGTCTCCTTTTGGGTGTGAAACAGTATTAATGAACAATAATAAATGCTTTTACACACCAGTTTTGACTGTTGTTTGAAGTTTACTTAATTAGCCTCAATGTTTAAAAATGTCTCAAATATACAAGAATTAAAAAAACATACAAACAAAATATAGAAATAGGAAAATAGAAACAAAATAAATACCTGTCCAAGCACCTTGGGTAGTGAAGTTCTTATTGATACCTGGACCAGAGAGTAAACTAAAGGTTTGAAATATATTTTAAATGATAATAAAACTAAAATCAGAATTCATCATCATAGGAGTTGTACCTTATACTGACAGTTGGGGGCAGTATGGAGCTGTAAGAGGACACCAGATCTGTTGTCTGGACTACTTGTATGCAGCATTCCTGAGATTTCGGTCACTGATGGTACACTAGCAGAACAACAGAGGAAAATTAAAGAAATAAAACATATAAAGACCTTATAGCTTCTCAGCTGAAGAACAACAAAAAGGGCCAGATCGCATAAATTGATGGTGCTTTAAAATGTGTAAAATCCTATCTACAATCTTGAGGAACAGTTTAAGGTTGGTGCTTTTGTCTCATCTTGTCTGTGTGATTGTTTTTTTAATTCCAACCTAAAACTGCTCTGTGGAAAAGATTGGAATGGTGGAAAACATTGGGATTATTTGGTTATAAGTGCAGTAAAACTTCTGCAAATAAACCTTTACCCAACTGAACGCATGGAACTTTTGTACAAATTGGAAACTTCAATGCCACAATGACTCTACTCTACAATTTTGAACAGATACACAACTTTGAAAGAAACATTATTATGGCAATTAAGTCATTCGGAATATATTGGCTGGTTATTGAAATCTCAGTAAAACACTGCTGTGGATTTCCAATTGCCTTCCCTGACTTTGTACCTATATTGACTCTAATGAAGATTCACTAGTGTCAAAATGCTTCCGTTTGGACAATCATAGGCAGCAAAGACAGTCAGGAGCCCCAGTTCTCATTTTCTTGGGAAAAATGCCATGATAGAAAAATGACTGAAAAATACTTGAAGAAGACAACTCACCTAACTGTGGTTAAAGAGTCCTCTCTAAACCACGCTACCATCATCCTGTAAACACTAGGCAATCTATCTGCAAACAGACATGTCATCATTACATCTCAAGACGTGCACATGTCTGCCTCTGAGAGGATCAGCTTACCTTTATGTACTTTACACTGGCTGACAACATTGATTCTGAATGCTTGATAGACCTAGATGCAGGTATACACAATGAAGTTGGGATGTTACAACACAGATCCTGACACAAGCACAGCTAGGAAAACCATGATTGTTACCTGGTGAAAATGCTGTAGCTGGATAGTGTGAAGAAGTCCAGAAGAATTCACGGTAACATCGCTGGTGGTGAAACCTGGAAAAGCAGCAATTATAGAGGGAATACATTTGCTAACAAAGTTAGGCATTGTAATTGATGATGAAAAACTCACCAAAGGACAAGACATGTGGCACCGCAACTGACTGAGTCAGCGATTCTTGTCTCTGCCACTCGCACTCCACTGTAAACTACAGACAGACAAACATCAACCATAGACCAGAGATTATAATAAATCAGGATTACTGATTAAGCAAGACAAAAACCATCTTTCATCATGGAAGTTCTTCTCTCTTAATCAGCTTCAATCCCTGTCCTGGATCTTTTGAAGAAAAGAAATCTCTGGTTCCCCCTTCAGAGCTGTGTACAGTACCTATAAAGACTGTGCATACACACTACTGTCCTTACAGAACCTGAAGGCAGTGTTAACAGAACATACAGGAAAATCTAGAGCACTACGTTTAAAGAATAATGTTATTAGAAGTGAAACATTTAAAAGTGGCAACAAAAACAGGGTAAACGAGCGAACTGCTCTGGAGTAGTAGCCCATATTTCACAAATATGCATCCCCATTATTAGGTATTAAAAAGTAATGATAATTATCATGCAATTTATAATAATAAACAAAACCAAAGCTCTGTTGACAATAAGCTTGAAATATTCAGCTCCGTCATCCACTACTCCTATGGTTCACATGGCTTGACACGCTACGAATGCATATTGTGAATTCTTATTGTGAATTGACAAAACATACATTTTGGGTTATATTACACTTAATGTACAGTCCAACCTCATTCAAACCACTTTTACTGTAAATGTGACCTTTCCTGGAGCGATTTTTCCGAGAGTTGACAAACTTTAAAAGAAAAGTGACCAGTGTGTGACTGACTACATGTGATCGCTTTATTAGAGAAATTATTTTACTGATGTTATGCAACGTATGTATAAGAATGTCTTTACTTTTAGGTACCTGTTTGCTGTTGATGTTGGAGGCCGAAACAACCAGATGACTAATAGTAGACAAATCACTTAGACTCAGAATGAGAACCTGAAGGGAAAGAAAATTGATCAGCAGTAGCTGGACCAGGTGGATTCTTTACTGAATATATTTACCTTATATGGTGGCAGAAGCTCAGTTCCCATCGACAGATCTACAACATGCACACTAAATGGAGAGCCAGAGCACAGGATGCCATCAGATAACCACAAATTACATTACCTTTTACACTGGGCAGAAAAATAAAAATATATTAACATTCAGCATACTTATAACGGATAAAGGTGGTGTAGAAGGATATAAAACGTGATCATATTTTTACCATGAAGAGCCGTTCTTGTGCACGCAGCCATGCACCCAGCTAGTCATCTCCTGTTGGAAAACAAGAACAAGGGTGACTCATCTTTACACTGATAATTATTCTTCAGTTTTGAAGCATTGGGGTATTAGTATTGTGTGGTACAGTGACAAACAGAGAGCCAGAGCTTTGCAGGATTTGCTGCTAAAATTCAAAGCAATGAGGACAAGTGAGAACTCACCAGGTTGTTGCTTCTACAGTAGAAGTGGCTGTAGGCTTTCCTGCGATTTGACAGGGCAAACGTGAAGTATTTTGCTTGCCCTTCCTAACAGGAAGAGCAGAGCAACAAAGCATTATATGTCTCTATTTTCTCTAAGTTCTTTTTCATCATTACATAGGTCAGATAAAAGGGCAAACCAAAACCACAGACCAGTGTGCATAACGGTAACTCTATACAGAAGAGGAAAAGGTTGACTAAAATTAATTTTGGAGCTGATAAAAAACTGTTAATTCAGTATTGTGAAAGTTTGTTACTTTTGATGTGCTGTAAACCAGACGCAATGTGTTCACTTCACTCCATGCGTCACGGAATTCTGGAAAATAGAAAAAAAAAAGAAGGCAGGATACATGAGTTAAATCAAAGCTTTTTAAGAGATCACAAACACTTCAAATATCTTTAAGCATACATGAGTCTGAAAAGCATGGCTCAGTGAGGAACCTAAGCAGACTAGGGTTCATAATATGAAACTAATGAAGTCTACTACTGGAGATTTTTTCTTATTTTGTTCAATCCAGTGTTTCCATGTTTGTGTTTATCTCCAACCTAAAATTGAAACGGATGCATCTTCACTTTCTCCCAACATCCTGACAGGGTGCCTGATGAAATGATGGTTTATCACAGCCATTTTCTTCTCTGGGTCCTCTGTGAACTATTAAGAGTACAGCATTACCTATGGTTCAGTTTGATGTAATAATATTTCTTTGTCATGATAAATGATGATTGTCAATTTAGCCATCAGACCTGTCTGGTTTCAGGCTCAATAAGATCAAAGAATGTTCTCACAGTTGCAAGAACAAGTTCTTTGCACCTGAAACACAAATGCAGACAAGGAATTTAAGTTGATGTCAATACTAATACTATACACTTGTATACACACACACACATATACATTTTATAAATATTTTATATATATATATATAAAAATTACTAAGGCCGTTACCAAACAATAGAGAGATGATCAGTGGACACCCATGTCATGGGAATTGCAGTCACCTGGAAGAAAAGGAGGGTGGGGGGGAAGGGATTTCAACCTTAAAGTTATTCAAAGAAGAGCAAACAGAATCCCATCAAGCAGTCCAAGAGAGAAAATGCTTCAATTACATTGAATATATTTCTGTCCAGAAAAAAAATTAATACAAAAAAAACCTTACCACCAGAGACAGTTTATTAGGATCTCCTGGGGGACAAGGAAGAGACGTTAAACCAGAGCGGACCTGGTAGTCTCTATAACCACCCCCAACAGAGAGAACAGTGACATTCCTGAGCTTGTTTGCTTGGTTCAACCACTTTTCTCTCAATGCTGTGTAGAAATCTATGTTTAGCATCAACCAGGAGGGGAGAGAAAAACACAAAACAAAGCAAAAATGCAGCCATCATCAACAGAAAATATCAAGCTTGAACATATAAATGTGGAGCATTTCTTCTCTACTTTACCAAGCAAGTAGGGGTCAAGCACCAGAACTGGAGCCTGGTGAGGTGAGGCCTGGGTAATGATGAGACTGACCAGATGAGTGTTGAAGCGGGGCAGTGTGAACAGTGCTCGGGCCACTACTCCCCCCATGGAGTGACCAACAAGCACAACGCTCTGAGGAGGGTTCTTAAGGTGCTACAAGACAAGAAAGCAACTATGCATTTGAAGCTCTGCTATTTTAAAATCCTACTGTTGCTTTGCGCTGCTACTACTTCTGAAGCCTGCTAACGGATGGGTCGGTCAGTGGTCAAACGGTTAGGACTCAGTCGGGACAAAACATAGAAACCCCAATTGCTCCAGTTTGAGCCATATCAGTTTTTTATGTCTATTCTTTATGTGCGCTTTTATCCAAAGTGACTCACAAAAAACTTACAGATACATTGTTATAATTGAACTAGGCTTCGGGTAGCATACAGGGCTTAGCCATTACTGGATAGATGCACTAGTCAGGATTTGAACCCCGACCTACTGTTAAAAAAAACAATAGTTTTACCACTATCCATTATCTCAGCTGATGTCAGAAAGAGCTAAAAAGCATGAAAAAAAATTACAGTGCAAGTTAAGCTTGACAAGCCTTTCCTGACAGGAAAAGCCAAAAGGCGACAACAAAATGTACCATGTTTTAATCAAATCAACGAATAAATCTGATCTGACCTTTTTGCATTTTAGTCACCCTCCAGGTGAAATGACTAAAGCAGCCTTTTGTGTACAAACAGAGCTCTGACCTTGTAGAGCCGCAGGATGGCCTTTATGCTCTCGTGAAGGAAATTTGTTTGTCTGCGTAAGCTTCCACCATAGAGAGCCACCAGTTCCTCGTTGAAGTCCACAGTGAACACGTTGAGGTGCACTCCTCCCTCCATGTTTTCGGCTTTCCTCAAAGCAACTGAGCCCAGGGAGCGAGCTACAAGAGGAAAGGAAGTATATCTGATGGTCTTCCATGAAAAAATGTGCAAACAGTATTAAAAAAACTTATCCGGGGTCGGGTCACAGGGGTTAGCAGCTTAAGCAGGGAAACACAGACTTTTTTCTCTCCTGTCAATTCTGCCTGCTCCTCCCAAGGTGTTCCCAGGCCAGCCGGGAGACATAGTCCCTCCAGGTCTCCTCCCGGTAGGACATTCCCCGAACACCTCACCAGGGAGCCAACCGGGAAGCATCCCAATCAGATTCCCGAGCCACCTCAGCTGGCTTCTAATGACGTGGAGGACCAGTGACTCTACTCTGAGCCCCTCCCAGATGAGCTTCTCACCCTATCTCTAAGGGAGAGCCCAGCCACCCCGTGGAGGAAACCCATTTCAGCCGCTTGTATTCGCTTGTATTCTTTTGGTCACTATCCAAAGTTTGTGATCATAACCATAAGGGTGGGAGCGTAGATCGACTGTTAAATCGAAAGCTTTGCTTTTAGACTCAGCTCTCTCTTCATTGCGACAGACGCCCGAATCACTGTCGACACTGCACCAATCCGCCTGTAGATCTCCCGGTCCATTTCACCCCCATTCATTAACAAGACCCCGAGATAATTAAACTCCTCCACTTGGGGAAGGACATCCCCCATGACCTGGAGAGAGCACTCTACCCTTTTCCGGTCCGAGACCATGGCCTCAGATTTTGAGGCACTGATCCTCATCCTAGCCGCTTCACACTCGGCTGTGAACCACTCCAGCGAGAGCTGTAGATCACGACTTGATGAAGCCAATATGACTACATCATCTGCAAAAAGCAGAGATGCAATGCTAAGGCCACCCAGGCGGACACCATCAACAACTTATATTTGCCTAAAAATTCTGTCCATAAAAGTAATGAACAGAATTGGTGACAAAAGGCAACCTTGGTGGAGTTGGAAATAAGTCTGACTTACTGCCGGCGATGCGGACAAAACTCTGGCACCGGTCATAAAGGGATCTAACAGTTCGATATCCCATACTCCCCGAGCACCTCCCACAGGATTCCCTGAGGGACACGGTCAAACACCTTCTCCAAGTCCACAAAACACATGAAAACTTATAGAATAGAATTGTGTATATCTGAATATCAGAAACACTAGATTGAACAGACATAGTCCCATTTATTGCTTTCAGGTCCAGTAGCAGCAAAACAACTCAAAATAAGGTATTGAGATGTTTATGCTGTGTTTGGTTTTGATTTGATCAAAAATGTGTATGTTTCATTATGGCCAGACATTAAACATCATATCAAAATACCATTTAAGTCTTGCTGTGGATTCATAGATATTAAACTTAGCAAATCTACACCTTGCTGCCACGTTCTCCTTATGAAAAAAAGGCTTTTTCTTGAAACTCTTCCTAGCAAGCGAAATGAATTCAGGTGATTTGTAAATGCACTTTCCTGAAAATTAACATGCAAATGAAGGCACTGGTCCCAATGGGATGCTTTGCAGTTTTCTAAGCCCTGCACTGTCTGATTTAGGAGTGTACTTTGTGGGACATCCACAACTGAGAAATTTAAGTGACTCTTGAATGTTTTGATTTTTATTATAGATATCTAGAAAAGTAAAACATAAAGAAAAAAACTTGATGATGAACAAATAATCATAATTATCTAATACATTTTTCACTAGTCTTACTTCTTATGGAAGTTGGAATGGTACAGAATAATAACCCTAAACCCTTTTTGCATTTGTATTTTTGCTTAGTTTCTAGTTCAATAAGTGCACTAAAATGCATCATATGTCACTTGTTGTTCATCTGAGGCTGTATAAATACCAAATGATTTATCTTTATGTACTCACACATACAAGTTAACAGACAGAAAATGTGCTCTTTTCCTATTCCCAACATAAATATGGTTTGGTGAAACACTTACCTTGCTTGTAACTTCCGGCATTACCTGGCAGGAAAAGAACCGGTGCACCAGTAAGTTTGAGTGCACGGGTCTCTTGAGCATATACACCCTCTCCATATAGGTAGAGCCCGTATGCCGGGTACAATCTGGCGATGCGACGAGGCATCACCACACGCTGTGGAAATATGAAGCACCCACAAAGACACTGATCAGGGCAGGTTTCACACATCCACTTACAATTTTCACAAAACCGTTCTAAAGCAGGTGCAGATGTGCTACTGGCACACATTTCTTCACATTTATTTCACCTCAGTCTTATTTCTCCAAATAGCACCAGTTCAATTTAGAGCCTTGCTAAAAGCAACACCATGTTGAGACTGATGACCATTCAGATTCCTGCCTCCAGCTGTGACCCACTTCTGGTCAGATGAACTCATCAAAGTTAGCCTAAAGATCATAGGATCATAGGATGTTGGTAGATCATAGGCGAATTACACAGGCAACATGCTTGAGACTCTTCATCTGACCTGCTGTGTGTGCATATAACACATCCACACATTTTTAGTCAATCTGAGGAAATGCTAAGAGCATTCAAGGATCGAGTGTTGATTTCATAATCTGTTTTATTTGGTCTAATCTACACTTTGTCTAAAGAATACACTCGTACGGCCAGATTGGTGCACCTGACCCATGCGCCTCAAGACCCGTCTGTCAGACAATATTAGCAGTTATTTTTCCCTCAAAAGGTGTCATAATCCATGTTATCCATTCGTGCAGGCATGCGCTTGTTTGATGTTTAGTGGTGAGTGACGCCTTGAGTGAGCTACGATGAGCATCATGCGGAAAGAAATCCGCAAATAAAAACCTGTTTTTAAAGGAAAAAAATATTTTTTGAATAAGACTAATGTTTTGTATGCATTATCAGTGGTACTTACTCTGTACTCTGGATATTCAAACATGTAGGTCATACTACATCTGTTCTCCTCGAAGCCAGTCAGCAACTCTCGGAGACCGATCATCAGAACCCCCAGAGCAAGAACATAAAAGGCCACCGAGGAGAGTTTCATGGTTTAATTGCAAGTCTGATTTTCAAATTTTACGTCTGTTTGATCGCCATGTTTAAATTTTTATCCTGCTGGCGAGAATAGGCGTAATAGTAAAGACACACCAGCTGAACCTTAGCTCACAAAACAGGAAGCACACTGGTATTGACGGGAGTGATTAGCAGATGGGCTGTCCAATGAGAGGAAAGCAGGAAGAACTTGAGCAATGCGAGAGCAGTCTATATCTGACGTACCATGTTCCGTAGCTAATGCTAAGTTTAGTTAAGCTTTTTTAATTCACTTTTTGTTGTTTGCTCATTTTCATGAAGTGTTTGTTCTTTATAAATGTAAAGTTACTGTTTGTTTTTTAAATAAAAGTGTAATAGGCATAATGATAAAAAATAAAAACTTTACTTTAATTAATACGAAAAAGTGGGCGTGGGTGAAAAAATGTGTGGTACAATGAAGAAGGTAGCATTAGTGACACTCCCATTACTATGCCTCCAACTGGACAAACAAGCTCCATTAGGGTTAAGGATACTTAAAAATTCCTTCTTTAAAATCCCGAAGATGTAAAATTCCAAACAGCGTGTAACGCAGCAAGCAAGATAAACAGAAAATGTCTGCTGTTTCCAATATTCATAGTAATGTGTAAATGGTTGAACAGGTAATGAAATGGAGGACTCCCTTTACATAAATCCACTCTCCAAGGAATAAATCCTTGTCTCACTCCACATGGAAATGTGTTATATGTCAAATCAATGTTATGTGTAGTAAAACTGTATTAAAATTCTATTGCTCTCAACGTAACATTGTAACATTGAACTTAACATTGAAATCAGTGCAGCCTTGGATAGATACATGGTAACTTGAAACATTACAGTCACAAAGTGTACAAACAGTTTTTGACAGACACAATGTCAGTTATTTGCCAAAATTGTCTTTGGTTCATTGATAATTTTTTCATTAGTATAAAGTAGTGAATTTGAGCATTTTCGAGCTTTATAAAAAATCCTTTTTAAGTGCAGGGAATTTAAGCAAAGAATTTATTCCCACTTCTTTATTGGAAGTTCTTCTTCTTAAAACGACTTTGAATCTGTGTTATAGTAGTAATTTCTCAGTTACCTGAACTGATTGAATGGCAATGCCCACATTCTCTCCCACCTGCTACTACCTTCATGTTTGAGGAGGGTATCCAAAAAACATATTTGTTGTACATCTGATAGCTATTAAGATAACATTAGTATCATTAAATCCAGTTACAATGACAATATTTGTAATTCAATCATTCTATCCAATCCAAATACGGTACTCAAACTGAACCGACTGAAAACGACTTTACCAAGCTAAAGTAAGCAAACCACATCATGTTACATGCTTGCAATGGACCTAACGTTGTGTGGTAGGAAATAAATCAAACAAACCTTTCTGCATGTTTGAAAAAACATTTAATCACATGAATTATACAAGTCACATTCGACAAGCATGAGTTTTCAGCATTTTCTGAAAGTCTTTAAAAGGTCACAAGTCAATGCATGTCGAGAATTTAATACAAACTCTTCAATTGTTGAAGGTAATGTGTGCAATAGAACATAATGGTGTTTTCAAATCAATTTACGGTAATCTTGCAGCTGGCAATTCATTCCAACTAAAAATCAGCGCACAACAATGTACTGAATATTTCAATTGCTCTGCCCTCACTCAAGAGCAAGTCCACAAACCCCTTCAAGTTATACTCCCTTGTTTCTATACCATTAAAAAAGGTGTGCAGAAGAATCAGCAATACCGTTGCTGTGCAGACAGCTCTGGACATCACTGCTGTAGTGACTAGTGGAGAAAATGTAACTTTTTTCCTAGAGCTCATTGCCGACCTTCCAGCGACCCCGTCTCCCTTTTGTGGATGATCCGATACCGTGTTAACTCAGTTTAATGAAAGCAAAAGAGAGAAGATATACTGTGTGTATGTATGTATATATATATATATATATATGAACAAATTTATCATTTAAATTAATTCACTTCAGTCCAAAAGCTTTGAGTGCTCTATCCTTGTAATGGTCCAGTCTGGAGCCACTCCTTTGGTAAACTCCCTTTGGAATCTGTTGGAAGAGAAATGAATGTTTGCAAAAACTCACAAAGTTGTCCCACTTTTCTTGATATACCACCGACTCGGAAATGGCAGCCATTCATCCGAAAGTACTCACTCATATATTGCAGTTAATAGGGTCTTGGTTTCTGGTTCCCCCTCTCCTTCTCCAATAGCCACCTTAAAGATACGAAAGCTCTCCGAGCTATCCTCAGGAAGCCGTGCACTTGTCAGATACCAGAACCTCATCAGGATGCTCACAAATTTTCTACCTGGAAAACAAAATACAGGATCTTACAAGAACTTCGTAGCAATGTACAAGTGATCATAACCTGGGGAAAAAGTCAGAATGAGGCACAAAACAAAGCTAACTTAATCTTAGGTTTAAATCTTTAAAGATTATTTTGTAGTGTTTTTTATTGGTAATAAATTCCACCAGAAGATCGATTTTGGAAAACGTTAGAAACTGTCTGTGGCATTGGAATGTCACAGACCTGAGAAACCACTCACACCATATAACAGTTTCAGTGGCGTTTTCTCCAAAAGCATTTTGTGGAAGACCATTCCTAAAGGCAGATACTTATGCTGTCGCACTTAAACAGAAAAATTAGAATGACCAATTCACCAGGTGACACTTCATTCTCACCATTGTCATCGTAGAAGATTCCCACATCCCCGGGTGTTGTGTACATTATCTCATCAGGATCTGCGGACAGAGCTCTCTTGTAGTTTGAAGGCAACAGGTTACATTTTTCCTCCAGCTTTCCAATCAGCTGTAAGGAGAAGAAAATAAAGGGTTTATATAACATCCAGCATATTACAATAACTGGCATGCAGTTTAAACACATTTCAAACGTCTAAATGTTGTTCGGCCGCTGGTCTTAACTGCTCAATCAAATACAGATTTTCTTAAAAAACAGTCACTTTTCAAAATTCCTGTTATATCCTATCCAGATCATTTACAATGTTTCATATACATCTGGTTACACGTTTTAATATGAACTAGATGGAGGAAAACTTCAGCCATCTGTTCATCCTATATGTTTTGACTTGCTGCACTACTTACATCTTTAGCCACAAGCCCCTCCATTGCTTTGAACTCACACTGTGATAGTAGTCTGGATACATGAGAGAAGGCCTGTAGAGCAAAGGTAATTCGGGTGAATTGGTTTCATGAGTCAACCAAACAAGTCAATTAAAAAGTTGCGAGATAAACTGCATCTGTATGGTTTTCAGCGCCCCCTTATCTTAATTTGTTTCCTTATATTTACACACCTGCTTCGCTCCCTCCGTGAACTCTTCAATGCTGAAGTCTTTATCAAAGTAAGTCCTGATTAGAAAGTAATAGATCCGGGTGCGGAACCAGATGAACGGATTCGGGATGCCGACGACCACCACCTTTTGCTTATGCCTTTGGTCTCCCCGGTCTGAGCTGAAGGGCCGCACGGCAGCCGCTACAGCCGCAACTGAGGAGCGAGGTGATCGAGTTTTACCGCTTAGCGCAATATTTCCAATTAAAAACAGACGACTAGAGCTGAACGATGAAGGTAGCCTGCAACATCCTCTTACCATGGGCAGCGCCATCTTCTTTTGTCATTTAAAACCTTCTTGTCCGTGCTCTTGTAGCTTCCGGCTAGAACAGTTAGCGTCCTAAAATATATTTTCTACATGCTATACTAAAAACATATAACTTATGTCAAACAATTTAAAATATGTAAACTGAGATATATTCACAATCTTGAATGTGCACTAGAATTGTTGTTCATACATTTGCACACCTAGTTTCTGTTTCCGTGGGAAACGTCAGCGATGTAACACCAGATGAAGTTGTTGTGAGTTGTTTACATTTGCTATCAAGCAATCTGTCCAAGGAAATAATATTAGATGGAGTTCCAGGAAAAAATTAAAGTGCCGATATTTACTGAAATTGACAGGGATGTTTTTCTACGAGAAATCTATCCGGAGGTAAAAGACTATCTACATCAAGTGCATTTTGCTCCTCGTGGTTACAGAATAAAACAACTAATGTTGGTGCATTAAATGATAAATGTCGCGAGTCTCAGTTTTAAACAGAGTGGCCACTTAGAGAGTGATTTCCCAGTGTGGCACTTTTTAAGAAATGTTTACCATGTAAAACAGACATTGATCCAACCTCTGAAGCTTGAACACTTAATCGTTTTGAAATCTAGTAACTGGAGTTCATTAGTCTCAGTTAATTTATTTACATTGTTGTTTTAGTCGATTTCGACTTTAAAAACATAGGAAATATGGAAGATAATAGTAATTGCCCTACTTTTAAACGGCATATTTGGTATGTTTCATAATGACTGTTGCTCTGCTTCTTACTGATGGCTGTTTGTGATATGGTGCCAGTAGTCCTCCAAACTGAATACAGCTAAGAAATCTTTAGTTCTGTTCACCAATGCATTTAACTCTTTGATCATAGGCATGTTTAACTTGTCATGATAAAGGTCATGCAAGTAGGGGCTTGCATGACCCTATATTCATCCTTAATATATTCATCCTTAAAATTACCTGTATGTAAATGTTTTGAGGGATTTTCAATTTCCAGCGCAGACCTGCCCTGCTGAGAGGAGTGAATCTGGGGGAGTGCTTGAAAAAGTGGACGGTTGAATATCTCGGCCAAAAAGGAGGCAAAAGGGAGGTCAAGATCCATGTATCAACAGTGCCGCAGATGGATTTTCTTCGGAAAAACTTTGAATACAAGTGAGCTTACCCTATCTGATGGGATGCATCACCTTGTATGTTAACCCTGTGGACTAAATAACAAATGCTGACTGAACCATTAAACCATTCACTTTGCTGTATGTGTCATATTCACAGGACTCTGCCATTCAATGAATTTGTGAAAAGAGCATCTGAAAAAAAGCACAGCAACTTTTTCCTGAGTGAGGTAATTATAAAGTATATTTGTATATTAATCAAGATTAGATATGCACTTTATTTATGTTCTGTCATGCTTACTTGAATGACTAAGATAATCCTGGGTGTGATTTTTAGGATGAGAGCTACTACCTTCGATCACTGGGAGAGGACAATCGGAAGGTATTAAGAAGATTTTACCTTGTCAGTTAATGTTGAATTTGATTGTAGATCTTTATATTTGCAGAGCACATGCAGTTGTGAGGTAAATGTGGGCTCAAAGCATAGGCAGTATGCTGTAAGGGTGCCCAGTTTTAAATCAGAGTAAATGTCTGCAGTCTCGAACATATTGGCATCCAGGAGGCCTTCCTTATTTATCTTTTTTTTACACATGCATTTCATTCATCCAAATACTCATGCATTTCATGCATGTGTATTTGAATGAATTTGGATATGCGTAGATTACAGTATACCCTTAGGGCTAGTCCAGCTGCTTCTGTCACATCATTAATATTCCCTTATTTTTATTTTAGTTTCATTACCCTTAAATGCTTTTACAGAACCATCAACCCATCTGTTTTTTTGTGTTTTTTTCCAAGATGTTCTCTCACTAAATCTCCTATGATCATTAATTTTGTTAGCGTTGATTTAAGCCTATATGCATTATAAATTAGACAAAAGCTGCAGTGTACAGATTTAAATTGACCTAGCTGTATGTCTTCATTTCACTAGATTGGCTCTCCAATGTCTTATTTGCAAACCAAACGGAAATTCTCAATCCTTTAGGAACCCGCTGATCTGAGCAAACAGTTCCCAGACTTGGCCGATGACTTTGATATGCCCTGTTTCTTTGAACCGAAACAGTTTTTCTCCAGTGTCTTTCGCATCAGCTCATGTGGTCTGCAGCTGTGGACACACTATGATGTGAGTACTGTTATGTATTGTTCAGGTGGTTCTCTTCAGGCCATGACACACTTAACTGTAAAATATCAGTAGCAAGCAGCCCCTAACTTTAATGAATGAATTAGTCATTTTTTTAGAACACGTTGCTCCTGTTTGAGTTTTGCCTTTGTTCTTTTAGGTGATGGACAATCTGTTAGCTCAGGTGACGGGCACAAAGAGAGTGGTTCTTTACAGCCCCCAAGATGCTTCACACCTCTACATGTGTGGTAAATTTCTATGAGAAAAAAAGTCCTTTGTTTGGTTTGAAAACTTAGAATAATGTTTTGCGTTAACTATTGATTTTGAGTTTCTTCTTCTATTAAACTCAGTTGTTGACATGTCTGATGCTGATGTTAGTTGCACATTAGTAACTCCATGCATTATTTCTGTATGCTGTTTAATTACTAATGTAACCCATCAGGTGATAAGTCAGAGGTCCTGGATATTGATGCCCCTGATCTGAAACAGTTTCCTGAGTTTGTAAAGGCAAGGAGATATGAATGTGTGCTTGAGCCTGGTGATCTGCTTTTTATCCCTGGTAAGGAGGGCCGTCTACCAATTCTTGTCACGCAGTCTTGCCATCATACCACTCTAGAACTGGTTTTATATGTTAATTACGTTCCATAACTGCTGTTTTCCCCAGCCCTGTGGTTCCACAATACCCTTGCCCTGCAGTTTGGAGTAGGTGTTAATGTGTTCTGGCGCCATCTGCCTGAGGATAGTTATGACAAAAAGGACCCATATGGTAACAAAGACCCTGTGGCTGCTGCTCGAGCTCTTCATGCTCTGGAGAGGGCTTTAAATATGATTGATGAACTTCCACCAGAATATAAGGAGTTCTATGGGCAGCGTATGATTCAGCGCATCCAGAAGCGGACATGTTGTGACAGCCTGTCAGCGCAAAACCTGCAGAATAACTGTGACCCTACATTACCCAGCGTCCAATTCACTAAACCTGGATGATTGTACTGATGCAGTAACCAATGATGCAATAAATGAGTATTACTCTCCCTTCTGTGTTGTCTTAACGTGTCAGCCTAAAACAAATTCGGATTTCAAATAATGCCAATATTTAAACATCTAGAATTTTGAATATCACTGTTAGTACAGAATTCCTTATCAGAGCATTTTGATTTGCTCTCAGAAGTGAAGTCAGTCGGTGTTGAATTTTTGAGATGAAGTGAAACAAAAAAAACAACAATCATAATAATACTATCCATCCATCCATCCATCCATTATCCTCCACTTATCCGGGGTTTGTTCGCGGGGGCAGCAGCCGAAGCAAGGAAATCCAGACTTCCCTCTCCCCGGCCACTTCTGCCAGCTCCTCCGGGGGGATCCCGAGGCGTTCCCAGGCCAGCCGGGACACATAGTCCTGGGTCTTCCTTTGGGCCTTCTCCCGGTGGGACGAGCCCGGAACACCTCCCCAGGGAGGCGACCTGGAGGCATCCTGATCAGATGCCCGAGCCACCTCAACTGGCGGCTCCTCTCCACATGGAGGAGCAGCGGCTCTACTCTGAGCCCCTCCCGGATGGCCAAGCTTCTCACCCTATCTCTAAGGGAGAGCCCAGCCACCCTGCGGAGGAAACTCATTTCGGCCGCTTGTATCCGGGATCTCGTTCTTTCGGTCACTACCCAAAGTTCGTGGCCATAGACGAGGGTGGGAACATAGATCGACCGATAAATTGAGCCTAAAGGCTCAGCTCTCTCCATCACGACAGACCGGTACAGCGCCCGCATTACTGCAGGCGCCGCACCGATCCGTCTATCGATCTCACACTCCCTACCCACATTCGCGAACAAGACCCCGAGATACTTGAACTCCTCCACTTGGGGAAGGACGTCCGCTCCGACCCGGAGAAGGCACTCTACCCTTTTCCGGTGAAAGACCATGGTCTCGGACTTGGAGGCACTGATCCTCATCCCAGCCGCTTCGCACTCGGCTGCAAACCGCTCCAGCGAGAGCTGTAGGTCCCGACTTGATGAAGCCAACAGGACCACATCATCTGCAAAAAGCAGAGATGCGATCCTAAGGCCACCAAGACGGACACCCTCAACACCTCGGCTGCGCCTAGAAATCCTGTCCATAAAAGTTATGAACAGGACCGGAGACATAGGGCAACCATGGCGGAGTCCAACTCCCACCGGAAACACATCCGACTTACTACCAGCAATGCGAACCAAACTCTGACTCCGGTCGTACAGGGACCGAACAGCCCGTAACAAAGGGCCCAGTACCCCATACTCCTGGAGCACCCCCCACAGGATACCCTGACGGACACGGTCAAACGCCTTCTCCAAGTCCACAAAACACATGTGGACTGCTTGAGCGAACTCCCATACACCCTCAAGGACCCCGCTGAGGGTATAGAGCTGGTCCAGCGTTTCACGGCCAGGACGAAAACCACACTGTTCCTCCTAAATCCGAGGCTCGACTATCCGATGGACCCTCCTCTCCAGAACAGCTGAATAGACCTTCCCAGGGAGGCTTAAGAGTGTGATCCCCCTGTAGTTGGAACACACCCTTCGGTCCCCCTTTTTAAATAAGGGGTCCACCACCCCAGTCTGCCAATCCAGCGGAACTGCCCCTGATGTCCACGCGATGTTGCAGAGTCGTGTTAGCCAACGTAGCCCCACAACATCCAAAGCCTTTAGGGACTCCGGACGAATCTCATCCACCCCCGGAGCCTTGCCACCGCGAAGCTTTTTGACTACCTCGGTGACTTCAGCCCCGGAGATTAGAGATCCCAACTCCGGATCCCCAGGCTCTGCCCCTTCAATGGAGGGCGCGCCAGTGGGATTGAGGAGGTCCTCGAAGTACTCTGCCCACCGACCCACATTCTCTTATTATCACTTATTCCAAATGTAAAAAGCATCTTAACAGACCAACTGATGAACGTGGCTCGCTTTGCTTAGATTAGAAACTGTCCTTTTTGCAGTTGTTTCGGCAAAATTATGCTGTGCTTATTTAGAAAAACTGAAGAGAACCTGAGATACATACTGTAACCTTAACTCCTGTAATATGACACTGAAAAACAGCCAAGTTTTAAAATGAATCTACTAAGATAACGGAAAAAAGTCAGATGTACAGAAAAAAAAATCTGAGTTAAACATTTTATTGCACAAAGATTACAGTTTTTCAGGTTTTTTTACAAACATTTATAAGCATTGTAAACAGTGAAGCAGCACCTCCCCAGTGTGTTCAATACAACCTGCAAATATCAATTTGAGTCCTCATCATGCTTTACTTTTTTCAGTACGTCTCATCACTCATGGATGTGCACAAGAACCTACCAGTGACAAACCACGTGAAGCGTGGAGATCTGAGTGTGTCCAAGGAGAAGGGCAGTTACACAATGGGTGGTAGATTATTCAATAAACTGCTAATTGACAGTGACAATATATATATGTTGTATGTGGGTGCAGAGAGCCATTCAAACCAGATATTTTCTCCTTCATTCCAAAACTGCTTATAAATGATTAAATTTGGGATGCAAAAATCAAAGAAAGCGTCCTAGAATCCTATGAGTTCCTAAGAGTTTTCCCCCTACAGGAGAGTTTTTTTAAAATTATTGTGACAGTATGCACACGTCCATTTTCTCGGTTTCTTCATGGGTGTGTGATTGGTGGCATTAAGGATTCCCTTTAAACACATTACAGAAATGGCACATTGCGTGTTGGGTTTCTCTATCCTGCGAAAACAAGGTTTGGCTTTTTTCTCTTTCTTTAGCTTTTTTTCCATCTTAAAGTCGCTTTTAGTCCAATGGCTTCTGAAAGTAGACTGGTTTATCTTCCCAGTGGATCCGCCACTTGAATGCACTGAAGCCAATGAGTAGTCAGCAGCTTCTATGGGGTTTGTGCCATACCACGGCTTGACTTAATCTTTTCTAGTCTCTTTGTTAGGTGGCTGTTGTTTGATTCAAGTTCTTCCACCTTATCCAGCGCCGACCGCAACTGTTGGATTTAATGAAAGAATGATCATTTCACCATTAGCTTGTCTTGTTAAAGAAAAAAAGTTATACTTTTAGTTTTAAAATGGTGTAAGTAAGAAAATAATGTTCTGCCTCTCTCTGCAGTTTGCGTTTCTCTGCTTTCAATTCATCCTCAATTTTTTCTGCATTCTCTGAAGCAGATCTGTAACGCGTCACTTGTCCTTCCAGTCGGGTCACCTGGGTAGAAAATAAACAACCCTCATAAGTGTGTCCACTGAAACAATTTTCAACACAGCACAACAAATACTGAAGTCATTCTTCACTAGTTACATACATTTTGCTCCAAAGCTGTCGCTTCTTGTTCTGTCTTGGCCAATTTGAACTTCAATTCATTGATTTGCCTATTGGCGTCTCCTAGTATAGCAAAAAACAAGGGTTTCACTCATCAGAACACTAAAGTAAGACAGAAACTGTGTTTTCAAGCATATGTACACTTACTCTGCAGGTCCATTAAGTTGGGATCATTGCCATTTTCAACAATTGCCCCATTTGGACTACAACCGCTGTCTGTGCCATTCTTCTGTGCCTTCTGTTCCAGCTGGGCCTTTAGCTTCTTTATCTGTAAATGTATACATATCAACAAAAATCTGCCAGCATCACTCAGTCAAAATGTACATTAGATCAAGAATTTCATCATAGATCAGTGTTCTTACCCATTTACCCGCCTACATTTACTTTAATATAGATGTTGGATTGATGCACCACACACTTTTAATGTCATGGGGACAAAAAAAAAAAAAAAAAAAGGATAGATGGGCATATAGCTCCCCAGGTGACAGTGTTGCTGAGTAAATTAAATGAGTCTGTGGTTATCAGCCAAGAGGGGAGCTGTTTGAATTTTGTTCTGCAATCCCAGAATTCCTTGCAGCTGAAACTTTTAGAGACTCCAGATTACTTTCATCCAGTTGTGCAAATTGTTAATGATGAGGACAAGATTAACAGCACATTAGTAAAAGTCGTTAAATTCAGTACCTATATCTTTCTTTTTAAAATACCACACTAAGATAAAATAATATATTAATATACTTAATACATTTTTTTAAAAATATATTTTTAAAAATGTCAATTTACATGATAGTCACATTGCAATAGTGTAGTAATATTTCTTCAACAAGATAGGGAGATGGAAAGAATCAAAATATTGAACACAAGGTTTCAACATGGTACGGTAAATCACATTGGATGACTAAGTCTTCATCAAGCCGCCTACATTAGGACAACTCAGGGGATCATTTAGTGAAGGCACTTTCCCCCCTAGCTTTTCTGAAGATAGAACAGGGGAAACAGCTAGGACCCATTACAGTTGGTAAAAATGGCAACAGTTGGTAAAAAATGGCATTTTAAATACTATCAGACAGATTTAGGTTTCACGCTTCTCTTAGACCATACACAGCTGACCCACCTGCTCTATCATTTTTTCACGTTCATCCACCAGTTTCCTCAGGCGAATCTCTGAAACAACAAAGCACTCGTATTAGAACATTCCTGAAAGTTTTTAGGCATGAACAATTACACCATGTCACAGATCAGTGTGACTTACTTTCCACAGTTAATTACAGCTTTCAGGAACCATCTTAGAATGAAAATAAAAACTGAACATACCAGGGGGGTTGGGGGGTGGGAGGAGCCAAGGAGATGGTAGGAAGGGAGAGAGACGTTTGATGCATGCAATAAAGTAGTCATCCATGGGTGGGTTGATGGAATGATGGAGTGTGTGAGGGGAGGGATGTTAGCATGCACTCAACTGTGAAGAGAGGGATCAGTCCACGAGGACACAGCATATACATTCACATGATATATGACCGCACAAAGTATGCTCCAATAAGGCAAACATTTAATGAATGGAGTCAAATGGAAAGACTAAACATTTTCTCAAAGGAGAAATGTTATCAAAACAAAAACAATTTCATTACAGTTGTTCCTTTAAAGCAGCATTTTAAACAAACCAAAGCAGAGTTTTCATTTGCACTTTAATCTATTAATTTGTAGAGAAAGAAATATAGGTTGTATTTACTTATTTATTTTCAGGAGTCTTTGAGGATGAAACAATATCTGTCTGGGCATTTTCCAGGTTTAACTTCATCATCACAGCAAGAATATTTGAGTGCTAGTGTATAAAAAGTGGAGTGTGGAGTGTATAAAAAAGTTAAAAAAACGATTTGTTGAAGTATATTTGCAGAGATATGAGATATATGACATTACAAGCAACTTGATGTTGCTACCATTACATAAATTACAAATGAAAAAATGAGATCACTGACAATGACCTATGAGTACATATGTTTATTTCTTCAAAAGTTGATTTTCTAAACTTCATTTCTACCTTTTCACTTTAATGAAAAGAGCTGAGATTGCACACACTTCCAAAATTGTTGGTTTGAAGTCTTTGAGGCTTGAAAATTTGTATTTATCAATGTTTTACCAATTAGTTGATTGCTAGCTGAAAAGCAATGAGGAGCATATCGAATAATGCATAGTGACAATCTGCAGACTAAGACATCTTGCAATCTTCTTTGCCCTTGCCTTTCGCTTTCTTGCCATTTCTCTTTGCATCATTTGTCGTCTGCTGTGCCGCCTCCTTGCTAACCAGCTGGTCTGCGATAATTGGTGATTCCAAGTCACTCTGTAGCTCAACGGCTTCTAATCCTTCCTCGACTGGCGAGGACACGATCTGGGTAAACCTTTCTGGAGCAACAGCTAACTCCTCAAAACTCAAAGCCTTTCCTCCCTCTGTAATTTGCCTCAGCTCGTCACAAATTTTTTCTTGTGTCGTAATTTGTTTATTTTCACATGCAGTTTTAACTTCATCAGAGGTATCTTCACGAGGCTGTGAACTCTGACTTTCTTGAGGCAAACTAACTGATTCTTTATCCACAGCATCTACCTGACAATCTCCATCCACTGTGCAGTTCTCCTTATTGACCTCAGCCTGGTATTTTTCAGTGTTTTGATTAGACTCAGTGTCTTTGATTCTATTATGGCAAAACGCTGATCTGCCACTGTTAATTTCATCTGATGCAACCTCAACTCCTTCTTCGACTTCTTCTTGTTCTGGATAATTGGAAACATTGGACGTTGCCGCTATTTCCTTATCCATGTCGTCAAAATCGAAAGACTGCCCTTCATCAGCTTCTGCATCCTCATCATCGGAATCCAGCGGGGTGTGTTGGCATGAATTGTTACCCTCACATTCCTCATGTCCCTTTAAAGGTTCTGGATTTTCATGACTGTCCGACCCTAGATCCACAGGACAATCTGCCACTGAAGATTCTATTGGGCAGAGAGATGTATGTGACAATCCACTGCCATCTGTTTCTTCAGCGTCTGACTTATCAGCCAGATGCATGCATTGTAGTGCCTTTTCAATCTCAACAGTCTCAGTGTTTGTTGCCACTGAGACACAACTGTCTCCTATTTGTAAGGAGCTGCTTGATTTAGACAGCCCTTCAGGTTTTTTGATGTCTCCATTTAGCCCTTCCACTTCAGCCAAATCTAGTCTTGGCTCTGATTTACCATAGTCAGAACTTTCAGATGTGATGCTGAGAGGAAGGCCTTCTTGTGCAATGTCTACCCTTTGGTCACAGTCATGTGTGACTGCTTCGACTGCCTCAGTTGCCTCATCAGGACTCTCATCAGACCTTGCCCTGGAATCACCGCTGCTGCCTGAGTATATGGCTGCTGGTGGCTCTAAGTCACCATAAGTGAACTTGTAATGAGACAGCGGTGAAACAAGCACATTATCTTTATTCTCTGCAGAACTGCTTGTTGATCCACAATCATCAACAACAATATCACTATTTTTGTTGTTGCATGTTTCCAGGCTGCTTTTAGGGTTATTAATTTTGCAATCTGTTTTGATCTCACCAAAAAACTTGGTTTCATTTTCGAAGGTTTTTGGCACTGTGTGGATGTCTTCCCTTCTTGAGTTGGATAGACTCTCTTTACCAGGACATTCAATGCTTCCCGTTTTCTTGATGTCAGATAGAAGAAGGCTGGCCTCTAGATCAAGACTAGTTACAGATGTAACTGCATCTACGTTCTCTGCTTTTGATGTAAGTTTGTCATGTTCTTTGTTCAAAGTGGTATTTGTTTTGGAATTAAGACTTTCAAGAGAAGGATAGCTTTCTATCTTTTTTACTTGCTCTATTTCCACTGTTTCCTCCTTTTCTTCTAAATCTTTATCTTGATCAGCTCTAATTATGTTGAGACAAGGCAGGTCAGTGACCACCATTTCTTCCAGTGTCTTGATAGTGGCACTTAGTCCTTTGCAAAGCTGACTTGAAACTTGCTCCATGACTGGGTCTTGGAGAACTTCCTTGTGAAAACAACTTTCATCAGGTTCCGTTGGCTTTGCTGCATTCAATTCTTCAGCTTTTTGCTCATTGTGCACATACTTGACCCGATCAGATTTGGTCTTCGAGGCATCAGCGACACAACTATCAACGTTCACCTTTGTTGCTGATTCTTTTGCAGATTTGTTGTTTGCCTTATCTGTTCCAGATTGTTGATGGTTCTTGTCATCATGTGTCCCTCCTTTCTTTTTTGCTTTCTTTTTCTTTTTCTTCTTTTTACCTGAGGTTGTGGAGGTCTGGGATTCATTTGGCAATTCCTCTGCTTTATTTCTCTCTGCTTTGTTTATTTCCTCATATTCTGGTTTTGAGGTATCAGTGTTTGATGCAGCTGGGATGACCTGAACAGCTAAATTCTCTTTGGCCACTCTGGTATCTCTTTGCTGTGGACATAATTCTGCACACTTCAAACTACTTCCCTCAATATGAGCCTGTTCTTTTTCTGGCTGGTTGTAATATGTCTCTCTAACATGGTCACCGTTGGTATCAACACTGTCTGCATCTGTCTCCATTAATTCTGGGTGGTTTATAGAATCCCCCTCATCACCTTCCATTTGTGGAACACTTTCTACATGACTTGTTGGAATCTCCTTGGAGTCACAGCGGGCAACAACAAAAGCATTAGCTGCAGTTGTTGGACAGAAATTCAAGTAATTTCTATTGATACTTTCTCCAGAACCATCCTCAGTTGGTAAGCATGCCTGTTGATCTTCTAGAGACTGTTGGTCACTACATAACCCAATTGCAGACAGTTCAGCAACATTACAACGCTTAGCAGAGCTCAAGTAGTTTTCTTTCTCCTCTTCAAGTATCTTTTGCTGTTGCTCTGGATCCGCTTCTTCGTCTTTGTAACCCATCAAATCTGTCTCCTCTTCGTTGCCTGAGAGATCACGAAGAGTACACGGTGATAGAAAGCCCCAAAAAAGAAAGAAGAGATTTTCAACTTACAATACAGCATTCTTCAGTCAAGGAAAGGAAGAATGACCAATTGACGCCGTGGCCAGAAAGAGAAGCACAAAGCGAAGATGTACAAGAGAAGCACAAGAAAGACAAAGGCAGGATGATCGCCATAAAGAAACTCCTGACTTCCAGCACCTCTGTGGGACAAGGGAAGAAACCTGAGGTTGGATCTAGACAATACTCCAAAGAAATCACCTTTAAAAATTAACTCTGAAAGGTGTTAAGAACCAACACCACCTGCATTATAGTTAGTTGTCATTGATGTGCTGAGTGTTAGTAAGAGAAGCATAGTAAGACAGACAAGTAAAAGTGTAGAAATGAAGACATAAAACTCATGAAGCGTTGTTAATTTAAACACAATAAAAAAAAAACGTTAATTTTTTAATTAACTGTTAATTTTTACTCTTTTTCTTGTATCTCAACAGCAGATTAGCCCAGTGTCCTTTTTTTTTTCAAGATTTTCACAAGCCAAAAAAGATTTAGTTATAAAAACAAATAGGCATTCCCTCATTTGGGCATTGGCGACAATATCAGATGTGGATGTGTGCAACTTTTACCCCACCCGAAAAAACCTAAATAAAATCAAGTGGCCATGTCTTTAATAAAAACAACCTAGGAGGTTAACCTCCTTTAATAATAAACCATTTCAGTCAACTTTATGTTAATCAATATTTAAGAAATGTTTTCATTAATGCAGATACCTCCTAAGCCAGAATTTAGCCTTAATGGGTCAAAAGTCACCTGCTACAGGAGCACATCCTTTAATTGCCTTTATCTCAATTTTTCATCTTGAAAAGTCATAGACAGCAGTTTACTTGATTTGGATTCTTCATTCTTCATGTGCAAGTGTTGTTCCCTAAATATCAGCTAACAAAGTGACGATAAATTTGGTGAGCTTTTAGCAGTGGTGGGCCGTCAGGGCCTGCAAGGCTTTCTCTGCAGGCCTAAGAAAATATCTGAATCACAGACTTATGTTAATTATATTTTGTCCATGGATACTTATTAAATATCTCTAAATAGTCTGTCCGCTTCCTTTCATAGCTTTTCCCCTGGTTGTGCTGCTTCCAGACATGCATTTTCATATAAAAGCATTAAATCAATCACATTTCAGCCATCATTTGTAGCTAGGAAGGGTCAAAGTCATAGACGTCTGCCAGGGGGCCTTCACAATCCGTTCTGCTGGCCCCCCTAATTGAAAATGCATGTGGATTAAACTGTTGCTTTAACCAATCAGATTTTAAGTTGGTGACACCAGGGCCTTCTAGAAGGCCTAAGGCAACGTCACCGTATTCACACCCGCTGATTGGATAGTCAGATAGCGTACCAGCCAAAGCTAGCAAACTAACCAAAATATAGTTGTGTTGGTGTAATAGCTATTTTATGATTTGGTGGCATATTTACTGTCAAGGCCATTTTCAAAACTGACTTTTCAAGAAAAGTAAGTGAGTAAAATGTTGCTTTTTTCCCAAATAATATAGCGAGTTTATGATGATAATATTGATGTTTTTTTTTATTTATTTATTTTTTTTTGGGAGGGGGGTTCGCAGCTGTAGCTGCAGTAGTAGAAGACTTGTGCACCCCTGATCATTATAATGTATTTTAGGCTTGTCCCGATCCGATATTTGGATCGTATTGGCCGGCATGAGAAAATGCCGATCCAGACTCCAGATCCATTTTTTTTTAAAGTCCGATCCCACACGAGCATTAGCATCTGTAACCTGCAGGGCTGTGTCCTAAACATTAAGTTGTTATTAGAGTAAATCCCTGTTCAAGATGAGTCTGATAACTAAGTAAGTAGCTAAATAACTTTAAACTTTAATACAAAAAGCTTGATCGGGACATCCCTACTGTATTTCTACATAATAAGATGATTTCTCTAACCATAAAATAGTTATTGAGGGGTGAATTGATTCAGACGGAGCACTACTGAAGGCCTAGGTGTGAAATGCATGATCCGCCACTGACTTTTAGGGAATGTCTATTAACTTGAAATGTTAACATCTAATAATAAAAAGCAACTAATTTATGCCTGAGGCACTTCTAAAAGTACAGAACAGGACTTTCTGTTTCCAGAAATATACCAATCTTAACTTTCAAGAAACAGCATACATCAGAGGTGAATTAATATTCCAAGGACACAATGCTGAGAAATGAATAAACTGAAGAGTTCACTCCAAAATAAATAAAAAAATGAATCGGTTCAATTAATTTTGGAGTTAAACTCTTCAGTTATTCCCATGCCAAGCCATGCAGTGAGAAGAAATTAAGATTTCAGTTGAATATGAGTTTTACCAAGCATACTGTTCCCTTCTGTCAGGGTGGTCGGGCAATCGTGAGCCGATTGGGAGGCAAGTTCTGCTCCAGGGGACCCGTCATCTTTTTCTTCACCTGCATTTCCATTGATGTTCAAATCCGGTCCCAATATTATTCCATGTTTCTAAAAAAAATTTTTAAATGTTAGCACACCAGAATTCTGCAATTTCATAGCTTAGGATCAATAAAGTATCTATCTCTCTATTAGTAAAAAAACAAGAGAAGTATCTAACACACAGAGTACCTTTAGAATATCTTTGAGCTTCACCACCTCCTCTCTGAGCTCATCTCGTTCAATTCGGATAGGATCTGTGTACTCTTTCTGACGCTCTAAAGCCTGAGCAGAGCCAGTATGAATAGGAATGGAAAAGGGATTTGATAATAAGTGAAAAGATGGAAAGAGAGAAGTTCTATTTTCATGCAAAGAAGATACTTTATTGGGGTCAGTAAAATGTAAAAGAGAGGGATTCACAAAGTATATCCCATATGAATGCTGCAATAGGGTTCAAATTGCATACCCCGATTTTTTTATCCTTCCACTCCACAGTCTCCTGCAGGTCAGATATTTCTCTGACAAATGCATCTTGCTTCATACGCAACTGACGGATCTCCTAAGCAGCAGAAGATTTAAAGCAAAGTTGAAAGGAAACAGAAGTAAGTGTAGAGAAAACATGTTCTGCGTGATAAAGGAGCAGAAAGTTGTGAAAACAGCCAAAACATGCAGTCCTAGTCAAACTAAAAACAAAAACTTTTTTTTCTATTACTGTGTAATAGTATGTCAAGCTATTTCGAAGCAGTTGCTGCACTGTCCACTACACTCATTGTGACACTCACAATGAGTTTTCAAGGGTGTAAAAATACTCACGTTTAGGAGCTCCTCGCTTTGTTTTAAAGTCTCTTTCATTTCATTGAACTGAAACTGAAGCAGGCTGTGAGCATGTTTCTCTCGTTCGTGTTCCTGCATGAAAGTGAGACAGCTTTACATATAGTCAGCTCAGCTGTTTTCATTTTTAAAAAAAAATCACACCAAAGGTATCACAGAACAGTCACTCTGGCTAAGAAGATGACTAATTTAAATCCTGGTGTAATTGCATTCAGCAGTAATAACCTCATATCAGCTTAAATCTACACCATCATAATTTTTCCCAAAATCTTTTTAGAATTTAATATTACAGCATTTTACATCCACTCACAATATTATAAGCAGATGTGTTCGACTAAAATCCAGATTTCAGTCTGTGTAGGACAGAGCCTTGCAAATTTATGATGGAATTTAGGGTGTTGAGGTGGTGTTCCACGATAATTAAGCTTTATGTATTAAGCTCAAATGAACTTGTTCGCCTCAATGTGCTAGTTTCCAAAAAGAAATTGCTCTGTTATGGGGCATAATAAACTTTAAAAACTCTGAATAAATCTAAGTAAAAATGTGGTATAAAATGTGATATAAATTAAACTAAAAATGTGATATAAATTAAACTAAATCCCATAGTTTATCAGCTGTACCTTGGCTTTCTCCTCACACTCCCGGCGAGACTCAGACAGCATCTCCTCCAGCTCCATGAGTGAGTCTTTAAGTGTATCCACCTGATACATCAAGTTATTTTTCTCGTTATCCAGCTGAGCATTGGATACCATGGCCTTACGAAACTTCTCTTCCACTTCTGCTAAAGCTTCCTAATGAAAAGACACAATGAAAAGCAACATTATAGATGCATGTCCGATCCTTAAGCTAAACAATAAATAAAGATAAGAATATATGATATTAGTAATGGATATGTGCAGCTAGCAGAGGTAAAGCCTTGTACGAGACTCAGCGAAGCAACTTTAAATATTTGGAAGTAAAAATTTGTTGAAGCAGCAAAAGCTGTTATACAAATGTCAAAATGAAAAATTGTGACCTTCACAGTTGGATTGCTGTTTTGCGCTTTTATACAAAAGAGAGCCTAACAGCAGAAACAATACATTTTGCCGTTGAGATTTGACCCTCACAATAGAAGTCAATGTCTGCCAGTTTTCTTTTCCACCTCACCCAGAGCACTAATACTATTTCAAAAATGCTACAAAGACATACAAACAAACATACAAACAGACAAAAAACATTTATAGTCATGACAACATAACAGCCATTGTTTGTTGAACTATAGGGGTCGAAATCTAGCTCCATTGTAAAGAAATAAGAATAACTGAGGACAAGAAGATGATGTTTTGGGCAGCAAAACAGTTAGCTCTGATTGTGAGCTCATTAGCCTTCGAAGGGTCCAAGACTTCTACCTTAATTTCTTTTAGGTTCTGCGTGTACTTGGTTTCCGCATCTTGAATTTGATCCTTGAGTTCATGTATCTCCTGAAGAATGAGTGCGACAATGGTAAGCAGAGAAGCAGTGTAGAAAGGTGAAGCAGAAAAGTTGTTGGCCAGATGATGACAGTTTGACGAGCATTTAGAATACAAAATTGAAAGAAAATGAATAGGACACAGCATTGAGCAAAACGAAAGACAGAGTTGAGAAAACCAGGTTTCTGATGGTTGTGTGGTGCAAATTGGCAATTATTTTCATGATTACTGATTCACTAGACTAAGAAAACAAATGGTAAAAACAAACATAAAAACATTTAACAAGAAGCAGAAATTGATATTAAGCTTATTTCACTGTCAGGATGCCAAACTACAACAGATATAAGAAATTATTTTTTCAATAGAAACAAATGTTAACAATGCTGCATTGGTTTGGGAAGTAACTGCAAAATAAGCAACTGCTCATTTTTGAGTAGAAGTAGTTCTTTAAGTTAACCGTTTCAGTATCTGTCCAAATGAACTATTTCAACAGCGAACTAGCTTTTCAACAGTAGTATGGGCTTGAAATTACTATTATAAATAAAGAAAATAACTGGGCATTACTTTGATCTCTCGAATAGAGCCCTCAGGATCCACGGTAAAAGCCGTTTCTCCGCTTCCTCTCCGGGAAGATGTCCCACCCAAAGAGGTGAGGGTTGCTGCTGTTAAAGCGGACGCTGCTCGAGATCCCTAATGACAGAGACATAAAGAAAGTCATTACTCTTCACAGACTAATGGCAGCAAAAACAATGGCTTTTTTTTTTTAACAAAATTTTTATTAAAAACAATGGCTTTGATGAGAGTTGCTCACCTTCTCAAGAAATTCTCTGTCCTCCACCTGTGAGGGAAAATAAAAACTAAACTGTTATAGCACACAGACAAAGTTCAGGGGGAATGAGCATGGGGAACAGAGGAGGTCCCATAATCCAAACTACAGCCATCTGAGCAATTGCTAGAAAATGTCCTATAAAATATGATTACAAAAAAGCAACAAAACACATTTCCAGACATCTCCCCCATTTGCTGTACATTCTTCAAAATATTGAAGAGATCATGCAAAAAAATAAAAATAAATGCGCGAGACATTAACACAGCAAATCTCTTTCAGAGATAACTCATGCAGACTTAGTGAAGTTTAAAAACACATGAAACTGATTGTAATCTTCAATTGTTAAGTACAGATGTGCAGACTAGGTTGTAATGTACACTTTTTGATCAAAGGCAAATCACCTCAGCTGAGACAAAGTCAGTGAGCAACCATGTGCAGTCAAAGTAAACACAAGAAATGTGGGTTTAAAAAAAAGACCAGGCTTCGTAGATGTTTACCTTAATTCAACAATTAAACTTCTAAAACAATCATCCCTACACAGACCAGTGAGCAGTGCTAACCAACATGTCATTAGGGTCATCAGGTGGGAAACCTCCTTTTGTCTGTGTTTTGTCTAGTTAACCACGTTACCTCCAGGAGGAAAGACAATGATCACTGGTGTCACAGAGTCACTCCTTTAATGCCAGCCATCACTGCTCCTCACACCACAGCAACCATCTCTTCTTCCATACCTGGAGAACTATTATCACCTACCCCAGCCTACAGGTCACAGCGGGGTTTGAGGGTAGAAATAAAAGATAGATAGATAAGTAGGAATGGATGCGAATCCTGCTTCGGATAGGGGGTAACGAAGTAAAAGTATAGGAGGTGCCATAGGTGGAGGCAGTACAACACACACTAGGAGAATCAGCAGACAAACTTTCCAACAGTCATCAGCAAATATAAGGTGGGCCACCTGGTTTCAAAACGCTCACATTGGTCACATCCTCCACTTAAATACTTCCTAGATTTCTCACTTGCTCCCCCCAAACGTCTGTCTATCCTAAGTGCTCCCTCTGCTGGGCCCCTCCACTACTATAAGTTTTCAAAAATCCAAATCCATTGACATGTCCTTCACTATTTTCCTCACAGTCTGTCCACTTACACCTAACTCCCTAAAGAATCTGACAACAAACCTTGTGGAAAAAAAAATCCTCTTTATCCAACTTAAACCAGATAAAGCCTAACTTTCCATTCTCGCCGCTCTGCTTCTGCCCTGTGTTGTCAGCTGCCCTATTCACAGTACTTACTAGCTAGGCTTGGTTTGAATTCAAAGTAGACAAGAAACTTGTTCAACAAAAATGATAAAGAAAATTAAAACCATGGACCAGACTCAGTGTATAATTCCCTAAATTGAACAGCTAAACTTCTAATACTACGTCCCTATATAGACCAGTGAGCAGTGCTGACTAAGCAGTGCTCACCAGAATGAAGGGCATAAAACTATATGCAACAATGCAGAAACTCGGCTTGTGTTGCCTCAACCCCCAGATGGATAGGGGATGAGCACAAGGTATAACTTTTGTTACCTGAAACACGCAGTTCTGATTTCCCTCAAAAAACCTGCCAAAAGAACTGCAGCTGTCCTACAGCAGCAACCGGGGAGCAACACAAACACTCAGGATGCCAGAAGCAAAAAATCTCACTGAAAAGAGGAAAAAACAATCATGATTGATATATGAGGAAAATAGAAACCACTTAAACACACCGAATGAAAAACAATAACAACTTTGTATTCTGGTGAAGCAGACAGCTTCATCCACTCATTGCTAATGAACCAGTGAAGACTTTCTTTCCAGTTGGTATCAAATTCAAATTTCATTAGCTTGAATCAGTAGCTGCACTGTATGTTTTCAATGTATTCAAAAGTCACCAAGTAAGATCACTGGAGGAAGTGAAATTCACTTTTTAACATGCAACCATGATTCTTGTATTTTAGAAAAAAACTTGACACTGTGCTGATAAAAGGCTCGGACGGGTCCCATTTGGTACATGCACTGTAAGTGTAGGAAGAGCCTTGAAGCTTCCCTCGTCTGTTAAAAACAGGGGAATAAAAAGCTGGATCGAGACTAGCACAGGGTATGACTTCTGTGAATCATTTGATTTCCCTCTGGAGCAGAATTATACACAATAATAGATACATATATGTATATAAATATATAAAATACCACACCCTGTCAGAACCATTAAGATAAGAGAGGTTTTTGGATTAGTTTTGAATCTCTATATGTAAATGATTTAGCCATGGCAAACTACATCATGCAGTAACCTCATTGCCATACAAGTTCATACTAGGAAAGACCTACTCACTCTTTCAACACCGAGTAAGTAGAAATTGCACATTAGCTCTGACAAAGGTTGCCACTCGATAGAAGTGCACATGTAACCATTAGCTACAACACTAGAGAGGGTCTAATAAAACATTAAAATGAACAAACATGCAAACACTGTTTTTTTCTTTCCACGGTCTACCAACTGCAATTCATCACCGACTTTCAACTACGTGATAATCAACACTCAACACTGATATGCTATATTGTTCCAGATGCATAATGTTAGCCTACACAAGCAAAGATGCTTGCAGATGTTGATGGTGTGCCAGCATCACTGGCACACCATCAATAGTGAATAAAATCTATGCTGTGAATAGATACTTCACATCAAACAGAAACACTTTAGTTTAGTACATTCAAGTGCTCATATGGCATTCAAATTGTTACATGAGGTTTAAGAGATATGATTAGTTTAAAACTTTCATGGCTGTAGGGGGACTCTCACCACTGGACTGGCACAGGCTGAGCTGGCCCTGCTGGAGGCTCTGGAGCTGGAACTGCGATAACTAGTGTACTCTAACGGCTGCAGAGAGAGGACACTATTATGTCTCTTCTAACCAGCCCACACACAAAAAAATGATGAAAATAAAAAACAACAACTTTTAATCACCTTGGGGGACATTAGGTAAGAAATTAGTCAACAAAAATGTGACTAAGTCTCCGATTCAAAACAACATGTTGGTCAAAGTCCATTAAAAAACAGGGCACAAAGCACTCACTGCATTACTTTATTGCATGCTCACATTTAGATACCAATAATATCTGTTCATTTAAAAAATAACAACAACAGATACTATCTGTCAGATAGTGTTCCGACACTTTTTACACATCTGAGTGACACGTGCATCACACCCCTGTTCCATAAGCTTACGTGGGAGGCGGCGCTGGTGACTCGATGGGACCCATTGCATAGACTGTCCTCATATAAGGAGCTCTGTACACATGATGAGACACATGCACATTCCTGGTAAAAAGCGTGTGACAAGGACAATTTCTATGATGAGTGGTAAGAAAAGGGTGCGATTTAACATAAGAGGGAAAAAGTCAGGGGACATTTAACTAGAGCAGTAGATCATTATCATTTCCAGACAAACTGGCACACTTTTAGCTACTTGTGCAGGTGTGAATGAGTAATTGCTTTTGTCACTTAACACTGAACAGAAGATAAGCTGGGAAGTAATCAACCCTATGACATTGCTGATTGGTGATGTGACTGAATGACCTGTGGAGCTAAAAAACAAGAAAAAAGGAATGAACTATTATGGCAAAATATTCCTGTTATGACGAAATAATCTTATCTTTTTGGTATTGTAAATGAGTAAATAAAAAATTATGTTTGGACAGGCTCCAAAATTCCTTATAATTCCTAATCCTTGAGCATGTTTCTGTATCTGGGCTCAGCGTTTGTCTGTACCGCATACAGACCTGATAACCATTAAAAGTTGAGCCGACAATTCTCGAAGAAGATACACCATTGAGACTGTACAAGTCAGAGGAAGCATAAGAGGCCTGGAAGGAGTAAGCAACAGAGATGAGCAAGGGTAAATATGGAGATACATGAGGGGAGGGGACAACCCAACATTTGAATAAGTCAACAAAATGAAAATGATTTATCTGACTTTTTTTAACATTATATCAACACTGTGCAACTAATGAGTAAGAAACAGTGAAGTTTGTGCCTTCAAATCTAAACGTACACACATGCTTCAATGATACTTGAGATTTTCATCCACTAAAGCTTCTTGTTTGCATTTAAAACTGATTTTTGGACAGGCTTCAGATAAACATTATATAGATATTCCTATAGTATTCCTAATTTACCATTATTACTGCAAAGGTGGAAAACAAGACATCTAGCATTGTTTTTAATACATTTGAGCAGAGAGATAACAAGAATCTCCTGCACAAAAAGATATAATTCATTACACATCCAAAACAGGACCTTCAGTGGTCAGAAACATGTGAGAAGAAATCCCAGAACATCAGACAGTGCAAGCAAACAAGCAATATGTACATGAGGCCCTCACTACAATAATAAACTGCTTTCAGTTCAGAGCCACCCACCGGCTGCAGGTCTAATCTGTATGGCTGTGAGACCCAGCTGTCATCACACAGTCTGGGAGTCTAAGGGGCAGGGAGCACAGGTGAACACATCAATCAATAACAAAGAAAACTTTGATTTACCCCATCTGCTCTAACAACGCACATATTTGTTTGTTCATCGGTTCAGCTTTATCTAAAAAAGGTTGCTGCAATGTGCTCATGTGAATTAGATTTTTTTGTTACATAATGCTACCATTTCAGACTTCTCGCTAACTAAATCTCCCTCCTTTAAAAATATAATAATGCTTAAACAATCTAGAGACGGCCATCTGAAAATAGATAGTCATCTTTTAGAGTCACCTCACTGTGAGAATAACTTTCTGGTGTGTGATTTATTGCTTCAACACAATGGCAAGGTGATATCCTGTTTCAGCCTGAAGACAAGCAAACCATCATCACCTAAAATTCCCCCCCAAACAGACAGACAGACAGGCAGACACACACACACACATGCAGCAGTTTGCACCAGAACCATTGAGTTGAACACATAGTAAGTCTTGCTCAAACCAAATGATAAAAATATAATCATCCAGAGCACTGAAATAACATAGACGTGTGTTAACTCATACATACAGCGCATGACAACAGAGGTAATTTAATGTGGATTGGTGTTGTGAATGTGGCTAACACACAACGTTAGATCTATCTTGGAGAAGCTAGAGATCCTGCTTTCGTTACTGTGTATTGAACTCTGCTAACATGATAGGAGTGGGACGAGTGATGAGACACAGCTAAAAGTTTTCCTCTCCTTGTGGTATTGCACTGCTAACAAGCATCCCTTTATTTTACAACAAATGTCTGTGCCACAGTCAGTTCAGCATGCATCTACCAACCCTGCCAGACACGACACTGTAATCGTCATCGTAGCTATTTCTCTGGAAACAAAAGACAAGAATGAGATGCACTGATACCACTTCTGTCCAGGTCCTTATTTCCTTCACAATTACAGAGCTCTTACATACATCTCTGTCTTTGTGCTTATGCTTCTTCTTTTTCTTAGACTTCTTATGCAGAGAAGAGCCCTTAGAGAGAGTGAGGGGAGGACAAAAAGAGATGAAGAGATATAACACCAAGCTAAGACAAGAGCAGAGAGTTTGGAAAATGCAATAAAAACATACGCAGTCCATTTTTCGAACAGGTCCTACAGTGGTTAGATGCCCAAAAACACATTATGCTAGTTGTCAAAGGTACATTGAACTGGCTTCAATATAGTGAGAATCCCTTCACAGCAGCAGCAACAAGCTTGAATAATCACTTGATACAGTTTTTCTCTGCATCTTCAAGCCTGGTTCACGCAAATAATGACTAAAGTTTTCCATAATGTTGCATAAATCACAAACCTGGTAATGGAACAGTTCCCTTTTAACATGCACACAATAACTAGATGCTCAGCATTAAGCGTAAATATCTTTATATCCATTCAGTCTATCCTGTGTTACAAACATGCTTTGTTAGCCTTTGAACAATGTAGGCCCTTACCACTCCACTGTATGCTCCCACTGAGTCAAGATCAGACTGAAAATAACAGACATCATCAATATGGGGCAGTAACAAAATCAGTGCCTTGTTATCAACAAGTACACAGTCTATTTTTGTCAGAAGTAAAGACAAAAAAGAGAAACAAAGTTTGAAGAACAGTTTGGATGCTTGAAAAATCTTTTGTTTATCTTCCTTTTTTTCCCCGCATGGGCTGTTAAAGAGATACTGACCCTGATGCTGTCACGGCTTCCCACTGAGATCCGCTCATCATCGTCTGACAGCTGTGTGGAGAAATGGATGGTTAGGGTTTTTGGAATTGACAATGTTTGATTCATGTCAAGAATTACAACATATTTGTATGGCTGCTTTTTCTTCTGCATGACTACCTTTATCTGTGGAGAACGACATTTAAAGTACAGGAACCGACTATGGGCCTTTCAAAAATAGAAAGAAAGGAAAAGCATGTGTTGGAAACAGAGGGAGAGCTACAAACCATGTGTACGCGTGTAGAGCGAGAGTATTTCTCACTGTCCTCCTGGGTGAGGGAGAAGAAGGGTGTAGATGCAGAAGAGATATGGTGAGAGATGTGCAGGAGGAAATAGATATGAAAACATAGATTGATCATTAAATGGTTTGAAAAGTTCAACCAGACAATGAATGAGAAGGAAATTTATAGCATTAGTTCCAGATAAACTTTAACCCTTTGGTAACTAGTTTTTGAAAAAAAACACAATTATATTTTTTAAAAATTCATTCTTAAATTCGTCGGCTAAACTTAGTTTTCAGTATATAACATATCAGGCAGTGACTGCTTGGTTAAAAATTGGTTCTCAGAGTAAGCTTAATATTTTACCTACAATGTTATGGTTGAAGTAATTAGAAAAACTTTCTCAATATCCTAAATTCTGGAACTCATAAGTCCTTTCAGAAATATTTGTCATTGAATATGTAATAAGTTGTAAAAAAAGAATGTCAATAAACATTCTTGGATTTGATGCTTTCGGTATATTAGAACATTTCACTCAGTGAGTAATACGGGAGTAGTGCAGTGACATGTTTACATTGCCATGCCACTTGCAACGATAAGTTTAGCCAATGTACAGACAATTTCTATAAAAGGATTCATGTCAGATTCAGAGACGCATATCATTAGACCAATAAAAAGAAAAACAAGTTATCAATGCAACAAAGCCACCTCACACGGTTTACACAGTTTTAAACACATGACAATATAAATTCAAACTTCATGTTATTGCTGTTGTTATTGGTGGAAAGCAGAATCTTAAAACTTCAGTCAAGTCACAAGCACATCGCCAACTGAAGTACATTAATGTCAGTAAAACTAGATCTGGCACACTGAATGTCACCGTTGCGGTTTCAACTCTGCTAGTGACAACAGTCAAGCCAGCAGATCAACTCCCATGCAGTTTCACAAAGCACTGCTGATCTGAAACTGAACATGCATCCAGACTCTCCGTACTCTGGCAGAGCAGTTGTATTCGGAGGATATTCAAGTAGCTAAAAAAGAGATACAGAAGAGGAACTGCATAAAAAAACACCCACATCATCAAACCACTATCAATCCGATACCAATACCCACCATGGTATTAATACAATCTATATTTAGTGCGCCCCTCTTTGTCAAAGCCTTATTCAAATAAAAGGTTTAAAAATATGTAGGGATTAAGCATCAAGCACACACAGTTGTTAATAGGATTTAGTAAAAGAGTTATATCATATTCTTGTACCATCCACTGTTCAATATCTCCCCATTTGCTGTCCGCCTGATCATCTGATTTGGTGTTCAAGCCATAATATTTCTAAGGAAAGACAGGGAACGAGGGTAAGAGTGAACAACCACCGAGTGCCATAATTTTATGGAACACAATCTGAAATAAATGCTTAAGTCGTTGAACGAAATGCAGTGAATTTGTGATGTGAAATGAGGGGAAGGATGAGCCTACCTTCTGCACCTGAAAGATCTACCGCACAGCCACAATAAAGGGGCACAAGGTTATTGGAGGACAAACAGGGGAGAAAAAAGTCATCAGCACAGAAAAATTAAAAGAGAAGTAAATAGCAAAAGAAAACATTGTAATGTAAGAAAAACAGAATGCGCTAAAAGGAACACGAAGTACCCTGCTGCTCAACAGTACCAAATTCACTGACCCTTAAAGGCCTCTGAGATCAGATATTTTTCTGTGATTCCTTATGGCTGGTATATCAGTGGCCCATCAAATTTATGTACCTTTGTCAGAGGCCAAAGGATCTTTTTACATACAAAGACAATACTTTTTTAACCATAATATATTGGGGGTTATAAATGTATTTTAATGGAGACTACTCAGATAAGCCAGATGACAATATAGATGACAATGTCACTTTCAAAAGAAAAAAGAAAAAAACGTTTCACTTTCGGAAGATAAAGAAATATGTGAATATATTACTTGGCTTAAATTATTTATTTTAGGATGAAATTCAAATAATTTTTTTTTTATTTTACCCTTTTTTTCTGCTTGTGCACCATCATTCAAAAGAGACATGTAATGAAAACTCAGCTACCGTTCGTCTCTAAGAAGAAGACAAAAATTTGCAAATATGAAAGGAAAATGGGCCAAATAAGATGGAAATGGTCATATGAACAAATACTAGTGAAAAACAAAAGATTGTGCATCCCTGATTTCCAGTAACTACTTATGAAGCAAATACACTCCGCAGACTTGCGTTGCCATCAAACATGACCTTGCCTTACTTTCACAGCAGTTTACGGTTATCAAAAATGTACCATTTGCTACACCATTTTTGCCTTTGTGAGCATAGTTCCAAACCTTCTCTTAACAAACCCAAGAAACCTAGAAAATACCCTCACTGTTGTATTTCCCATCCGAGCCTTCTTCTGTTTTAATTCCAATTTACAGCTACCATTTCTCCTAAACTCACAACGTACATGAATTTACTACATGGCTGTGCATACTTGCAGAGATTATTCTGTTGAGGACCTCAATGACAACACATCAACATATACAGTGATGTGTGGCCCTTGGGCAAAATCACACCTCACATCTCACCGATACAAATACGAGATATTTACTTTTCGTCATCTCTAAAGACACTGACAAGGTCAGGTTTAGAAGATATTCTATCAATAGTGGAAGGTTACATTCAACTTCTATCACAGTGAAGAGCATAAGCAAACATGAAAAATACAGAAATAACATAATTTGCAAGTAAGTTTTTGTGTACAATTGTCAGAAACTTCACAACAAACTCCAACCTCTCATTTCCCTGTTACTGTGAACTAATCAAATACAACAATTCATTCAAATTAAAATCACAGCAAAATCCCACAGCAATAGAACAATTTGGCACGCAAAAAAAGCTAGTCAGTTGGGAACCATCATAGGCCCATACAAGTTAAACAATCGGCCTACAAGCCTGTGCACATTCTGTTCAACTCACCACACTCCCATTCTTAAACAGAGGGGATCTTGGGCACCCAGTCAGGGCAGCCCTAAGCCCCCTCCCTGTCAGCCGACGTCCAGCCGTCCTGCTACCTTCAGAGAACCAAGAATGATGGCATCCTTCAGCATTCAGGGAGCAACAGCATTGAGGGTCATGCACACGGGATTACAGCAGACAGAATTACTAAGATCTGGAGCAACAACGGTATCCCACTTGGTTTGTATTTTGCTGCTATAAAAGTTTTGCTAATAGTCCATTCCTTGATTCTGTCTTTATTGTGAAAGGAAACATCCAGAAATTCCTGAGGCGGCCAAGAGTCCTCAAACCCATACCTCGAATCAGCACTACGACATCAACAATAACTATTTCACTGCAGACTAAACCAAGCAGCGCAGTGTACTAATCTTCTTTAGAACTTGGCTAAAAGGTTTAAGGGTCACACACACACACACACGCACGCACGCACACACTGTGTTTTAATCCGAAACCTGTGATTTGATTGCCAAAGAACTGAGCAGAGTTTTAAATAAGTGTGGAGAATAATTTTGGTAGTAGACTTAATGCCAATGTCCCAAACTTTATATTTTTTTCTAGCAATAGTTCAAGTGTTGCGGTGGAACAAATTTCAGTTTAGACAGGTAATTCCCAAATACGTCAAAGCTGACTAAAAACAATCTCAGTGCATTTGTAGTTCACAAACAGCTAACTTCATGGCAAAACATTTACTTTATATTTTGTTAACTCCTCTCCGAATGTAGTTTGATTGATACAACCATAGAGCTTTTTGATCGGTACTTAAAAAACCACAACACTATATGCCACATGCTTCACATGTTGTTCACTTGTTTATTGGTATACGCAATTGCAAATCTGGCAACCTATAAATTCACCTCTTTTTTGTTTTCAGTAAATCTGTGCAAAAATAGATGGAATTTCTTGATTCTCAGTTGCATGTAAATTTACATGCAACTTAAACATTTCTTAAACATTTCCCAAGACTTGTTGCAGAAATATTTGTCTGACTGTCTTAGTAAAGATACTCACATTCTCCACTTTGTTGTATGTATTCTCCATAACCTTTGCACAATTATTTAGAAAAAATAAATCTTGCAAAGAATGCAAAACTTGTTAAATTGTTTTGGAATTTTTGCAAAGATATTTTTTCCATATAGCTTGATAATTGAACTTCCAATCGCGCAGCTATCTTTCTAGCTTTTATAGTTCATCTGCATTCCAAACTGAGTTTTCAACAATGGCTTACTTGTTGTCTGCTTGATAATTCAAAAACACACAAATGCTAAAATATAACTTCAGTTTTAAATTTAACCTGAGTGCATGTGTTTCAAATTTTTAAAGTTACCTTACAGACAGATTTCTGATATTGATTAAATTATTACCATAATTACATATAATCTAACATTTTGCAACACGTAAAATAAATTCTGGAAATCAGAATAGATGATTAGGGTCAAATAAGAGATATGAAAACAAACTTCATAAACGCACTCATTTTTACTACATAACAACTCACATTTTTATCATATTTATATGGTTTATTAACCTATCAAACTAAAGAAATAATTCCTTTAATTGAACAGAAATAACTGCAAATTCTACAATCCCCGAACAGATCACATATACTGTAATCCTAACTCTAATGTGAAAGGCTAACTTGAGATAGTTTAGAAAGATTTTTGTTGTCCTGTCCATAGCTACAGGCTTATATATTACAAAAATTAGATTTGTGTAAGAACAAAGAAACATAGGTAGTTTAACAGAGTTTGATGTCAAAAGGTGAGAGGAAGATGTCTATTTGTGTCACAGATTACTGCAGGCTAAGAATAGTGTCCTCGGAAAAGTGCAAGTTCCCATGGTGAAGATCAAATGAGCTAAACAAAAAAAAAAAAGAAAAAGTCACGTAACATACAATTGACCTGCAATGCAAAGAGACACTTACACACAGATGTTTCAACTCAGCACCTGCATATGATGCCAAACAGAGTGCTGATAAATATCATGCAATCTGGAAGTGTTAATGATGAACATTCACTTGTCCCTTTTGTTAATGGCTACCGCCTATGTGACATTTTTCCAACAAATATTGATAAAGTGAAACATCTTTCAATTTGTAAGAAGTATAAGACATTGTTTACATGTCTGAAAAACAATAAGAACTGATTAAGGCCCACATGTTCTTGCCCAATTCAATCGACATAGGACTCTTTCGTGTATAAAAAAGTAGTTAACCGACATTCCAAGCTACTTGAAAATGTCACACTGAGCATGCATATAATGTTTAACAAAATATGACTGTTTGATGTAGAGGAACGATTAAAAATGTTAGGCTAATAAAATGATAGTAATAGAAATATATTTTTATACTGGCCCAATATGAACGATGGCAAGATTGTTTTTAAAAATCATACAATCACCTGTAGTAACTAGAGACTTAATAAATGTTATGGGTATTGCACTATATCATCACAGATTAATAACACTGAATGTGGTAATAAAAAAATAATAACAAGTGTTTATGTTTGTGTTTAATGTTTATAATACACATGAGATAATTGCCTGTTAGGAAAACACGCTTTCTCTTCCTCCAAGTTAATTTCCTTCCAGTATGCAAATTCACATTTTACTAATTATATTAATTTATGATTGCTCCCAGAGGTTAGGAGGCAGTCTTCTTCCAGAGGAAGACAGTTCAGGATGATCTCTCTCCACAGTGTAGAAGGGAAGATTTTCTTTAATGTAGTTGCACACAGATCAGCTAGTTATTTAGAAAGAAATAGACGAATAGATACTACTGTACAGAAGGCAGGAATACCAGGTTTTGCACAGTTCTCAAAGCACAGCAGCATGACTTGGCATCAGATTCAGACAGACAAGATTGAGAATAATTACATGCATGTTACATTTCTGTATTAAACAAACACATTTAATTCAGTGTCTGATAGCCTTTTTTTAAGGTATTTGATTATTTTAAATGTAGATATTTCCATACGTGTTTTTCATAAACATGAACTGCCAGGACCTGAGCTGGGGTCCTTATTCGTGTTGTTTACCATAGGATTAAAGAGCCACATAGTTAAGAATTTGACTTATTGGCAGTTAATTCTACAAGTCCAACAAAGATTTGCGTCAAGAAGACTTGTTGTCCTATCGTTACTTAGGACAATGTTTCGTATGATATCTCTTTTTGACTACATATGCAACAACCCTTTAGAAGGAACAACTTTAACTTATAGGGAGCCTCTGTATTCTATATAATGTTTGTGTACCTCTTTCTGTTGTCGCTCCAGCTCCTTCATGCGGATTTCTCTGGCCTCTGCCCTGGCTGCCCTCTTTGCTGCCAGCCTGGCCTCAGCCTGGAGTCAGAAAGACAGAGCCAAAAGTGAAAACAAACAAAAAAAAAACTTAAGTGAGACAAAAATAGACTTTGCAGGTGTCAACTGACACACGTCCATAAATGTAGAAAATATATGTGATCAAACGTCCAGTTCATTGGACACTAATTGACAGATTATTAGAAAATACACCGGAAATTTCCTTGGAAATTTGCATTACATTCAAATCTTACAGTAAATATAAATAGTAGTGTAGAAACAATAGTAATCAAGTATAATTTAACTCAGAACAAATTGCTGGACTGTTTAGCTGTATCAAGACTGATACAGTAATGCAGTGTGTATTCATATTTCTGTATTTGAAGTACTTCCTTATGCTCTTTTCAGCAGTCAGGCAAGAGCTGGGCCTTCTCCTTAAAAGGATCTCTCCGAGTGTGCTGTGTGTGTATGTCACAGAGTGTGTGTAAGCATTTCCTTCCTTTAACTTTGTGGTAGGCAATGTGCGGTCGCAGCCCTTTTGGCTCTAGGCGAGGCCACTGTAATACCTCCAACTATTGGCCCATGCACTTCCCCAATGTTAGTCACCAAGACTGAGTGAAAGGAACACAAAGAAAAGAGCTGAGTTTGTTGGAGTTTGTGGTTAAAGCTGTACACATGCTAAGAAACTTTACTGAATGTTTCTGTTAATATTACTTTAAGTAAAACAAATAACCAAACAGAAAACAACTGAAATTTGTCGCTGTGTGTGTCTACTAATGTCTGCTCCACCACCACGTCAATGTTGGACCATCGTGTTTTCATGTTAGGTTTTCATCATTCTTAGAGTCACTGCTCTCTGGTGGATCAGAGAACAGGGTCACAAACTTGAAAACGGCAGTTAACACTGGAAGACAGGAATCATTTGAAGTATGAACAACATTGAAAATCACTCCAAAAGGCAACAATAATTCTCTCTTATGGTTGGCTGATGTTAAATTACAGAAACTAACAACCATTTTCATAATTTTGTTTTCTGTTGGTCAAAAAAGCCTTGTTACCTGAGCAATGTTACATGTGTGGGGCCAATAAACCAAAACCAAAATTAAGTGAGACAACAACTCTACCTTTATGCTCACTGAATGAGCATACCACAATGATCATGATTGTACTTATTTATTTTATCGAACTGTTGTCAAAATGCTTCAACACTACAATTGCAATACAATATTTAAAGAACAAGCACTTGGCAGAGTATGGTGAGTTTTCAAGGCTCACTGCAGATATTGAAAAGTAGACCCAGAGTAGTCAGATGGCAGTTGAAAACAGCCCACAATGAGCCTGACAGTCAGAAGGCTTTTTTAAAACTAACAATTTAATTTAGGTTTATTTACACATTGCCTACCATTACTTTGGACACAGTCCAAAGCATGAGCAATCTGTGTACCAACTGAAAGGAAATAGTTTATAATATATAGAATTTGGGATTCATTCGGTCATTTAAGTCACAGAAACCCAAATGTCAAAACTGCCAAGATTGATCTAAAGCTACAGCAGTGTAAACCAAACATTTTGAAACATGTTTCACAAGGTCATGCTACTTAAATGGTTTAGCCTGCCGTCCCTTTTCTACAGTACAATAATTTCTTCTTCAGAAACTTTGTAGGGAGGTCTCAAAATATATTATGATGTCAGATTGTACTCTGGAGTTGACACATTTCATCAGCCTCTAGTGAGAGAGACACATCTAACTAGGCCAGAAGGCACACATTCTTTCTGTGTTCCACTTTACAGCTATTTATACTGACCTGTATGGACTTTCATTCACCCAAAACTGTTCTAATTCAGCATAATTTAAGTGGGATGGCTACACTCATGAGAGAAAATTATCCAGTTCCTTGTAAACAAGGATGCTCAAGATTTAAGATGGCAATTAATTCAAATGAGTACAAAATAAAACTATTTATTTTGAGCATTCTATGTACACACAGACTATGTGACATATTTTATATTCTGCATTCCAAATCTTGGGCGTTTTAACTCAGTTGACAATAATGACATTGGCCTTGTTAAAGACACAAGTCAGCTTTTCCATATTGCCGTACTTTAGGATGGCTCACTCTTATTAAATCTTGAAATATCTTAACATTTTTTTGTGGCAGTAACAACAAATTGTATGTTGCCTGGAACTGGGTGGTTCAGGCACAATCAGTTTATCTAACTTTGAATGCTACAAAAGCATGATGGGAGTGAGCTATACCTCTCAAGAAGTTACACAATGTAGCTCTATGAGGACAGTGAGAAGAGAGGGATTTCTCAAACATGTTTCCTTCATGGGGTGACTACAGAGTCACTTACTTAGGAATTTTGCTTCATGCCTCTGGACAGTGATACTAATTGATTGTTTATGAAAGGGCTTAAAACAGGGTGAAAGTAATTTCATGTTCTTGTCAAAGACACCATTCAGCAACAGGAATAATACTCTTCCTTAATAATTACAATAGAGAATATTAATTTCATTCATATATTGAACAATTTGGCTGTCCCTCTATTCCGTCACTACAAAACCTGAGAGGCCACTATGCCAACCTTTCATTTTACATTCCACATTTGCTTCATCCTGTTAGGGGGAGGGCAAGCTGACCCCATGTGACACTGGACAACAGTTTTGGTACACCACTGTTGTACCCTGTTTAAATCAGGACAATTCAGTGTTAGAACATTTCCTTAAAGTTATTTAAGACCTATCTATCGATGTCAATAAAAGACATGCATCCCCACTATTTTACAGTGATTTGAGGTCCCATGACAGACCAGCATTTAAATGTAAATCTTGCTTTATATTCCAGTTCAGTTTTATCAAAGTACTGCCACTCTCCACATACACAACTTGACACAATGTACCTTTTGAAACACAAAGTCCTGCCCCTACCGCTCCCTAAACTTTGGAAGCAACTCAGCCACTCAGCTCCAAATAAACAGGAAGGCGTTTGTGATAACAATCTACATGGGCTGTGCCTGGTGATGTCATCAGGAGGAAACTGCTAAACTCAGAGACACCACTTCCTTTTAAGGAGACATGAGTCAGACAAGCCAGAAGAACCAAAGTTAGTATTTTCTGTATGCACTCGTGTCACTGAATAGACAAGTGACTGTTTGGTCCCTTTTAGGGACAATTTAAGGCACAACAGGTGTTGAAAAAAGTCAACATACTTAAGACAAACGTCTCAAGGCTCAAATGCAAAACAGCTTGATACAAAAGTTAGTTTTTACATGACACATTAAGAATAAAAAAAACATAGCTTTTACATTCAGTCTCGTCTTATATGTTGGCCATTTTGTGTAAATGTGTGTTGCTTGCCCTAACCATTGAAGATTATTCTGTCTGTTAGCGCAGGACAGACTGTAGCATTCAGGCGTGCTCCCTTAAGGACTTAAAGAATGACGAGGGAATTGTTTGGTGGGTTTCCTCTTCTTTGCTGTCAAGGCTCAGACTAATCCACTCTAAATACTCAGCTCCCATCAACGCTTCAGTGAGCCGTTTACGGCCACGTACCACCAACCAAGCACGCTAATCCCCAGCTCAAGATCATTTGCACAAACTTGTACAGACAAAACAGACCATCAGCAAACTGTCGTGAGCTTCTTTCAAGTCAGCACTACTGTTGTAGAATCATACCCGACACCTTGGGTCTAACATCTGAGGGAATAAGCCCCCCCACTATAGGTCACCTGATATTGTGAAAATACCATGCAACTAAAAGCTTATGCCAAGTCTTCAACCACCAAAATATTCATTTTCTGACTTTCTGTTACAAAATAAATCCCAGTGTCTTATAAATCTTATCCCATTAAAGCAAGCTTGTCAAAGTTTTGGCAACATTTGTCTGACATTTGTGAAGGGTCCAAACTGATTGTAAACAATTCAGGATACCCAATAAACAAGGTCACAAGGTGGTATAGGCTGGTAAAAATTATCTCTGGTTTTGATGTTCCAGTGCATAATTTCTGAACCGATTTGACCAGGAACTCATGGCAAGATTGTGATCTTGAAAATTGGTTTCACAAATAGTTCCTTAGAACTTGGTCCTTTATTTCATCTTTACCATTCCCAAGAATGGTATGATAGACATTACAATTGTAGTTCATCCCTCCTTTCGTCAGTACACAATCATATGTAACCATGGCACCATCGCATCTTCGCTAAAATCAGAGATCGGCATTTACATTAGCTGGTCAAGACAGTGGCATTTGTGTTTACATAGATGCATGGACTACATGCTGAGCGAAACAGTTTCCAGTCATATGAGCAGCTATGCCAGTCTGTATATAAATATATTTATGAGTTGAGCTTGATCCTGTTATAAAAATACAAACACATGACAGTTACAAAAACCTTTGCCAAATCCAGTATAATGAGTATTCCAGTATCATCTTTGTTTTATTTGCTTGAAGGCTCCACTAACTTCTTAATGCTAAACATAATGTACACTTCACACTTGTGGGAAAAGTAATTTATTTTGCTTAATCATTACAAACCATGTATGTATTATGTCTGGGGACTAAAAGATCCACTGCCATGGTACAAAACAGGAACCCTTCGTGTTGTGTGAAGGTGCTAAACCTGTATTTGATACCACAATAAAAAAAACTATTGTGGTATTCTAATAAAAACTATCAAGTTTCAAAGTTGAAGGAATCTTTCTTGTTATGAGTCGGCAATGAAGTCAGCAGCAATGCAGCATTTTAGTCATTGCAGCAATCATCCAATAAACAAAGGGGAACAAAAAAAAAATTAAATAGGAGCAAATAGACAATGATGAATAAAAGGAAAGTAAATCTACCTATTTAGCAGACCAAGGGACGAAGAGTGTTTGTATTAGTCCTGCATTTTAGCAGGATGTACTTCCACCTTGACGGAAGCAGCAGGAACTTGTGAGCCAAAGGGTGGCTCTGATTAGTCAGGATCGAACAAGCATTGCAAAGGACACTGGTTTGATACAGGGCAGAGAGATCATTAAAGGCTAATCCCTTAAATTTACAGACACTGTATTACAATCCACTGCAATCTGTTTTTATTTTTAAGAGAAAAAGAAGTCTACCAAAAAATACAACAGAATAGTAAAAGCGATTCTATAAAACAAAAGTAAAACAGTTCCATAAAAGTAATGTCGATGTTAAATTTTAAAGATTTATTTTATTTAATTTGTGTTTATATTAAAAAAGGAAGACTCGTACCAGTCAATTAATTCCTTCACTATGGTTCCATAATCAGGACTGTCATTTAATAAAAGCCAAGCAAAGGACCTGGCGAGTAAGCACCACTTCATTATTAAAATCACAGATATATATAAAAAAAATTTAAAAATCATTAGAAGGCACCAGGTCGTACATTTCTTTTAGAGAAACATGGGATTTTTTAGCTTCCACCCCAATTTTACCTACTCCCATGCAGGGTGAAACCTTCCTGCATGCTCTCATCCTTGTATTTGTTTCATACATGGCAAGTTTGAGCTCCTTGATGAGCTTTCATGTTCAAAAAGGCAAATGTTTCTTTGATTAATTATGCTTTGACACTTTTTTGCCATTCCCCCAAGGAATAATAGAGGACTCGCAAAAAGCAACATGAACAGAGACAACTTCAGTTAGCTTGTCAAGATCCACACAAACCTTCTTCAGCCTCTAACACTGTTCATTTTGAATTGAGCTTTGATGCAATTGTGGAAAGAATCACTCCAGCATGTAAACGTTCAACTAACCTTAAATTAGCTAACTGAAACTTGCATTTGCTTGTTCATGAAACCAATGACCTCAGATTAATTCCTATGTCACATAGCAATTTTGTTTTCGGTTCAGTCGGTTAGCTAATGCTTTTTCCAATGTGATGCCATTCAGTCTTTGGTGTTTTAGGAACCACCACATTAAATTCAATGCTCGATCTATTTCCATCAAATCCTGTCAGTGACATTAGCATGTCAAGACAACTACATGATGATCTTCAAGCTAAAGTTCAAATGGATATTTACTGTGGATCACATATTGATATTATTTCCTGCTACATGGTCTCCTCCCATTTGGTCAGTAATAATTCAGGTCATCAAAGTTAATGAAAGGATAAACGTACGGCAACTTGACAATAACAAAACATTACTTTGAAAATAAGCTTGCACAACTTGCACATCACTGCACCAATTAACTTATCAGTGGTGCCAAACAATTCCATGCACAAAACTCTCTGTTCCATGCTAGTGAGACAGCCAGCTGGTGCACCACATCCATTTTTCTCCATTCCCATCCCCCCTCCAACAGTCCAGATCTAAAACAGGGTGCAGCAACAGCTGATGCTTTAGGAAGATCTATTTTTAAAACTCTTTGCAGAATGGGTCAACCCATCAGGGCTGGTATACCAACTTCTCAGTGGGCAGCTACGGAAGTACTTCACCCATATACATCTTTAAAGAACAGACTTATCCCCCTGGAGGTTTCCTGTTTGGGCATTGGTGTCCCACATGTTCAGAAGGATGAGGACTTTGTCAATCAAATTAAATCTCTCGAATATCATAAATCAGAGCACAAGGGGTCAGTCACAATCCTCAAACCTCCTGTAAAATTCACACAACTGAAAATAAATTATCACCGGAAACTATCACCTGAAAAAGGAACCTGCAGCATCAGACATTACAGAGTATAAAAACTCAGAGATTATGGCAAAACGACCAAACCTTTGAAGAAGTTGGCATTACTTCAGAACCATATTCAGATTTCGCAAGAAAACAACAGTGTATAGTTGCATTAGCATGTCACTTTATTTGCAAATTAGCTGAAACATTCGGGTTTGGTTATCAGTGATAAAACGTCCACATTCCTGATGAACGCACCTAAACATGACCACAGTTAAGATGATGGCCGAGTTCACGCTCAAGTGCTCAAAAGCAGAAGTATTTAATTAAAATTTCTCATTCACTCATATTTGACACTACTGAACACACAACACACACACACACACACACACACACACATATATATATATACATATATATATATATACATAGCACACACATAGTAGCGATGTACATGTGGTGATATCTATGTTTTGAACACTCGCCCGGCAGTTACCTCTCTGGCTATGAGATTTAAGGCATCCTCCTCTGCCGTTGACTTATCCTTCTTGGTAGATCTTTTTCTTCCTGTTCCCTGAGTTCCCATGTCGTCAGAAAAGCTTATCGGCTCCTTCTACTTTTTAATTCACACTTGTTGGTCCAGTGAGACGTTCAATAATCCAAACAGAGCCGTAGCCGTAGCTACAGTGAGGTGGGTCTCATGTGTCATTAAAATGCCAAGTTAAAGACGACACAAGCCGCAGCTGGTTGAGTTCTCAGCGTGGGTCATTTTCATACATCCGTTTTTACACTTCTTCCTGTGTTCCTCGTGCGACGTTCAAATGAACGACGACGCGTTAGGCTACTCGAAACTGTGTGACGGCGTCAGCTTCTGAACCTCCCGCGTCAAAAACGTGGGTTTTGGGTATTCAGTAAAATGTCATTCCTTTGCCTTAAACCCAATCGGTCAACCCTTTCCACTTGGTGTAAACAAAACAAATCTGACATTTTTAAAGACGAGTTATTGCTTGAAAGTAAGTATTAAAAAGTTTCTTCCCATCAGATTTCATAATGACACCGAAGAGTTGAATGCAGGGGCATCGTCCTCGAGCATGTATGGAGGGTGAAGAGTGCCAAAATACACAAATAAGCAACTCATTAAATTATATTTTTAAAATGTGTTATTAATTGATTGAAACTGGAAATAAATGATTTATTACATATATAATTTTGATTTTAATAAAGCTAATTTGATTATCTCATAATTCAATTAATCATTTCACGTTCCTGATGTTAGGACAGAATTAGAGCCACATTAAAATAAGTTTTTAAAAACATTATTACAAGATTAAAGTCGTTATCAAAGATGGCGAGAATAAATTACGAAATTAAAATAGTGATTAAATATGGAAAGAATAAATTACAAGATTCAAGTCGTTATTAAACATGACAAGAATAAAACCCCTTTGAATGGCCTGTATCCACCGATAACCCTGCAGTCGACCACCTCCAGCCATTTCCCCGCCTGGTTATTTCTGCAGAAAGGATGCATTTTCTTGCATGTCATTTATAACGTCATGATACTAGGCAATCTTATTCTGATGTGCCAAAAGATTAAATATCTCCTTGTTTGTGGAACCTTTTCTGAAGTACATTTCCACAAATTCCATGCTTCACAACCCTCATTTTATCAACTGTCGTCTTCTAAAACAGGTTAGAATATTTGACGACTTCATTCTCGTAATTTATCCTCGCCATATTCAATAACGACTTTTGTCTCGTTATTAATTCCCGACAATTAAAAAAAAAGTGGTCCTAATACTTTGTTGTGTGAGATGAAGCACATCCTGGATGTTCAAAATTTGTGCAGTGTTGATCTGTGGTGGTGGCTCAACAACCGGAAGGATGTGGCAATTTCTTCTGTAGATACTCCCATCAGATTGGATGATGTAGGAGTGCGGTTGTTTGCACACTTCCTTCACTATGCTCAACCAGTCGTGTCCCTTGGTTGTCTGCATCTTTATGACCTGTCCTTCAGCCAGTGGCTGTAGGGGTGACTAGAGGCGTCGTAGTACTGCTTTTGAATGATTCTTTTCCTGTGATGCTGAACAGTGACCTGATTTGTGTTCTTAGGAACTGGTGCTGGGAGTCTATTGCTGAAAGGAAAAGTTGAGCGTGTCTGTCGTGACATCAGATGCTCTGTATGTGAGCCAAGTGTTTTGTTCCTGACACTCAGCAGGTTGAGGAACACATCCGTCCTGTCTCCATGAGACCGGTCCACCAACTGTTTGGTGGACTGCCGGTTCAGCAATTCAACTTTAGTGTGGATACTGGGGATGCTGGTGACATGAACAAAGTCCCACTGCTCTGCAAACCCTTTGAAGTGCTGGCATGTGTAATATCTTGCGTTGTCAGTGATAAGGATGTGAGGTGATCCATGAAGAGAGAAGTGTCGCTTGAGGTTTGTGCTCACAGCTGCTAAAGATGCATTACAAAAGAGGTCAACTTCATACCACCCTGAGTATGAGTCCACCAACACCATATATTGTTTTTCATGCCACTTGAACACGTTTGTAGCTACTGTGGACCAGGGCAAAACTGGAACTGGATGTGTCTGTAGAGGTTCTTTCTGTTGGTGTGCCCGAGGGCTATTGCAGACTGAACATGACAGCAACTTCTCTGTGATGTCTCTGTTCATTGATAGCTAAAAGACTGTCATCCTCGACCTGCACTAGCTCGACTCCAAACCTGGGTGACTGCATGATATTGATGTATACTTGCTGCAGGGGGTGTGGAATGACAGTTCTGTATCCCATTGTGAGCTCGTCTCTATAGTGGAGGAAAGGACAAATAGGAAGGGGAAGCTGGTGCTCTTTGCGAGGCCAGCCATGTTGAATGACAGTGCTGAGGCTTTGTTAGACTTGGTATTGTGCTGTGTAGGCTTGTAGGAGGTGTCATCAGCTGCACCGTATTCTGGCTCTTCTAGCTCCAACTGGTATACTGATTGCGTATATTGGTTTATCTTCACATATCTATCTAAATATGTCATGAGCTGTACCATGTGGGGCGGATTTGGAACATTTCCTGTAATGATTCCATTTCTTGCAATTATGGCATTGCTGGCCAAAATGCAGCACATTTATTTCTTTGCGCAACATAGCTGTTTCCACAATTGCTGCCATTTGCAATAGTCTTGGTGTTCTGTTTACCATTTTGGGGTCTGCGTATTGTCCTTTTATACTCCCGATTGGAGACTGGTTGTACTGCAGCTACAGTGGTGAGGGTGGTCTGTTGCTTGGCTAGGGCCTTGGTATTTTCCTCAGTCACCTCATGTATTCAGGAGATTGATATGGATTTAGCTAAGGCAAAGTCATTGTCACGTAGCAGACTCTTTCTTATACTGTCATTGCTGATCCCATACACTATCCTGTTAAGCTGTCACGTTTCCAAAATGACAATTCCATTGTCTCACCTTGCTTTCTGGTTGCGTGAGTGGAATCTGTGTCTCTCCACTGTTTTGTTGTTTTGAGGGTTGCATATTTCTCGAAAATTACATTTTAGATACTCTGTGTCCTCTGTAGACTTAGCCGGAATGAGGATGGCTCCGTCGTTACCTGGCACTCTTACTTCTGCTGCATAAACGTATGAATGCTCCCATTCAATGGCCTCTGCTCCAACGAGATTACAAAGGATATATGCTTTCATCTTAGCATACGTGTTTCACCTCTTTGAAGATATCGTTCTCTCGTTCGTAAACCGGCCAATTTTCTGTGAAACGAAGCTGGAGCTGATGAAAATACTTTTCCTGGAAAAGTGGTAGGTGTGCCTACATACCAGTTATGTATGGTAACTATATCCAATCTCTCCTCAACACAATTGGCAATTAACTCCATCAAAATCTGGACCCAAATTAGCAAAAGCTTTGGCCTCCATAGGGGTTCAGACCTCTCCCCAATTATTAACAATCATCTCTTTCTGCCCTCCTGTTCCTGCTGCCTGACGATTTCTGGCAACAATTTCTAAGCACGGTTCACTCCTCTTCAATTTGTGTACAGGTAAAGCCTCATACAGTGTGAAGTTATACACAACGCCTTCTACGCTTACTTGAGGCTGTCCCATTTGTGTAATAGGCGTTGGTCATTGCTGGCTGACCACTCCTACACGTTTTGGTTCTGTCCCAGGCTTACTACATCCTGGTCTGAAATCTTCAAAACTCTTAGAGTTTGGCATACAATACTACAATACTACTAATACTACTATCACTCCCGAACCTCTCTTAGCTTTGTTTGGTGTCCCCTGTGAGGCTTTTAACTCTGAAATAATACAGACTGTTCTAGCCTTCATCACCCTGCCGGCGAGGAGTCTAATACTTCTTAAGTGAAAACACCCTCATCCTCCATCTTATAACAGATGTGTGAGGTGTTACTGACAATTAAGCTTGAAAAGTGGAGATATTTCTCATATTTTCTGTTACAATAATACTGGGGATGGTTATGATGGGAGATGGATCATTCACAATAAGAAAAGTTAGAAATTTTGGTGTGTGTATTATTTTTCGCATTTAATATAAGGTCACGGAATGCTACACTGTTTTTTTCACTTCTGCAAAGTAATTTAAACCACTGCATGAGCACTAAACTCTATACACCATCCCTTCTAGGCTAACTCTCTCACACACCCTGTGCTATTTTTAATGATGACCAGAGTCATCTTAAAACAAGCTGCACTTTCTTAAAGAAACAGACAATGTTTTGAATGGCTTTATAGCGCTAGTCAAGAACTATTTACCTCAGACAATGCCAAGAAAAAATGGTAGATAGATAATATCACCCCTTTTTCATGCAAATAAGAGCATGACTTATTTGAAACACATGCAATAGGGCGAATGGACCAACCATTATTTCAAAGTGACATGTAAAATTAGGGTTACATTTTTGTGATTCTTCATTAGTTCTGGAGGTATAACTAGAGCAAAGATGTGAGACATTGCAATAACAGTTGCAATTTTGGGACTGACTCGACCAGAATACCTAAGCGATTTTGAGTCGGGCTGCAGGCCTCTGACGGGCCAGAAAGTCATAAAACTGAAGGCCACAAATCACCTTGTTAGACTCATTAGAATCTTTAAAAGACCTCAACAACAAAGCAATATAAGATTTAATTATATCTGTGATTATCATTATTTTAAATGTCTGCAATAACCCCACCCCACCCCTGACAAGAAATAAATGGTATACAAAATGGACGGATGGACAACAATACATTTACCCCATGGGCAACGCTGCCCTCGTGTGTTGAAACTGAATATTATAAGGACGTGTAAAAAAAAGTGAATTCCAAACATAAACTGTCTCCTATACTGTGTACACAATTACTAAGCACTGTTTTTACATCACGTGAGAGAGAAAACAAAAACAGAGTTCCCCAAAACCCTTTTGGTTTGTGTTTGCATGGGCAAAAACATCACTGTGTCATTCTTAATATAGTTTTAATTGTATAAAAACTTTTTTAAACTAGTACACTGTATTTAATGGCTGATTCTGACAAATGAGGAGGAGGAGACCATTGCAGACCTGCAGGGTTAGGATGGTTCTTCTTGGACCCCCTGGTGTGGGAAAATCCAGACTTGGAGATTTAGCAAGGATCAATTCAGTAATACATAACCATCTCTAGTCTGTGAGTTCATGACACTACACTTTTGACTGCAGCAATTATCGGTCACATAAGATGGATCAGGTGCAGTCCAGATAAAGGGGCATAAAAGGGATGTTCATAAAAACAGAAAACTAAGGTTTATAGAACTAAGCCCAGACTTAGCAAGTCTCTGCAATGGTAAGTTTGATATATTGAAGATAAATAAGTCTCCTAACACAAACTTCTATCCTAAACACAAACAAAATCACAGGTTACAAATAATTTAGAAATGTCTCTGATCTATTTCACACATGATGGACAGTCTAGGAAATTACAGGGGTTTATCTTTCACAGAGACATCCGCTCTGACACCAGATCAAGTCAGTGAGCTGCTGATACCTGTGGGTAATTTTTTAAAAAACTGATCAGATTCCACAGTGGCTATGTTTAAAGGTGTTTAAATGCTTGACCGGAATCACTGTTTCATGTCATATTAAAGTGAAACAACTCACGCGCCACTAGAGGACACTATCACACAATTATCAAAAGTATAACACCTACAAGGTTCTGTTTAACACAGTTGTGAATGTGAGATCTTTGGAAACTACACTTTATTCAGCCTACAACGCGTAGGAGTGTACTATTCTCAGAGCAGAAGGAAACACAGCCTGTAGATCTGCAACATAAAGTAATATAAAGATTTGTTCAATCCTTTTGGGCCCTGATCTTTGTTATTAAAAGTATTCTTGGATGTTTATTTATGTTTACAATAATATGTTTTGCTGTAGTTCTTTTAAGCCGAGTCACAAAATGTCTCTTAACTGTGTGTGCAACCAAACTAAATCGCAAACACAAGGAAAAACTTGCTGGAGCCCATTCCACTAAACAGGTTTTACAATTTCAGTAGACTCAGAGCTGAGGAATGCAGAAATGTGAAAAGTAAAAACTTGGTTTTCAGCTGGAGAACATCTTAATTGATGTAAAACGCTCCGGTCTTTGCAGGCTCATTGTCAGTTGAGCTTGTTTAAAAGTACTATAGAAATTGAGCTCAAGTACTAGCTATGGCTAACTTCAGATAAGACGTAAATAAACAACAATAATTAACTGACCTGAAAGGAATACCTCAAATAAATACCTCTAACTTTTTAACACACTCCTCAGGCATATGCTTGTTTAGGTATTTGTGTGTGCAGCTTGAGCCTCCATATAATGCAACATTTCTTCCCTGCAGTTAGTTGCTCTTTGCACAACATTTCATTTTTTTTGTTTGATGCGCACAGCTGTTTTGCCTGATGGATGTTTCATTGGGGATTTTGAGTACTTTGTAATGTGAAACCTGGCCAAGCTCTGGCAAAGAGACTTAATTCCACCAATTTCAGCCAAGTTTATGCGGGGTTCCAGTGGGGCTACTGGTACACACCCTTCACAGAAACAAAGAAATGCCCCATGCTGAATAAATGGAATACGGTAAACAAAAATGTAATGATTTAGATTTTATTCAAATGTGTAAATCTTTCTAATCCCATGCATTCCTTTTTTAAAACTACCACACTATCAAATCTGTTTATGAATGATCCAAAAGAAAATGCACAGTTCTCAGTTTGCATGGAACTTAAGTTTTTCATTTTTTGTGCAAAAAATTGTTGGATCATACTTTGAAGAATAAAATGTTTCTGTTGCCCAAAGTAATTGGATAAACTGCTGTCTAACTGGCTGAAGAATAGGAGTACCTATACTTTTATTGACTGCTTCAGTTACATTTGAAAAGAATAATGTACAAAACTGTTGGGACTGTATAAAATCATATACATGCATTATTGGGGTTAATCAAAATTACATTGTTATTTACACAGTACAGAACCAGTTTTATAGCACTTTACTTTTTCTATGCCTGTTTATTGTTGCCCTAATTTTTTGGTGAAAAAGCCTTGGAAGTGAAAATGTTAATTGTTTCAGCATGTATGCAATCTAGTTAAAAAGGAAATAAGGAAGAACAGAGCTCTTCCCATGGATGAACAAAGCAACAAAAACCTTTTACTGCAAGTACCATAAAATCTGACTCATATCCTCCACACAGACACCAGACCGTTCAGCTGCCCTTCGTGTCTATTATACAGGCATCTGCATTAGTTTTGCTTTTCCGCTGTGCATGTTTAAAGTGTGTGTTTAAAATCCGACTTTGAATCATCTTATAATCCAAAATAAAAATCTTTTTAGTCTCCGGGGTGTGCGCCTTTTGGATATGAAGTTGCTCCACTGTTGCTGAAGGGCCCGGACTTAGTGGATACCTGGTGTATGGTGGGTCTGCCCTCTCTGGATGGGAGGGTGGGAAGGTGCTATCCCCCCAGGTCTACATCCCCTTTCCCCTCTCCACTCTGCTCCAGTACACAGAACGCACTCATACATGTAGGGTATTGGGGGCTATTTGGAATCTGTTGGGTGCATTTAGATTACCACCAAGGTTGTCAACTTTTCTGTGCCCTGAACTTTTAATGGCATCTTGGACATTACTACCTTCTGCAAACAGTAAAGGACCTGAAATGTCGTGCGAAGAAGAGATGGCTCTGGCTTTCCTGTATGCTGCTTCTATGTTGGCAGACAACTCCAGTTTGTTATCTAATTGGTTGGGAGTTTTAGATCTCCCAAAGTCCAGCAGTTTTTTGGTCCTGGCCATGTTCAGAAGGAGACAGTTCTTTTCGGTTCACCAATTAAAAAACCCCACAAGGTCCCTGTATTCCCCATCCTGTCCATCATGCACACATGCCACAATATATGTATCATCAGAATACTTCAGTACAGATGAAGTAATGACTGCAGATTACAAAGCATCCAAGCATAAGTTTAAAGAAATATTTAAATGAGGGATTCTTTATTTGTAAGAAAATTGTGCATAAAGCAAAAGCCACCAGAAACAAAGACAGTAAAACTCTTCATATTAAAGACAGGCATAAATCCACAAATGAAGAAGAGATGTTTGTGCTTGGTCCGCAGTCGCCCCTAAAATGGATTCAACTCACCACTAGGTGGTGATCAGCAGACAGTTTTACCTGTCTTGACCCATGTGTTAAAAACAGAGAGCTGCAGGTCCAGTGACAGGGCTACAAAATTAGTAATCGTGACCTTTGGTCTATAGGTGGCCCAGTACCAGGAACACTTTTTGAACTACCTCATACTCAATTCTTTTGTTGGTAATGGTAAGTCCAATAACTAGCACAGATGTCACCACAGCACTTGAACTTGAAAAATGACACGTGTTCAAACGTGTTCAAACAGAGTGCGACCTCTACCACCGGGGGCATACAACCGAATCAAATTTTAGACCTGCTTTTTTCTCATTCAAAACAGTTTTTCTTAGGCCATTTAAAAAAATAAATATTGTGAAACTAGTTGTAAGATATTAAAAGATCACAAATTGTAAAAGAACAAAAAACAAAAACATTTTTGGAAATAATATATACAAGTTGTTGCGATAAATGTTTTCAACCATTTTGCATTCATGTTTGATTATGTTGGATTGATCGATTTTCTTGCATGTTTATGTCTGCAAATAATAGATTTACCATCATATGTAGTAGAATTAGTGTAAATCACATATAGTATGAATATAGTTTGGATTAAAGTAACAGTTTATTAAATCCACACATTAAAAATCGTGTTAACTTAAGCAATCCCAGTCTCATTGACTCTTCTGTGAATAGACCTGAGACTCTGGTGTATTCCAAACCGTAAAGCAAATATAATCGGTGAAGAGAAAAATGTCCTTATCACATAACACTTAACCTCCTCCTCATGAGCCCTGCATCATTATTGGTTTCTGCAAGAGAAGAGAGACATTATATGCATGTAAGGCTTATTTAAAAAATGTCAACCAAAATAACTGTCATGCGCTGAAAAAGTAAATAAAATCACAACTCCATCACACCCTACAAAAATCATTAAAGTGTTCTGAAAGATCACATGGGCAAAATAAAAGTTCATTGGCAATATTTCTATGACAGATTATGAATCAAAACACAATTACAGTGTGGATTGAAAAAGTATGTGGCGTCACAACTAATCGACCTCCAAAACACACATGACAGTAATGGCAGCCAGAGTGCGACCTCTACCACGGGGGCATACAACTGACAAATTCATGTTTACAACTCCTGTAGTGTTTTAAAAAAGATCTCACACAATACAGAAAGCTGATTTTCACATCGGAATCCTATTTCCCAAGTTTCATGTATAAACAGATCAAATAGAATCAGATAATAGCTTTATGCTCTTGGGAAAACATTTCTTTGCCAGTTTTTGTTTCTCTAATTATAAATGGCACTTAGGAAACAAGTAATCTTTTCTAAACTCAAGTCTGATGCCCACACAGTACATGAACCACAAAGCCTACACTCAGTGTTTCCACATTTTGTGGCTAAGCAACTGCCAGCCACACTGTTATATTTTCAAATGATTCACAGACCCCAAATGAGCGCTGGTTGCTGTATAAGAAATGTTTATATTTGTAAAATTTGCAGTTGTTCAAAAAAGATTCACATCACACACGTACTCTTAATGTGCTTATTGCTCATTGTTTTACGAGGATAGAGAAGCAAGTATCCTATTTTAAATGTGACTGTAAGGTCAAGCTCTTAGGTCATCACCTCTTGCAATTTCTTAACTGTGACTATCAGGACATTTCCTGGTAAGTGACAGAAAGCCAGGATATTAGGCTCTGCTGACAGTAGTCTGAGGTCAGAAAACCATCTAGTGGATAACTGGGTAAGAAGTTTCTCTCCGGACACATGGCAAAAGGGAATTCCAGCTGGCGGAAATGATGATGCAGCCAGGGAGGAATGGATAACAGTTCAGAGAACAGGGCAGACACAGAAGGAGTGAGAACATTTGCACAGGGGATGGTGTTCCCATACATGGCTTGACATTTGCATAGGTTTCTTTGGCAAAAACAGTTTCTCTAATTCTCAGGCTAAGTTTCTAAGTTTCCAAAAAACTTTGAACACTAATTATTGCTTAACACTCGCTTAGAAATCCCCCCAAGAAAAAAAAAATCAGCTCTCCTCAGGTATTAGCACTTACTTATGGCATAAAATAAATAGAATTCTGATCAACAAAACCTTTCCAATAGTCATGGACCAAGCATCAAACTTGCATTTGGAAATTCTCTATGAACAGAATCTGTTATTCCTAGCAGGGGAAATTAAAGCCATAGCAGCGTTCTCCACTCTATAAAAAGGATCATTATGTTCTCTATGTTTAACGAGGTTAAAGTGTTGAGTCACTTGGAAAGACCCAAAGCAGAAAGCTCAAGGGAAGCAGTGTTGGGTCTTACTGGTGGGAAAGTTGTGGGAGAGTCTTCTTGCTTGGCTTGGGACAGCTGACTGTTGAACACCAAAAGCAGTAGACAAGAAGAAGAGAGAAAATCCAAATATCAGAATAAAACAAAACATATGATTCACAAATTGTACTTTCTTGCAAACATTTGTCAGAGGAAGACGTGCTAAGAAGACTTGAATAATCTTTAATATATATTTTAAAAGGAGAGAGTTGAGTCACAATCTAAGTGTCATGTTTAATTAACATTGGCAGCTCACAGTTGACCTGACATTCAAGCAGAAATTGATTAACATTACCCTTCTTCTTTTTTCCATGGGTGTTCCTGCTGCATTCAAGGCAGCAATCCTGTTTTCTATGTAAAACACCTGATAATTAAAAATAAATATAAAATAAGAAAAAATATGTAAATATATGGTAATAGATTATTATTATTTATTTAATTAATTATATCTATATATATATATATATATATGATTCTTCCAAAGTGTGTTTTGTACTTACCTCACTCTGAGCATTTTGGACATTAGCAGCTGCTTCAGCTACTTTGTCTTCCAGTTCAACAAGTAAGGCCCTCGAGCCAGTAAAGCTTGAAATCGATGGCTCCTGTTTTAGGTGTTCCTTGCTCCCCAGAAGTTCTAATGGACTGTCCAACTGCAAAACAAAATGGGAGAGTTCCATGCCAGATATGACGAACAGTTTATGACCGTCCTTAAAGTTTGTCATTGACAATGTGTAAAACAGGAGGCCAGATCCTGTCAACATGTTTGTTAAAATGAGCAAGACTGATAGAAGTCCTAAAACTATTTAGGGTGAGTAAATTAATATATACTATACTTTAGAGAACACTGACAAAATGTTGGTCATTTGATGTGGGGTACTTGTGAAAAGAGTAATGTGTTTTAGTGTTTTTAGTTAAAAAGGTCTGATATGTTTAGTTTTCAGTGGTGAAATGTTTGGGCTCTTCACTCTGCTGTCACTTGGATACAACAACAAGTTGCTATGATGTATACCTGGAAACTGAAAAAAGTAACATATCCATCAACAAATGGGTGATTTGAAAGACTGTAAGTCATGATGACAGGCAAATTTTTACCTTACTTGTATTACAAAAGACAAACTGCCAATCTAAACATCAGATCGACAATTTTGGTCCTTAGTTTATTCTCCTGCTATGACAAGCTAGTTCTATATGCTTAAAATCAGCAGAGGACATTACAGGCATGTAATTGTCAAGTGTAAAACATACATACTGACACGCCAGAGAATCATATCTTAATCGGAAAAATATTCTTGTCAAAACATTCCAGGCACAGTAACACAGTGACTAAACATGATTTAGTTTTAAAATCTACAAAGAAAATGTGGGAGTCATCGTCATGGTTGCAGAGGTAAAATAAACACCAGGGCTAAGAGACTTGATTTATGACTGAATTCCAGCAGTGGCAGTGTGGAATTTCATGAGCCATAATTTTTAAGTTTAAAAAAGCTTTAAGTGAGTCCAGATTGAGGTGAGGGCCAAAGGTTTACTAAACATACTTCATTTTACAGTAGAAAATTGATGAATGCATGTATGATTACATAATTCAGCCTTTTCCATATCTGCTGGAGTAATCTTTACCTTTTGAGGATATAGCTGGAGAAGCATCTCATCCTCAAATCTGGAGTTTAAAGTGCTGGCTCTAGTAGGTATTCTAGAGGGTTTGGAATCCCCTTGTGAGCTGCTTCTCCATCCACTGACCTCTTCGGAAGGATATGCCCCATTTGGTTCATCCTCATCAGATGTTAAACTATGATCACTGATGTTATCTGTCATCTTGTGCAGCTTCTGTCTGAGCTGCTGTTCCTCTAAATCCACTTCCTCCCACTGAGAAGGAGATGCACTGGATGCAGTTGGAATCTGCTGGCCATTTAGGAACAAATCAGAGATAATATGGTTGCAGAAACTGATGGAGATCATTGCAGTTTTTTTAAATCAAAAAGCAGCTAGCAAGAAGTATTGACAGTGAGTTCCTACTCAGTTTTCTCTAGCATTATGTGTTAGGTCTGATGGTAATTACTGGGCATCATACATTTACCTCATCATTTGTTGGGGTGACCTTCTGCTCTAAGCGGTTAAGAAGGGTCTCAATGACCGACATTCTCATGTTCAAGTCCATAATCTAGAGGTGTAAAAATCAAAGACAGCAGTTAGATGACGAAAAACATGTGACACAAAGTACCAAAAGTGGGATCCATACTTTCTTCAACATGTACAGTACACTAAGGATAGAAGTACTGTATGTTTTTCACATCTAAATTGCAAGGTAACATGGTCATATGGTCAATGATTTTAAGTTTAAAAAGAATACTATCTTTACATACACATACATACACATCTACAGACACACACACACGCACACACAAACACATA